>WEKY01040098.1:0-13728 GCA_013390045.1 Picathartes gymnocephalus | reverse complement strand
TTTTTTTTTTTTCTAACAGACTGTGCCAAGTAAATGTCTTAAACTTAGCTCTGGAATCAGAGATAGTAATTCATCACAATCCCAGCTGCCTACTCATGCAAACTGCAGATAGGAAAGGAAATCTTCCCTGCCTTGTCAGCGAGCTGCGGCTTCTTCTGAAAGCCCCAAGTTTCCTATTCATGCTGGCAAAGTTATCAGGACCTGGGAGGAGTATTTGGAGAGATTTGCAAATCCTTCTGGTGGGCAGGATTGCAGAATGGTGTTCTTGTTAAAAATAGGCAGATTCAGATTCTGTAGGTGCTGATAAAGCACTGCCTGGTGCGGGGCAGGGGCGGGGGAAGCCCTGATGGATGGGGTGCTTTTCAGTTGGATTGGCAGCTTGTCACTTGCTTGTTCAATGAGGACAGATCGAGTGGGATATTTAAGCTGAAATACATCACCTGTCTTGCGGGAATGAGAGCTTTGAATAACTTAACCTCATCCTGTGGAGCTTGCTTCAGATTTCTTTTTGCCTCACTTGTTTTATCTTGGTGTCCAGTGCAGTTCAGCAATATTTTTATCTATTGCTTCTTGACACTTGAAAAGCTAAAAATGGCAAACAAAGCATCCTATGACAAGGGAGCAAGGTTTTTACAAGGGTTCTTGTTTAAATACCTATTGTACATTTGCTGCCTAGAGTTGCTGAATATGCATTGAAAATCTGATTTTTGTAGCACCTTTTGTGTTGATCTAGGTCACTTCATCCCTCTCTGTGCAGAGTTGAACAAATAGGTAGGTCTGTCAGATCCTTCAAATGCACCAGGAATTGTTTATCATTCAGGAAGGACCTTTGCTGTAAACCTCCCATCATCTTCTGTCAGCTCAGAGCCTCCAAACAAAATCTCAGCCTGTGCTGCTGTGTGTTGCTCTACTTCTGTCCACAAGCAGCTTTTAGGTTTCTGCAGCACAGCCATAGATGCAGATGAAAACTGACTGGGTTTGTGTCCTTCACAAAAAAAAAAAGGGAAAAAAAGAAAAAAATGTATCAAGAAAGAGAACAGAAAGGAACTTTTGGTTCATACACCACTATCACTATCTTGCAACTCAGCACAACCAGGCCTTCAGCGAGCAGCAAATAAAAGGGAAAAAGCATTTTGGGGAGGGTGGCAGTGTGGTTGGGTGAAACATCTTTAAAAATTCAGGAGAGATGGGGTTTTTTAAGGAACAAATGTGAATGTTTAAACAAGGGCACTGTCATATGCTTTCTTCCTTCCTGTACTTCCTCTGTGAGAATAGCAACCAGCTTCCCAGAGTCCTGGTTTGGGCAGGGATAGAGTTAATTTTCTTCCCAGTAGCTGGTATAGTGCTGTGTGTTGGATTTAGAATGAGGATAATGTTGATAACACACTGAGGTTTTAGCTGTTGCTGAGCACTGCTCACATGAAGTCAAGGACTTTGCAGCTCCTCATTCCCTGCCAGCGAGGGGGCTGGGGGGCACAGGGAGCTGTGAGGGGGCACAGCTGGGACAGCTGACCCAAACTGGCCAAAGGGACATTACACACCATATGGCATCATGCTGAGCAGTGAAACTGGGGGGGCTGGAGGGCGACTGCTGGTGAGCAATGGCATTGTGCATCACTTGTTCTTTGTGTTCGTCATTATTATTATTATTTTTTCTCCCTCCTTTTCTGTCCCATTAAGCTGTGCTTATTTCAACCCACGAGTTTTGCTGGTTTTTTTCTGATGCTTTCCCCTATTGCAATGGGATAGAGGGAGTGAGCAGGTGGCTGGGGGAGTTTTAGCTGCCTGCTAGTTTAAAGCACAGCACCCAGCCTGGGGCTCAGAGGGTCTCTGACACATTTCATGCTTCTGGTGCAAGCTGGAATAAGAGGTTTTCCCCTGTCCATGTGCAACTCTGAAAGGGCTCTGAATGGCACAGAGCAGATTGCAGCATCAGTCTGGCCCCATAAATACAGCAATCCAAATAAATACTTCATCCAAGCAATTGCAGAAATCCAGAATATTCTGCTGGTCACTGAAATGCTCCGCTGATCTGTGCAGCAAGGGAAGGTCAGAATGAGATATTGAAGGCAGGAGTGTCAATGAACATTGAATAATTCACTGTTTCTCGGCTTGTGAAAGACACAGAAGAATCTCTTAGTTATCCACTGGTCCCCAGAATTGCTGAGCAAAGGGTGCTTTGTTGTTCTTCCTTTATGGAAATACTTTTATCTAGGTACATAATTATTTTGGCTTCTATTTATTCCAGTTTTATGGGGAGATGGCTGTGACGGAGATGATGTTTTTCAATGACTGGTATTAAATTATGGTGAAAACGGGCCTGGCAATTCACATTGGTTTGAGCAGAAGAATTTGTTGTAGTGATTGTATAGGCTACCTTCTCTGAAAAATTGGAGCAATTTCTCGACACCTCTGTCTAGAGTTTCTAGTTCAACGGCTCAAAATGCTAACTTCTTGTTTTCCTCCTAGAATATCCAGATTCATCATTTTCAGCTTTGAAAAGGAGACAGATGTAATTGCTGTCACTTTGACCCCGAGTTATTATTGTTCAGGGGACAGGTGATGGAGAGTGTGGGTGGGTTCCTTCTGATATCACAGAATCTCATAATGCTTTAGGTTGGAAGGGAACTTAAAGGTCATCCAGTTCCAACCCCCCTGCCATGGGCTGGGATGTATTTCACCACAAAGTGTCTGCTAGACACATAGATATCATTGATATCTTAGTTATCTATGCTAAACACATACATGTCCTGCCTTCCTAATTTTATTAAACAGTGAGGATAGAACATTCTCTTTGCATTTTAAAACCAGTGAGCTGCTCTTATCTGAGCCACCTCTGGCCCTAAACTCCCCTGTATTTGGCAAACATTGCTGAAAGGCTGCTGATTGCTCACGGAACCCCCCTTGCTGCTGCTCAGCTCTTTTGGAGTCGTGACGTGGAGTGCCAGGGGCTGTCAGTCATGTCTCCATTGATCTGTCAGACCTAATTCATTATTTAAGTGGGTTCTTTCATTGTTCGAGCAGCGCTCGTCAGTTCCCTGCCAATATATGGTAGTTAGCCACTTGAATGCTGTTTGGATGAATCATGGAAGTTTATCCAGCAAATTTGTTAAGCAGCGGCTGAGCCCACGCGCTGACACAACAGTGTATCATTGTAGGAAATCACTTGTCTGGCAGACTCCCAGACAAGCAATCCCAAGAGCCCATAGGATTTAATTTTTGATCCTGAGGAAAGTGTATGTGTGTGAGATAGCACCTTCCAGCAAAAATCACTGCCAGCAACGCAGATTAAATTGTGTTTTTCCTAGCAACAGATACTAATATGAGAAGGCTTTACATCTGAGAAATTCATAGGCTTGAGTGTTTAGCTATGGTTGAAATCCAGCTCTGCCCCTAAGGGTGTCCTGTAAGAGTCAATTCTGTGGAAGGGCAGTTTCTTTTCCTGCAGAGGTCTGGGATGTGGGAGAGATGTGGCTCTGCACCACGGAGCTGCAGAAGGGTTTGTTTGATCTCTTCAGCAGTGGAGGACTGCTGCCAGTTTTTGTGCTGCTCCTAAAGTTTCTTAAAATGGGGGCCTGTGGGGAGAATGTCTTTACCAACAACAATATGGCTCTGCTAGCAAGCTCTTAATTGTTTCTTAGAATCACAAAATTATAAAATGGTTTGGGTTTGAAGGGACCTTAAAGACCATCTCGTTCCTGCCCTGTGCAGGGACACCTTCCACCAGGTTGCTTAGGGTCCCATTCCTGGCCTTGAACACTTCCAGAAATGGGAAATCCACAGTTTCTCTGTGCAACCTGTCCTGCTACATACAGATGTAATCCTCAAGTAATGAGAAAGGCGGTAAGTTCCTCAACATCCAAATCACGAGAGAGTAAAACTGTTCATTCACATTTACCCATTAGTGCAAAAAGAAGAAAGTGGCACAGAAAGTTACAAGAAGTTGCCTTGCAAGTGAAAATTCCCCCTCTTGAGTGCCATTGAAAAGGCATTTTGACACTTTTGGACTGCTGAACCATACTCCAAGTGCTATTAGCTCTACAAAGAAAGAGTATCAGGATCTTTCTGTGATATCTTTTAGTTGTTACTCATCTTACTTACGTCTCACAGCTGGGGCAGATGAAGTATTTCGAGGCAGGTTATTGGTCTCCTTGCAGCAGTCAAACTTGGCAATCTCAATATTCTCTGAGCAGCTGCATGGAAAAGCCTTAGGAGTACAACCACATCTCAGTAGCCTACAGGAAAAGGGAGGAAAAGAGGTAGCATCATCCACTTTTTAATGGAACTTCAGTGTAAGAGTGAGATCACAGAATCATCGTTTAAGTTGGAAAAGACCTGTAAGGTCATTGAGCCCAAGCATTACCCTACCACTAAACTATGTCCCCAAGTGCCATATCTACACGCCTTTTAAATCCCACCGTGGATGGTGACTCCACCACTGCCCTGGGCAGCCTGTTCTGGTGCTTGACATCCTTTCTGTGAAGGAATTGTTTCTGATGTCCAATCTAAACCTCCCCTGGTGCAACTTGAGGCTGTTTCTTCTTGTCCTTTTGCTTGCTGCCTGGGAGAAGAGACCACCTCCCCTGCCTGGCTACACTCTCTTTTCAGGGAGTTGTGGAGAGCAATGAGATAGATCCCTCCGAGCCTTCTTTTCTCCAGGATAAACAACCCCAGCTCCCTCAGCTGCTCCTCATCAGACTTGTGCTCCAGACCTTTCCCCAGCTCCGTTTCCCTGCTCAGGACATGCTCCAGCTCCTGGTTATATCCACCAGATTGGGGCCATATGTGCCTTGTTTTGCTATAATTCTGTCATGGCAGTAGATTTTTAGATATTCAGGTTCCACTTTATAGCAAAAACATGTGTCTTTATACAAAGAGCTTTAAAACTGTGAAACAGTCTCCTTGGGAAGCTTTATGGGAATTTTTTTGTCAAGGTTATAGCTAGCATGTGTTTATATAAGGTTTACTTTTATTGTCATTGGCTTGATGTGTTTAAAGGAAATTATGGTATCAGGAGAGAGAGGACAGTGAGTGGGAGAGGTAACAATGAAGAAGGAAATGTTATTTCATGCTGTTGAGCTATATTATTAAAAACAACTGAAAATTGTTATTGAATAAATGATACATAAATGTGGAAAATCAACCTTTATGCTTACACACAGTGCAAGCAATCACCTGAGATGGTCCCAGAGGGATTATCAGGTAGTCCTGGATTACTCACAACAACTGTATCTCTCAGGAAGCAGAAAGTTTTAATTAGCCCAGCTAGATCAGCAGATATATCTGACTGGCTAAGAACACAACACATCTCAGTTTTATAGCATATTGTGCTAGAGGGATAAACAAATCTGAGATGAAAGATAACCCCCAAGGTATCACACCACTTGGATGGAAGGGGCTCGGGAGATCCTTTGTGTTTGCCTGTTCTGAAGTTTCAGAGAGCCAAGCGAGTGATCCAAGTCTGTGTCTGCACAGAGATCCTTGGTTAATTTTGTGTACCCAGGAGATAATACCTGTGTGTGTTCGGCATTTAAAAGGGAGAGTTACCCAAGTGAGTCAGGCCAGGTAACAGGTAAGTCCTGCCTGATATCAGTGGATCTGTGTTCTTCACTGGGCCCTGCTTTCAGTGGGAAAACCAGGTATTTTCTGTTAAATCTCATTAATATTGGTCCAGTTTTGCTTGCAGATAACTGCTGGGGTTTATCAGCTGGAGTGGAAGTTAGGATGGGCAGTTAGCGAGGAGACAAGTTGTTTTAGCAAGTGTCCTGTTGTAGAAAATTGGAATCATACCTGTGAAACATGCCTTAAAATACTATTTCCCATGTCCAGCAAGAGATTTCCACACTTAAATTTTGTTAGGTTGACTTTCAGAACTGAAAAACCGTGTGACATTGTTGTACATCCAGAGATGCTGACAGAGCTGGGAGTTTTGTGTTGTTTTTGTAAAATACATAAAAAGCCCCAGTCTTTAGGAGATTTCATTATCACAGACTGCCTGTGGTGCCATAACACATTTGGTGGTACTTGGGGATATCAGGTAATTGGATGAAAGATGACAGATACCAGATTTTGGTTTCTCATTGCTTCCTTTCTGTAGGTCTGAAGCACTACAATATCATGTTCCTCTTGAACATTCTGAGAGCACTGAGGACTCAGCCTGCATGTCTCTCATCCTCGTTCATCTTTCCTGTAGCTTTTTCTGCAAGAACTTTGGTAGAACTGGGAAAAATTTTCTGCTGGTGGAAGCATACTCTGTGTGGGAGTACGACTGTGGGTTCCTCCTTAAAGAGCTTTACCCCTTTCCCTTCCATTTGGGAGAAGGAGAGGAGAGCAGCCGAACTGGCATCTCTCCCCTGGGTACCTGCTGTGCATCCCTGCAAGTGCTGAGTCAAATCCAGTTGCATTTCAGTAGGAATATTTTGGTTATGAATGATTAAAACTAGTTTTCTTCCACTGGCCGGCAGCCAGCGTGGATTTGTCAAGATAAGTTCATGGCAAATTAATCTGATTTCTTTCTTTGACAAGATAACTGCCTAGAGAATAAAAGGAATTGAGTAGATACAATATATCTGAACTTTTTAGAAGTCTTCTGACAGTTTTTTACTTAGTGGCCTCACAGTGAACGAGTGAAAGATCATAACAAAGTTGGCGAAACTGATTGAACAATCTCTCTCAAAATATAATCAAGGGCTTCGCTGTCAAACTTGGAAGGAATTGCCAGCAAGATTTTTGCCCTGTGTGTGATTCTGTTCAGCACTTTAATTAGCAGGGATGAGTGACAGAACAGAGAGAGCACATTGGGAGAGTTATGGGAAGGGTTGCAAGTGGTTTAGATGACAGCATCAGAATCCACAATGATCCCAATAAATTGGAGAGGCATCCCCAAATCAGCAAGGTGAATGTCAAGAGAGGGAAATGCAATGCACCCTGTGCAGAGAGGGCAAATCAAATGCATAAGCACAGTGCTTGGAATAACTGGCTCTGCTGCGGTGAGGCTGGAGAGGATTTTGGAGGGTGTTAGAGGAGGAAGGGGACAGGTGACTGCAGACTGGATGTAACAACACAGCAGCGAGGTAAAACCTGTACGTTTTGCTACAGATAGTATCAGGAGCAGTGCCACAAACAAGATGAAAAGGCATTATTCTGCTGGGACTAGGGCTGGGTAGGCACTCTTTTTCTTTCTGTTTTAGATACAGCACTTTAAGGAAGCTGTAGACCAGCTGGAGGGAGAGGAGATCGTAAAAATGTGTTACAAGGCAGAATCTCAAAGGAACAGTTGGAAGACCTGACTTTGGCTTAAGCTGATGGAAGCTCAAGGGGAACACGAAGATTGACTTCTACCGTGGAAAGAGTGTGCTTGAAAGGGAAAAAAATATCTATATCCTGTGTTTCCTGGAGGGCAGTCAGGTCACTTAGGAGGGAACGAAAGACTGATTGGAAACAGGGATTTCCAGCACCAGTCCACCAAAATTTTTTGGCTTGGGCAAAACTTCCCAGATCATAGGCAGAGCCAGCACCAGATTTGGTGGACTCCAGCTCCTTGATGAGTTGTGCTGCAGGTATCCTTGCTCCTCCCTCAGCATTGCACTCCCTTGAGGTCCCTCCCAAGCCTCCATCTCTCTGATGTTGGAGGGAGAGTAAGGTAGAGCCACAAATCCCTGTTGTGTCTTAGCAGGGCCAAGCTAGCAAAGCTCACTTTCTGTGAGTGGTTGACCATCCCTAAACATCTAGTGATTAATTTCAGTATGGGGGTTCTGATTTTTTTTGGCTTTAAAAATTTTTGTAACTGAAATATAGTTCTGAGCTAAAGGTTCTTTCCTCTAGGTTTTCATAATGTTTCATAATGACTTTTTAATTAGTAAAGATTTACACTAAAAAAAGAAAAAGAAATATTTTATATTGGAAATTTTATTCCCCCCCCTTTTTTTTTTCCTTGTCTTTATTTCTTTAAAGTAGGGGGGTTTGTCTGTTTGTTTGTTTGTTTGTTTGTTTGTTTTAATGCTGCATCTTTTGGTATGGCATACTGGAAGAATAGTAGAAGGATGGAAGCAAAATTTTCCTTAAAGACTGAGAAAAAAAGAGAAAAGAGAAATTTGGGAGCAATTCTACTTTCAGCAATTCCTCTCTTTTTCCAGGGGAAACTAAGCAAGCAGGTAAAAGGAAGAAGACCAGCAGATAGAAAAAGATACTTTTTAAAAAGTTGAAAGATTAGTAAGCTTTTATCTTACTTTGTCTACATTTTTGTTGCATAACAACATGAAGGATTTTTTAATAGAGCAGAATATTTAATTTCTTCTAAAGTGTGTTATGAAAATTAAAGCACATTTCAAAGCTCCATTGTGAAGTGTAATCAGAATGAAATAGGATGAAGTTGACTGAAAAGGGTTTATAACTATCTGCCTCTGATTTCTGCATGGTGATGTGACAGTGGGAGATGGAGTGGAGGCTGAATTCCGCTGCAGGAAGAGCCCAGATCTGTAGAAATGGTGTCAAGTTGAGAGAGTTGTGTCACTTTTTCCTCAGTGGAAGATGGTCAGTTCTGAGGTAAAAGCCCCTTAAACTGGATTTTTCCTGAAGCTGGAACACTGTGAGGAGCAGTCATATCCATGGCCCTACAAAATTTGTGTCTTTGCATGCACAGTCCAACAGTAACAGTGGCAGCTACAGAAAAATTGTGATTCTTACATTGCACTGGCAAGGTTGAACAACCTGAACTGAGCATCAGTGTCACACAAGCAAACACTGTCACCCTTTGGGGTGTTGCACCCCTTAGATCTCATCTCTGTTACCTCATACGTGATCAAATGATGTTAAGTTAGCGGCTTGGAGGGCAGAATGAGGTGTGATGAATTCCTGTCTACTTTTTAAATCCATTTAACCCAGTCCTTCAGAGCTTCCTGAACTGGGAACCTTAAGGTTGTGGTGTGTTTTTAAGCACTGGAATAGTCCCACTGACCTCATTGTTGCTTAATAAGAACTTACCTTTAAGTGTTCTCTGGCCACAAGCCACGACGAAGGGAACATTTCTGACATTTCGGGCTTATTGGCGGATCTTCCAAATATCAGCAAGAAGGAATTAGGGGGGTAAATCCCATTTGAAGGTCACTAGGACTCATGCCTGAAATCCATGTAGGTGTACTGTAAAAACCTCAACATCCATTTCAACGAAGTCCCATGATAGGTTTGAAAGACACCTGTTTGGTAAAGACATGGGAACAAGCCATCATTCCTTTATATGGTGGAAGGCAGGCTTCATTTGCCCTTCTTCCTCCTCAGCTAGGAACATTCCAAAGCACAAAATCTGCTGCCTGCTTCCAGTCCCTTATTTTTGAATAGGAGATTGAGGCATAAAGAAGGTTACTCCAGTGCCTCATTAATGCAAGCATTTCCTTGCTCAAATTGATGGTCTGCCTTACCTAAAGGAAATGTAACTTTCTAGTTAATCAAACACAATCTTTCTACATTAGCACTTGAAAGTGGGGGAAAAAAAAGGCAAGTCAATAAAGTAGGAAAGAAGTTCAGAATAAAGCTGCTGGCATCAGTGCCGTATCAGAAACTATTTAATGGCTGGGAGTCTGAAATAATTAAATGTGAGTGAAGATTGGTCATGCAAGAAGGATCTTGTAATCAAATCTTCTTGTCTGAAGATGAATGAAGTAGGAGAGAAGGGGAAGACAAGTGTGAGAGATCCCTACAAAACCTGTGGTGTGGTCACAGCCCCTGGAAGCCCATGGCCAGCCTTCCCTTGCCCTGTGCACGAGGTGATTTTAGCAGAGCCCTGTCCAGTGAGGCTGAGTGTGTGTGATTCCATGGCAGTGATGCTGTGCTGAGCCCCATCACCTCTTTCACCTTCTGTCTCCTCTGGGAAGTGGAGGGGCAGCATTGGCTGTTAAATGGGATGTAAAATGACAGAATTAGAGAGATTTATCTGAAACATTACTCTGTTTCAAAATAATAAATCTTCATTGGCCAGACTTGCTTAATATTTTTCAGGGGTTGCAACAGATGCACCTTAATTTGTATGTGTGTTGATGAGCTTTGGAGCAGGGTTAAAATTTTATTTCATAGATTCCACAGCCTGGTTTGGACGGTTTTGTAAAAAGTATTTTTTTCCCAAGCTTCAGCACTGCAGCTCTTTTTTACATTCCACCAACTGCTAAGGGAGCAAGGCAAATGAAAGCACAAGCTTAGAATAAGTTTCTGTTTACCCTCTTCAAAATCCAGACAAGCCCAGGAATAGCAGAAAGTATTAATGAATCAAATCCTAAGTGCTTTACTAAACAGAGGACTTAATGATAAATGTTGGGGCCCGCCCACTTCTTCCTGTCTTAGGAACAACTGAGATTTAAACTCCCTGCATTACAGACTAAATAGTGAGAAAATCATTCATATGGTTTAAGCATGGGTGTGTTCTTGTTTAAATGCTTCTTATAAGCATTTAAACAAACGTTTCTAAATGGTTGCAATATTGCACGGGGTGATTAGAGGCTTTGAAAGAAGTTTAATGGAAGCTGCACCAGTACTGAACACCCACACAAACACCCAGAACAGGAGGGACAGGAAGCCGAGCTGAGCAGATTTGATCCACCTAATTAGTCAGGTTGTTGTTGTTTTTGCAGTCTATTATTGATACACAAACATGCTGCTGAAGAATCAGTAATCTACAACACTGCAGTTCATTAGAGTTTTTAGTGGTGCTCTAATAGCCACGCTCCATCTGGATGATAATAAGAAATAATGGGCCATAGAAAAGTTATGCATCCTCACCTTCTAATCCATTTTCAGCCAGCTGAGGAAGCAACAAAGAGGATGTTGGCTGAAATATTACAAATTCAAAGAGAACAGACTCCTCTATTCTTTATCTCTCCAGAAGGCATTTATCCCTTTCTTGCTTTACGTACTGCTCTAGTGTTTCTAACCAAATTTCTGCTGTGGATAAAGGCAGATCATTGAGTCAATATGACACAGACATCTCTGCAGTGGCATGACGTCTTTAATGGGCTTTGTGTTACTACAATGAGAATGTCAGAATTAATCAGACTTTCTCATAAGTTTATTGTCTTTCAGGTTATAATTGCAGTAGCAAAGCTTGGTCGGGTGTAATGGCAGCACATGGAGGTTGTTAACTGATGTGTTTTCATGTGTACATGAAAAGGAGAAGGACTCAGCTGGGGCTGCTTTTAATTGGCAGTGTTTAATATAGAAACAAGAGCTTTTGGGTAGGGATGTCTAAAGGCTGAGGCTTTCATCTAGGAATGTGAAACTTTTTAGTTGCTTTTCCAAATCTGATATCGGTAGAATCGTGAACTTCGGTGTTTGATAAATATTGTGGTGCTTTATTCCTCACCCAGCCTATGCCTGATTTATTGGTTTAAATGTTAAATTGTTGGGGGAAGGAACTCCACATGTTTTTGTAAAGTGGCTACCAAACCATGTTCCAAGTTACAGGGAACCAAGAAAAACAAATCAAAATATTCCAGGAATCAAAAGAAAAAAAAAAAAGTAAAAAAAAAATCTGACTGCACTGAATTAATCTGAATTTCTGTAATTGACTCCACATAACTGGTTCAGACCCTGGGTTAAATTCAAAGAGTGCAGGAGACATTTAATTTTTGCCAATATACAGCTTAAAAGCTGAGGTGAAGGCAAAGGTAAATGTGGGATACTGTGCATTGCTCTAGCTGGTCAGATTGCCTGCAGTCAGGATATTCCATGGTAGCCAAGAGCTCATGTGGGCCTGAGCTATTGCATTTGTGGGAATAAATCAGATGAACCTTGTAGTTCATCCTAATTCAAAAAATAATAAAATACGTACATTGTTTTGCTTCAGTGGATGCAGCCTAACAAGTAAGGCTGGAGGCAATTCTTTTTACCAGGAGCAGTGTGTTCCATGGTAAATAGTTCCAGGATTAATATAGCCAGGGTACATGGGAACAGCACAGATTTGTGCTGAAATTAGTCCCTGTCTCATGCTTCTCAGACAAATGTGATGAACATATGTAGGCATAAAGGCAATGGTCTGATACATCCTGATCTTTTAAATTGATAGAGGAGTGCATGTTTAAGGTAGAGCCAGTATTATTTAGTAGAATGGCAAGAAATACCTGGCTCTCACAACAAAGCCACAACAGGTATCTGATATAAATATGCAGAAGGTTTTGTAAGTCCCATTATAGACACTGGAAATGGGAGTTGTATAGGATAATATGCAAATATTGAAATGACCGACAAAGCTTTGGGGAGATTTATGTCCCATTCACTGTCAGAGAGATCTTGGCTTTAACATCATATTCCTGTTTCCTGTAAGCCTTTCCCATTGCAGTCAACATAGAACATTTCAGACTGGTTTAGGATCTGCTCCTGGCTCTCCTTTTGCTCTCCAAAACGACACAGAAATATTAGTCACAAAAAGGAAATGTGAGATAACAGCAAGGTTAAGATAAGCCATCAAGCCACCACTCAGAGGCCCCTGACCTCTGTGCATGAGGTCTTGGAGTGCTAAGCCTTAAAAGTAAATTAATATTAGACATTTCATTTTTTTTCATAAAGAACAGAAAACCAATTCACTGTCTCACTGGTTTTGTCTTTTAAATTGCTTTGCACTTTGTGCACTCAATTTTCTTGGTTTTTTGTTCTTTCAACCTATTTCTGTCTGAAGCACTTTGGATTAAGGTTAAAAAACCTACAATAAATTCAGTTCTACTGAA
Organism: Picathartes gymnocephalus; assembly: GCA_013390045.1. Classification (NCBI taxonomy): domain Eukaryota; kingdom Metazoa; phylum Chordata; class Aves; order Passeriformes; family Picathartidae; genus Picathartes; species Picathartes gymnocephalus. Next base: position 1,021 of record WEKY01040098.1, on the reverse strand, counting down.
AATGTTGTTTTTGAATGCTTTTCATATTAGAAGGAAATTTTCAAAGTTTTTATGTGTATTTTATCCTAATGCGATCAGTAATTGCATTGAACTTGATACGTGTGCCAATAGCTGCTGTTACTCTTAGACATACTCCCAAAAAATAATGAAAAAGTCTGTATTTTTCATGTAGAGCTACAACAGATGAAAACCAGCCAAAATAATTTCCCCTCAAGTTTCCTAGGAACATTCACCTTGACGTTGGAAAATATCAGGCCAAAAGAATTAGTCTGACGAAAGGAAGGAAGTTAAGAGTGGGAGGTGAAACTGTCTCGTCTGGGGAATGCAGTGTTCAGTCTGCAGATGATAGCTTAACTTTCTTACTTTTTAATTAAAAAAAACCCCAATGCTGAATATACTTTTGTGAGACATAGTATTACCTTACTTCCATTTCCTGCCCCAAATGAAATTTGGCAATCAGCTTTATATTTGCAATATCCTCTTTCCTTCGTTTTATAGTTGCTTCACATTGAAGACACCTAAATAAAAATATCAAGAAAATTAATATCCTACTCAGAAGATTTGGTTGGGAGTATCACAAAATGAGGACAAATTTAATTTTTGACAAATCCATTTCTTAGGTTCTGATTCTATTAGTTCATTTCAGAACCCAGTACTGAACAATGGACTTCACCCAACTCCATTTAAGCAGTCTGGTTGTCTCATAGATCAGATTGAGATGTTTTGTCAATTATCCTGTTGTTATCCTCAGAGACTCCATCCTCATATGCTGTATTTCTTGAAATGGTTTCTATGAAGCTGGTAATTAAATTTTTATCTAATCTTTCTCCCCCAGTTGCTGTTGTGGCAACACTCTTGAGCTGCCATGCAGCTGTGGAGCTCTGTTTGGCAGTAACTGGGATCAGGCCATGTGTTGTCCCAGGGCAAAGTCCTGATTTCCATGTTATGCCTGTTGTTTTGACAATGAGGGGAGACCTAGAGGATCCATGGACTCAGCTGTGCAACATGATAATAATTTCAG
>WEKY01040097.1:0-49487 GCA_013390045.1 Picathartes gymnocephalus | reverse complement strand
GGCTGATGCTGCCTCTCTTATTTTAATTGCAGAGAGCCCCTGCAATTAGGTTAACAGAGAAACCAGCATTTTTAAATTAAAAGACAAAAAAGGCAGAGGTGCTGTGATTGGGTGTTTTCAAACCTACACAGAGCTCTCAGCCAACCATGTCTTACTTAAAATGCAGTAAGTTCATTGGCCAGTGAGGCTGGCTAGCACTGTAAACCAGCCTATAGCTGATGTTGAACTGGGAGATTCCAATCGTCTATAAAAGCAGCTGTAACAGAATAAACTGAAGGCTGTTATCTGCAAGAATCCTGAGAGTGTGTGTGGTGTTTGTCAATCCTGTCTTCCCTTCTATGCAGTAAGTTACCAACGGTGTACAGCAACACAGGGGAATGTCCTCTGCTGCTTACAGCTGACTTTAGCCCCACATTGTTGCTGCATCAATCTCCTGAGGTCCATTCAGGACCTCATTTGACACCCACTACAGCTGCAGACTAGTGGGCTGGCTTTGGTACATGTTACAAGGTAAAGCTGGACAGCCTGCCAGGGCTCTGCAGACCGGCTGCAGCCATAGCTGTGAATATTTGTATAAACAATTAGATGTTCTCAAGTCTCAGAACAAGAGCTTGAAATCCTGGCAGCATAGATCCGTGGCTCCTGGTCTCCAGTTTGCATAGCTGCAGCCGGGGTGTTGCCACCAGGCTCAGAGCACCTCATCCAGGCCCATCTCAGAGCCCAAATCAGTGCTGCGTTTGCTATCTGCGACCAAAGAGCTGCCACAATAGGAGCGGTGTTGGTTGACCCATGCTGACTCAGGAGCCTGGTCCCAAGTAGTGCCAGGGGACATTCAGTTTGGATATTAGGAAAAATTCCTTTAGTGGTGAAGCACTGTCACGGGCTGCCCAGGGCAGTGCCGGAGTGCCCATTCTTGCAGGTGTTCAAAAACTGAATAGATGTAGCACTTCATGATATGCTTTATTTGGCATGGTGGTCAAAAGTTGGACTCGATGATCTTGGAGGTCTTTTCCAGTCTTCATGATTCTGTGATTCCTTCCATCTTTGATGCAGAGCTCCTGGTACTGCTGGTTCCTACTTTGGGCACCATTTGGCTCCCTGCACTGTGCTTTGCAAAACCAGTGCAGGGAAGGGTACAGATGGTCTTGTGCGGGGCAGTGAGTGCTCTTGGAAACACCTGAGTTCTTTTGGTGGAAAGCCAACATCACCCCAGAGCACACTTTTTATCTGGAAAATTTCAAACCAGACCATAAGTCTTAACAAAACAATAAGCCCCTGAAAGCAGGTTTGGAATGGAAACTGCCAGGTAACCTGATGCCAAATGATGAATTAGCCATTTCTGTCTGCCATGTGTGTGTGCATTAAGAACTATGTTTTGTGAGGGGAAACCCTTTTTATCATCCTTTCCTATCAGAGGCTTTTTATTCTTATTATGAATTAAGGCTCAAGTCCACTCTTATTTAACTCATCCCTTTAATCCTAGAAAATGCTATGCCTGACAGAAGGCTCACATCTCACAGTAGAAGGAGAAACAGACAATAATGAAAAAAATTATATGCAAAACATACCAAGTTTTAAGAACACCTCTGTTATGGCAAGAAGAATGTGACTGTGGAGAATACAGTCCATGCTGGTAGTAAAACTAGCTCTCCACTACCTAGAGGTCCTGGAAAGTTATCCTTGTTAACTACTGGGGAGGTGCTAACTTACAGTCTGGCAGGATTTTAAAGGATGCTTTGGTCTTTATGGGCTTAAATGTAAAAGCTGAAACTTCAGACTGAGAAACATAACTCAAAAATTATGAATTCATAAATTGGGTGAACTTGGTTTCTTCAAATGCCAGGAAAACGCATCTCACATGCCTGAAGATGTTTAGTGCTCTGTGGCTGAAGAAATCTAAAGCAGGATTTTTAATAATATTTATTAAAGAGAAATATTTAAGTAAAATAAATATTTTATGAGAAATATTTAAATTAGCCAAGTTGACACACAGAGAAAAATATAATATTGAGATTGGAACTGTGAGCTAACACTTTCATGAGGATGAGGATAAGTGGGGAGAGAAGTGCCAAGCAATTTTCATCGGAGTCTCAGCCTGTACAGGCAGGTGCCTGGAATCTGGACTTACATTTGGTTTAAAACAAAATACTTATCTGACAGGCTTAAAATGAGCAAAACTAGAACTAAACATTTATTTTCTTCTTTGCTATGCAAATGGCGCAAACACCAAACTCATTCCCATTCCTGGAAGTGTTCAAAGTCAGGTTAGACAGGGTTTGGAGCAAGCTGGGCTAGTGGAAGGTGTCCCTCATGGCAGGAGGTGGAATGGGATGGGCTCTACGATCTCTTCTAACCCAAACCTTTCTAGGATTCTATGGTTTGTTGTTCCATGAAGTAGTTTTATTTAATGATTTATTGTCGGAGATGGGATGGAAATTCCTCTGTGCCCCCAGCACACAGGCTCGGAGACACAGAGGAATGCAAGGATTGATTTAAAGCCTTCAGAGAAATTGAGATACATGAAGCCACGCCAATAGGAGACAGAGATTTAGCCTTAAAGTTTTAAAATGCTTTAAAGTGCCTTACAACATATAGTAGCTGAGTTAGTGAGTGACCAAGTGTCCTTTTCTCCAGTTCAAAGTTTAGTGATACAGTTATCCATAGAATGATATAGTCATCCATAATTTGACTACGCCCTAGTCAAAACACAGACATAGCATAATGTAGTTAGAAGGATGGAACATGAAAAACAGAAGGATGGAACACGATAATCACACGCGTAAGTTTTATGTAAAAAATATGCATATTCGTTCTAAGAGAGGATAGGTGCAAAAACTATCACTGTAGAACCATGTTTGTACCTGATTGGACAATAAGCAAATATAATGTCTTAGAATGCTTAGAGAAATTTAGGATGCAGCAAACTATACCAAGAGAGGCTCAGAAGAATGAAGAATGAAGAAGAACGCTTACAAAGAATGCTGCCTCTAGATGCTTAAGCTGCTGCTCGTGCTGTTTCTGCCTTCTGCTTTTACGAACTGTTATTTTTCACCCTTGTGAGGCTGTTTGCGCTGCCTTACAATAAACACCTTTTTGCAACGAATGAAGACTCTTTCTTTCTCTCTCTCTGACCTAAATAACCCATGATCAACCTCGGCAATTTATGATCAAGGATGGCCATATCTCTTTTACTTCAGCTTTGTCAGAACACACCCACCGGACAGCTCTATCAATTTCTATCACAGGGTGTTGATTCGATGCTGAACCCTAACTCAGTCCTCCTGAGAAATTAAAACTGGAAGAGTTCATTCCAAGGCATGAGATGCAGTAATTAAGCTCATCTGTCAACTGCATTCCAGAGGATAGCTCCTGGTATGAGAGAAATGGGATGCTTTGTGATGTTATCTATGGTTTGAGTGTCTGTCATTGACTCCAAAACGAGCTTTAGTCTGTAGAACCAAGTGGCAAAGCAGCTGCCCTATGTAACAGGATTATGATACTTGAAGTAATTTCCTCCTCTTTCAGAACCTATTCTGGTTGTCAGCCAGGAAATATTGCTGCTTGCCTGACAGATAAGTGATTGCAGAGCTATGTTCTGGACTAATTCTGTTAGCACTACATCAAACACCTAATCTCAAGTCCTTCTGCAGTGTATAGGACTTGCTTTAGTAATAAAATAATTGAGAATAGTTCTGCATATCCAGAGTTGCTGTTACATGTTGTAGACTGTAATGTGATGGAACTTTTGTAGATTTTTCTGAATGTCAAAGTTCATTTTAAGTAATTCAGAACTATTAAGGAGACAACAGAACGGTATTAAATGCTAGATTTTCTCTGGTCAAATTATTAAACAAATCTATCATTGGACCAGTTTTGAAAATATACACTCTAAGTAAATACATTTTTTCCCCAAAATATAAAAAGTACTCTTGCTTTTTGAATTCTCCTATCACTAGAATCTCTCTGTGCAACTTAATTTACTTTCCAGAAAATCTTCCTGTAGAAAAGACTTGTGTAAATATTATGTACAAAACATTTGGATATAGGGATGGGTCTGTGTGTATCTGTGGTGTTTGCTGTTACTTTAAGGTTGTTTTCAACCTCACGTGTGAAAAGTAATTTCATCTTATATTCTCTAACTTTATTAAAAATAAGGCTAAAAATCCATCCTTTCTGTAATCCTGTCTCACAAAATTTCGTTGTGATGTACCAGCAGAGGGAGATCATGTTCTTGTTCTTCCTCTTGCTTTCCTAACACAGCCTGGTTGCCTAATTGTAAATGTATTGATAACCCTGACATGGCCAATAGAATATGTTGAAATTCTCCAGAATACAATCCTTGTCAAGGACAAAATTTTAATATACCTTTTTTTACTATTTTTCAAAAAATTCCTTTATGCACCAGGCAATTACTCCAGTGGTAAAAGTAGTGGAAAACAGTAACTGTGTAGTAATTTTATCTGTTTTCATGGAATTGTTTAGGTTGGAAAAGCCATCCAAAACCATTGAGTCCAGCCATTTCCCACCACTGACCCAAGTGCCACATCCTCAAATTATTTGAACACCTCCAGGGATGGGGACTCCACCACTGCCCTGGGCAATCTGTTCCAATTCCTGAATATTCTTTCCATGAAGAAATTTTTCCAGAAATCTCCGATCTAAATCTCCCCTGGTCCATCTTGAGGCCATTTCCTCTCACTCTTATTTTGTTACATCTAGTCCTCTATAAATACAATTAGATTAGTAAAGTTCATGCGTGCAATTTAATGCATATACATGGGGTTTTCTTGGAGAAATCAAATGGGAGATCTTCATGAACTGGAAAAAGAGCTTCAGGTGTTTAGGCTGGATGTGGACACCTATGGTCAGTGGAGATACTGATATTTTAGGGGCAATGAACCCCACACTGCCTCATGCACTGCATTTAATACACAACCACAAGTAAGGTTTGCATGATGACATGGCTATGGGTAAAAATAGCTTGGAATCATGAATAATTAGCATAGATTCCCCATGTGCAGAATTAAAAAATTTAAGTACAAGATTTACTGATCTTCATGGAGCTGATCTTAAAAAATGACCTTTATGGTGTGGTTCTTCTTTTGCTTTCAGTGTGTGATAATGTTCCCAGTGTTTCCATAAAGAAATACATTACTTTTCTCATTAGATACTTAATATCTTGAAATCTCCATCCATCATATCTTCTCTTTTGTTTTTCCAAGTAAGCAGCAGAGCAGGTCCTAACTTGGTCCTGATCTTGCTCCATAATTGTATTAATGAAGGCAGCAAGTCTGCTTCTGAGCCAGAAACAAAACTTTTGACCCCTGACTTCTATGTCACAACCACAGGATGGCCTGTTTTATAAAACAAATATTTTATAACCAAAAGCAAAGTGATTTCATCTTGAAGATGAGAGATGATTCAGTGCTACAGCGGGGTGAAATGGTCTCTTGGCTCAGGCACAGGGTTTGTTAAACAAACTACTCCAGTTGCTACAGCTACTTACACCTGTGCCTCACTCTTTTTCACTGGGACGTGAAAGTTGAACTGTGAATCAAACTGACATTTATATTTAAGCAAACTTCTGTGGAACAGAAAGAAGATTCAAAATGGCAGAAGTGTCTCTGCAGGACTTCTAGATTCTTCACAATGTAGAACACACAGCATGTTAAAATATCTCGTTTTTACAACCCTTACATGAAAAGCTGCCTATCATCAGAAATGTTGGTAGAACACGGAATTGCTACCGTTCACCTGTCTGCTCTGATTCTGCTGTAAAGCATTAATTGGCAAAGCCATGAAATATTAGAGCAGACTGAGTTTAAAAAAGAAGCAGGAACCATAAAATATAGGATGTCCAGAATTCAGCCAGACACTATAGGCATGAACATTTCAAAACAGATACCAGTTCCCAGCTTATATCTTTATAGCTGTAGGATAGGAGCAGGGAACACAGCCTGTAGCTTGGTTTCAGATTCAAACCTTTGGGAAAGTAGAGATCAGAAACTTGCAGTTCTTCAGCACTAGATCATGTAATAAAAACATATATTTCTACACAGATAGTCATACTAGAATCCAAGGGTTTGTTTCCTTAACTAGAGCAGGTTGTTTCTAGTCCTGTGGATTCTGGAGAAAACTCATGATGTATTACCCTCATGAAGAGTCAGGAGGCAGAAATAGAACAGAAGTTCTATTTTTATATTAAATATATATTATTATTATATATTATTAAATATATTCCATTTTTATATTAAATTACAATTTTTATATTGTTGGGAAAGGTAAGGTACCTCACAGGAAGCTGTGAATCCTCTGTGATTGAAAGGCCTTGAGATTGTTCAGTATAGAGGCTCTCTGGTTCTGTCTGCAGGACACCTTTTAACCATCTCCAGTGAAATGCCTTGGTCACAGAGCAGAGAGATGAGTACTAAAAATACACTGTCCACGTGTGAGAGCAGCTGCAAAGCTGAAAACCACAGGACACAGGCTGGAAAAGGGTCAGGGGTTATTTCATCCCTTCAGAGTCTGAACCCTCATAATATAATGGCATTCATATTACAAAATCTCCCCCAGAAGTTGTGCAGGTCTTTTCATGGTTGCTGTAGATGAATATGAAGATTATAACAACATAAGTACAGATTAATCTATCAGCCCTTTCTCTTTCTGCACCTTGTTTATCTTTCCTTGCAGATCTCTAAGCAGCAGCTCCAGCGAGCTGCAATACCTGCTTCTAGGCTCCTCGACATACCTGCTAATTCCTGTTGTAGCATTCCTGTCCTGGGATGGCACTTTAACCCTGTCCTTGCCAAAAGCAGCATAGGTTATGCCTATATGCAAGAATTGGAGACAAAAAAGGTTATTTTTGGTTTTAGAGCAGTGAATTTGCACCTCTCACATGTAGGACCAGAGTGTCTGCATACATAGAATACAAAGACAGGACTAAAGGCTGGCTAAGAAAACACTGTCAGTGAACTGGAGAGATCTCACTCTGCAATACACACACTGCTCACAGGGAGAGCCAAAGCCACCTACCCAAAACAAACAGCAACCATTCCCTGCTTTTCCACAACTAATCAAATTCAAACCAAAAAAAAAAAAAAAAAGGAGGGATGGGACTTTTAGGAGGAGTGGGAATAAAAGCCTTATATGCATAAAAAATTTTATGGAATTCCAGAGGAAACAAAATATTGTCAAATGTCTGTGACAAGAGGGCCCAGAGTATCTGGGATACATGCAGAACTTGCTGGCCAGGAGAGAGGTGTCGTGAGAAAGAGCTCTGGTGGATGCAGCCTGCTGCGAGTGGTCCATGGGATCCCACGGGGAGCATTTGTTTTGGGACCAGCTGTTGCTCTGTAATTAGAGAGCAGCATCAGCTTTAAAAACAATCATTTTGATATTCTCCTTCAGATGGAAACTTGGGTTTTTGAAATGGAGTCTTGTTTATTACAAACGAGGATGAAACAGGCAGCTGTTTCCTCATTAGCAGCCACTGGGCAGTAACAATTTTTAGCTCCAAATTACAAAATGGGGCAGACTCAGACAGAAGCACAAAGGGTGAAAAGTATTTCCTTCCCAATCTTCTAAGTTAGTATTCAAATTTTATTCGTTTTAACTGAGATGAGCTAGAAAAAGGAATGAAACAACTTAACTCTTTACTCCACCTCAGCTAATACGTTACAACTGTCCAGGATAAATACATAGGGAGACTCATGGACTGTTTGGGTTGGAAGGGACCTCTAAAGGTCAGCTGGTTCACACTTTGCCTGCACTTGGTGTGACAGTACAGGAGTGTGGTGGCAAGTGTTTACACTATTAAGGCCACATCTATTGGATTCTTCCATGCTACCAAAATGCATAAAGAAAATGTTAAATTCCAGCCCCAAAACAGGCACAAAAAGATGATAAAGGTGAAGTTAGAAACGCTCAGAATTAGGAAGTCAGAATACAACGGAAATATCTGTGCACATGAAAGAGACTCCAGTGAACCTCGTGAGGGTGGCACCCAGTGTGGCAGAGCCAGGGCTGCTCCCTCTGGGGTACCCCGAGACCCCACTCTCCTCCATGCCCTGCCCAAAGCCCCACACCCTGATAATCCCCAGGTTTTCCTGCCACGGAGCACTCCCACAGTGCCACGGCCTGACCTCAGACTGCCTGTGCTTAGCTCTCATTCTGGCATCATGTCAAAACCTTACTGTAGAGCATGTCAGAAGGGACACAGATTTTTTTTCAATAGATGAATCTTTGGCAAACTATGAAAACCATTTCATTGGAGAAGAAAAAAAGTAATTCCTCTTGCTTCAGGGCTTTCTTCCTGCAAATTTCAAAGGCCTGCTGTGAATAATAGTGTCAGAGCTTCCAAGCTGCAAGGCTATTTTATAGTGGAAAGTGTGAGGCAACCAGTTTCAAGTGTTACAAAATAAAGGTTTTGCTTTATGTTGTACCTTAAAAGCCATGTTCAAGGACATGTTTTTTGGGATACAGAAATAGGCACCCCAGAGGGTTATTTTTTCATATAGGCACTGGGTTTGTTCTTTCTTGTTCACAGCAAATTGGGAAATAATTTGAGACAGAAAGAACATGATGGCTTTCTTTATGATGCAAAACATAACAGGAATTTGTCTTCCTAAAGGACTGAAGGCAATCCTTAAATCCAAATGCTACCAGTCCTCAGGATGTTTGAAATACATATTCCTATTTAATGGCATGAGTGCATCTCTCCTTACACAATTTCTGAGTATTTTTGACAAATCTGGTCCTAGTTTTCTGCTAGCAGAGCTACAGATGAGACAAGTTTTCCATGTTTTGGTGTTTTATGGCGAATGCTTTGCACAGCTCTGGTTATGTGCTTCCTTCTCATGACATCAGTGCTGAAAGGGAGAAAGAATGTAAACATCTGCTTTTTATAATTCAGTTCCAGGCTTATAACTTGATTAGGACAAGCAATGTTTCTACATTATTTATTTTCCAGTCACAACAATGCGCAGTTTTAGAAGCGATTTGAAGATCGGTAAAACAAGGATGGAAACTAATGAGGTAAATCCTGCTTCACAGTCTACCTTTCTGAGCTAAACTGAACATTGTGCAAAGGCTGAGGATTTCCCTCCCACTTGATGTTTAAAATGATGTCTTGTTGCTCCCTGCAGTGCGGGATGCAGCCCATGAAAAGCAGGCTTACACAGCAGCAGCCAGGTGAGCTGGAGCAAAGGGAATTTGGCTCCTGACTCTCTATGGAGCCCTTCTGTGGGGCATTGGGTCTGGACTGAGTTTTCCCAAGATGCCTGCTGGGACATTGCTGCATCCCTAAACAACTAAAGTCTGAAATAGAAAACCTTTAATCTCTTCCATCTCCTGAGCAGGGTTAAAACTCCACTCTGGTTGCTTCCTTTCCTTTGTTTTCCAGGCTTTTTCTTGCACCAGGACCTGACAGTGCCTGGAGCCATGGTCCTGGCCACAGTCTGGAGTCTTTCCTACTCCCTTTAAACTATTAAATTTAAAGATATGCTCATAGGCGCTGGGGAGGGCTTCAGTAGTAGTTGTGGACACGTAACTGAAGCCAAAGGGACAGCCAAAGCAGCAGGGCATATCAGAGTCATTTCAGTCTTGTATCACGTTTCCAATAATAAAACACTAAAAATCACAGAAACCCAGAATGGTTTGAGTTGGAAGAGACTATAGAACTCATCCAGTCCCCCCCCCGCGCCATGGGCAGGGACACCTCCCACTGTCCCAGGGTACTCCAAGCTCTGTCCAACCTGGCCTTGGACACTTCCAGGGATCTAGGGGCAGCTGCAGCTTCTCCGGGCACCCTGTGCCAGGGCCTCCCCACTCTCACAGGCAAAGATTCCTTCCCCATAGCCCACCTAACCCTGCGCTTCTGGGACGGAATCGAGACAGCACCGCCACCCTCACCTGCGGCAGGTGCAGGCACAGAGCCGGGGCCGCGAGGGACAACTCCTGCTGGGGGTGGCCGGGGCGGGGGGTGGGAGGACCCGAGGTGAAGGCGGAGATCCCGAAGTTAGGGAGAGACCCCAGGTGATGGGGAAGGACCCCGAGGTGAGGGCAGGGGCCATAGCGGGCCACAGGAGGCCGGGCCGGGGCGGGCGCCCTCTCAGTCCGCAGCCGGTGTTCCCGGGGCGGCTCCATCCGCGGCCCCGGCGGCAGCAGCAGCAGCCCCGCGGCGCGGCCCGCACTCAGCCCTGTCCCTCGGGGCGGCGCTGCCCCGACCCTCCCCACGGGGAAGGCGGAGCGGCGCCGCAGCCGCGCGCAGACAAAAGCGGCCGCGCTTCCTGCGCCGCGCCCGAGGGCAGCGGGCGGTGGGCGACGGCGTTTGCTCCCTGCCGCTTGTCCCCACTCTTCCCGGTTTATCCCCGCGCTCTCCCCGCTTCGTCCCAGGTCGGTCCCAGCGCTCTCCCCTGTCCGTCCCCGTTTATCCCCGCGCTCTCCCGGGTCCGTCCCGGGTCTGTCCCCGCGCTCTCCCGGGTCCGTCTCGGAGCTATCCCCGCACTTTCCGCGGTCTGTCCCCGTTCCCCCGGCCCGACTGTCCCCAGTGCCTTTCCCGGGCGCCGCGGGGGCCGGCGCTATGGCTGTCGGCGGGAGCCTCGGGGCGCTGGGCACGGTGCTGCTGCTGCTCGCCCTGAGTGCCCGCGCCGTGCCCGAGCCCGAGGCGGTGGCCGAGGGAGCCTCCACCCTGGCCTTCGTCTTCGATGTGACCGGCTCCATGTATGACGACCTGGTGCAAGTTATCGAGGGTGCATCCAAGATCCTGGAGACATCGCTAAAGAGACCCAAGCGGCCGCTGCACAACTTCGCGCTGGTGCCGTTCCACGACCCAGGTAGGGCGTTCCTCCCGGTGGGCCGAGCGGGATCCGGGCTGGGGCGGGCAGGAGCCGGGAAGGGCGGCAGGGAGCTCCCGAGGGCTGGCAAAAGGTTGGGTTTCCTGCGCTTGCAGAGACTGGAGCCTAGGTATTCCCGTCCAATCCTAGTCCTTCTTGCCACGCGCGTTTATCTGCCGAGGGCGAGTAACACTTTGTGACCACCACCTCCCTATCTCTCTGCAAAGCTTCCCAAAGCTTTCAGGATAGACTGGAATGGGCTCTAAGTGCGCTTTGTGCACCGAAGAGTAGCTTAGGCGATCAAATACTCCCCTCAGTTGTTCTGATACGAGCTGAAGTAGCTTCAGTGAACTGCACGTCTAGTACTAACGGTGCTACTGAGTTTTTTTCCAGTGCTCTTCTATGGGAGTACACGTAAGAACATGCATAATGCAGTTGCACTTTTCCTCCTGTCGTACTGTCCCGTGTTTACATTCAGAAACTTGCAGTGAAGTGATCCAAAAGCTTTACATGGTGTGTTTTTTTTGGTTGGGGTCTTATTTCTTTCCCTCACCTTACCTTTTTTCCCCCCGGCACCGTACAATGTGTGTTCCTCTCTTTCAGTATCTGTTTTTTGTTCCCTTCCTATCCATTTTCTCTGGCTTTCTTCCTCTTTCCTTGTCAAATTCTTCTATTGACTTGAAGAGGAAATAGGAACAGGATGCCCCAGGCTGGTGATGTGTGCTGTACTGTGCAGTAAAAACTGTCTTAAAAAAAAAAATCAGAAAGTGACAAAAAAGCCCTTGAAAATTACCTTTTGACTCTAGTTCCCATGGAATGTTTCAGAATATGATATTCTCAAACTCAATGCTTAAGAGTTCCATTTTTGGTGGGATGTCAGCAAAAAAAATGGACATCCTATCTATTTCCCCCCAGTCGCAGATAATTCTGCTTACAAGGTATGTTTGCTATTGGTATAAATACCTTAAACCAAATGCTTAGAAAATTGGAGGGAATAGCTTGTATAGGTTCTCTTTTCTTTCTTACAAAGAGTTCTTCATTGTGGTATCAGAGTGTTCTATCACAAAAGGGTCCCTACTGTTTCCACGCTGGGTGTCATTTTCATTTTGTTTTCCCTCTGTTCCCCCATATCCTCCCCCTCTCNNNNCCCCCCCCCCCGTTTTTTTTTTTGTTATTTTATGGAACAAGCTTATATGGGACTTAAAAAGCATCATGCCACAGAAATAAACAAGAAGGGAAATATTTGGGTCAAGTGCAGAACCTAGAACTCTTTTATATCCTTCTGGAAAATCAAGTTGATAGATCTCTCTAGAGCTCTTTTTCCATGGAATGGCCAGAAGATCAGTGGATGGGTTGGGAGTGTTTTGGTTTGATTTTCTCTCAATTATAGCACATCTTCACTTAAGTGAGCAGAAAGGGATTTAGTCTAGGAGTTGACAGTTCTCTTTTTCAGAGTGATTGGGTAACTATTCCAGCCACAACAGCAAGAAGATCTTGTGTGGTGCACTTTTAGTTTGCAGGTTTGTGTGGTGGTCCTTTATTCTTGTGCATCCTCAGTAGAAAGAAGTCCCAACTTTCTCTCACGGGTGGTCCTGTGCTTAGTTTTCATCACAGACCACTTTCACATCCTCTGTTTCAATAGCTCCTGTTTTCTTTCTCATCGCATATGTTTTCATTCAGTTTTTCTTCTGCACATTTTCGCTTTTCAGTCCTTTTTTCCATCCTCACAGTCTTGCTCCCACTGCCTCTCCAGGTTCTTTGCTTGTGTTCCAGACTGATTCCTTTGACCGTGCTTTACTGTACTACGCCCCCTTGCTCTGTACAAACCTCACCAGCAACGAATCCACTGCCGTCTTCCCCTGCTTGAGTCACATTTTCCCACTCATTGACTCCTTGCTTCCTTGCCTCCTGCCCCATTCCCTCTTTTTGCACAGGAGATCCCTTTCCTTGGCAAATGTTAGACTTCATTCAGTAGAGTGACTGAAGCTTAAACCTGCAGAGAGCTGACCTGTACAGCACGGAGCTGCTGGCAAACGTGCCTCCAAGTATCCTGTAACACCTCTCTGTGTGGAAGTCCAACTCCCCTGAGGGGGCCTTACTTCTTAGCCTGATGGATAACTTATGAGGGCAGGGAGCTCTCTCCAAGTGGAATATGCACAATTTTCAACTTCATTTTGCCCTGCTTTCTGAAAACTATTTCTTTGGTCTTTCTTAGAGTTAGAAAGACATGCCACAGGCCAATGTCTTGGATTTTACGGATGTGTAAGGTCCAAATGACTGCTGGTTGTCTGTACCTTACATCTGATGATGACCAAGGTGAGGCAGTTGAAAAGAAAATGCAAGAAATGCTGTTGTGGCCACTGGAACCTCTTTTTTTTTGAATCTATAGAGAAGTAATTTTACTCAAAAACCTCATAAAAATATTGCTTGGCATTTCACAGCATCCAGTTTGTTTACCTAGTGTTGTCCTTTCTGAAGGTTGCTCAACTGAATTAATGAGCATGAAGCTATTTTTTTCACAAGTTGTGTTGTTACTCACTCAATTTTTCTTCCAAAGAAAGCTTTGTATGTAGCTGCCTCACAGGCAAATTTTCTGGATGTTTTGGTGACGTGCTGTGGTCCCTGGGGCAGATGGCACTCTACAAGGGATATAAATACAGGTGGGTCTCAGATCCAAGGAGCTTCTCTTTGTATAAAGGTGCCCTGATGCAGAAGCACTATTGATAAATAATTGCAATTTAAATAGGATGAGGATTGGGTTTCAAACTCCATTGTTTTCCTAGTCTGTGTTGCAGAGTGCACTTGACATCCCACACGGTACAGCTGGATTATAAATAATTTGGTATAAATGTAGTCTAACAGAAAATGGAGGATTGTTACATAACTCAAAGTGCTGCATATTAGTTCTTCATTGAGGCCCTGGAGTTTGTCCAGGGAAGGGAACGGAGCTGGGGAAGGGGCTGGAGCACCAGGAGCAGCTGAGGGAGCTGGGAAAGGGGCTCAGCCTGGAGAAAAGGAGGCTCAGGGGGGACCTTGTGGCTCTGCACAACTCCCTGACAGGAGGGGACAGCCGGGGGGGGTCGGGCTCTGCTCCCAGGGAACAGGGACAGGAGGAGAGGGAAACGGCCTCAGGCTGGGCCAGGGCAGGCTCAGGTTGGACATTAGGGAAAACCTTTATATGGAAAGAGCTGTAAAGCATTCGAACAGGGTGCCCAGGGTGGTTGTGGAGTCCCCATCCCTGGAGGTGTTTAAAAACCATGTTCATGTGGCGCTTGGGGACCAGGTTTAGCGGTGGTGGTGCTGGGTTAATTGTTGGACTTGATGACGTAAAAGGTCTTTTTCAACCTGAATGGTTCTGTGATTCCATGATTGTCACGTGCCAATGCACTGTGGTGTGTGATGGTAGATTTAAATGTAGTGTTTTCCCTACTGTAGTGACATTTTGGTAAAACAGGAATACAAGTGTATTTTTAGTATCAAACCTGAGGCTTTTGGCACAGAATTATGGCCTATGGAAAAATTTGTCATGGGTTTCACATTCCTATACCATGTACCATCTGGTGGGATGTGGAGAGTTCAATCTTGGAAAAACC
Organism: Picathartes gymnocephalus; assembly: GCA_013390045.1. Taxonomy (NCBI): domain Eukaryota; kingdom Metazoa; phylum Chordata; class Aves; order Passeriformes; family Picathartidae; genus Picathartes; species Picathartes gymnocephalus. The sequence continues at coordinate 35,062 of WEKY01040097.1, read as the reverse complement.
TTTTGTTTTGGATTCTACGTTGTGAATAAGCATGTGCAGTGCTTTAACAGATCATGGGGAACTTTTTTATTGTGGGTTTTCAATGTTTTCAATGCCTAAACGTGATCACAGAAGTTGTGTTGATAGTGAAAAGGTCTGTTGACTAAGAAATCTCTTGCCAGAGTTGTGTTCAATAGAAAAACTGGTGTGGGGGGTGGAAAATTGTCCCAAATTTAACAAGAGTTGGCACAGGAAAATTTTGAACTGGAGCTAAAGCTGAAGATCAGCAAATGCTTTGTAGTTGCATGTTGTGGGTCCTGATGTCCTACTAACTCCCATTGTATCCTGTGGAAAGGGGATTGGACTTGGAGTGTCTTTATTTAACATCTGTGGCCAGCTTTGCTATTTTTTCTTTATGCCATTAAGGAATTTTGGAATGGAAAATAAGCCTGAGAGGACGAATTCATCCCTAGTATTTTTCTGTAAAGCTAATGGAATTATACCAGTCATAACTCACTCTGTGTGATTTAATCAAGCATTCCTTTAGTGTGAATGACTATTCTATAGACCAAACGCCAGTAATTAATTAAGACAAAAATAAAGGGAATGTATAACCTCTGGACTTCCTAGGCTAGAGGATGGTGTTTGCCTGTTCATACTCTGCATGTCTACAGAACTCTGAGCATCTCCTCACCCTTTTCTTACAAATCAAATATAAAACACTGTGTGAGAAAAAGGGCAACATTAATAATGCTTAATTCAGATGGGAAAATAGTATTGAGCTTAAGTCACATCATAAGTGTGTAGGAGAACTAGGAATACAATTTTTTTTTCCTTGATCCCACTTCTCTCTTTTGAGGGAGTGAAGCTCTTTTCTATCTTGAAGTGAAGTTATGCACATAGTTAAGCACGTAGTTATGTTTAGCTGGAGTCTCCTTTCTTTAACAGACTGGCAGGGCTGTGTCTGTAACATGGTTAGGCTGCTGAGCCACATACTAGCTTGGATCAAGGTCAGGAGATCATATGAAAAGTCTGGAAACTTTGGGTTTTGCAGGTTTGATAGTTTCTTTTAGAAGTTATTATGAAGAAGTAATGTTTTTTCCAGAGGAGGAATTCTATGAAATTAAAATTAGGCTATTGATGGAGTTAAAGTTTTTCATACTTCCTGACAGAGAAAGTACAGTGGTTATGCAGATGGATAATGAAGAGAGAGGGGAAGGCACTCCCGTGTGCTTGCTGTACTCACAGCTGGATGGTGTCACGAATGGTGTCACCCCCTCTTCCTCTCACATCCAGCTCTCCTGATAGCCCTTCTCTCATGTGCTGTCCTGCACTTTTGCATTCTTCTGTCACTTGAAGTCTCTGGCCTTGGGCTTTACTCTCAGATTTATGGGTGTCTAAACTTCTCAGGCAGAGGCTGAATGTGTACAAATCAGTTGAAGAAGCTGAAGAATGGCCGTTCTGGTATAGCCTGAAGAAGAGGGTCATTGTCTTCAGCATTCCCTCTGCTTCCTGTGTGGTGGGGAAGACAGGGCTGTGGAGAAACACTACCGTGGGAGTGGTTTTCAAAGCAGGGATAGCAAGTTTAAGGAAAGTGTGGTATTCTGTACTGGTATCTGAGTTTACCCATAGCACGGAAGTGGTGCTTTTACAAGGGATGGGGGCAGCACAAGAAAAGATTGGTGTCACAGAAGCTGTGGCTGCCCCATCCCCGGAAGTGCCCAAGGCCAGGCTGGATGGGGCTTGGAGCAACCTGTGAGAGTGGAAGGTGTCCCTGGCCATGGGAGGGGTGAGCCTGGATGGGCTTTGAGATTCCTTCCGACTGAAACCATTCTGTGATTCTGTGATTGTAATGAAAAGGGAGGCAGCTGAAAGAGGGAGAGGAGTATGACCCTGTGTTCCTGTCCACATTCCGGGGGGTCTCCTTCCCTTCCTTAGTAGGTAAAACCCCTTAAAACTGTTTGAAAATTGTCTGCTATTTGAACTAGACAAATTATTAGGCTGCCGAGGGGAAATAAACTGCTTACCAGTGAAGTTTTCAGTGGACAAATATTTTATGAAAACTGGGTACTTATCAAAATCCCATAATTTTTATAGGATAATGTATTGGTTTTGCACGAACTGGTTTTTGCTAGCAGGGGGGCCACAAAGATGACTCCTGCGAAAAGCGCCTGGAAGCTTCCACTATGTCCAGCAGAGCCAATCTCTGATGGCTTTGAAGCTGGACATGCTACTGGCCAAAACTGGGCCAGTGGGAGAGGCTGGTAACGCCTCTGTGATGATATATTTAAGAAGAAAATTAAAACAAAGTCACGGGTTTTTGCTCCTAAGAGAAGAGGAGGAGGTGATAACATCTTAAGGAAAACAACATGGCAACACCAAGGTCAGTGAAGAAGGAGGGGCAGGAGGTGCTCCAGGTACCAGAGCTGAGATTCCTCTGCAGGCCGTGGCTGTGCCCCCGCAGCCCCTGGGCATCCACGGGGGATGCAGAGATCCACCTACAGCCCCTGGTGATCCCCGGGGGATGCAGAGATCCACCCACAGCCCCTGGGGATCCACAGGGGATGCAGAGATCCACTCACAGCCCCTGGGGATCCCCGGGGGATGCAGAGATCCACTCGCAGCCCCTGGGGAGGTGCCCATGCTGGAGCAGGGGGATGCCTGGAGCAGGCTGTGATCCAGAGGGATCCCAGACCCCGTGCAGGGGGTCCCTGCTCCCAGGCTGGAGCAGCCTGTCCTTGGGGACTGCCCCCCGTGGGAAGGGGGACCCACAGCACAGCAGTTCTGGGAGGGCTGTGTGCCCGTGGCAGGGACTCGGGGTGCAGCAGGTGTGGCAGGGCTGCTGCTCCTGGGAGGGGACCCAGGCTGGGGAAGTTCACGGAGAGCTGTCTCCCGTGGGAGGGACCCCACGGGCTCGCAGGGGAAGGACTCCTCTCCCTGAGCAGCAGAAGAGAATCCCGGTGATGAACTGACCAAACCCCCTGCCCTGTGTCCCCGAGCTGTCGGTGGGAAGGAGGGAGGGCCTGGGGGAAAACAGTATTTTGAGGGCTTATTTTACTTCTCATTATTCTTCTCTGAATCTGTTAGTAATAAATTTCACTTTGCAACCTTAAGTTGAGCCTGTTCTGCCCTTGAACTGTTTTCTCCTGGTCCTTATCTCAACTCGTGAAGTCTTTGTTAAATTTTTTCTTCTCCTCTGCTGGGTTGCAGCAGGGCAGTGTGAGCAAGTGCCTCTCCTAGGTGCCTGGCAGTGGGCCAGTGTCAAACCATCACAGATAGATAGAGAAGAATTGTCTCAATTCTCTTTGGAAAGAATAACATCAGAGGCCAAGAAAATGATGGTCTCCACTTAATTCAAGTAGTTGTCTTATTTGAGGGTTGAGTGGCTTTTATATTGCTACCAAAATCAAAAGTGGGAAAAAAATGTGCTAATGTAGGAAGTCTCATCTCCCTCTTCTTCTGATGGGTCACAGAATACCAGATTAAAACTGTCATAGCTGATCTGTCAGAGCAGTGCCTTTTGCCTCAAATTTGTGAACATCCCATTTAACAACTCCAGGATTAAGGATTTAGGGTTTTTTGGAGGCTGGTTTATTTTGGACTTACATACACAATGACAGCAATAATGAATGCACGTCCTAATTCTGAGTTTTTTCCTTGATGTTTTAGGAGACGCAGCGTAAAGGTACGACTGTTCAGTGCTGTCTTGGTATGTCTGAGGGCAAATCATAAGCAGACCTGGCCCTAGTAACTGGGAATTCTGCTCTTTTGTGCTAAAACTGATGAAGTATTGCTGTTAATATTTCACTGGTGACTATTTCAGTGGGAAATACTGCTTCCCTAAAGCCCCAAAACTGCTCTGTGTTCAGCAATTACCAAGTGTTATTGTTGCTGGCACCCGGTGAGCGGCTGTCACCAATGCTGTGTAAGTGGACCGCTCTGGGCTGATAAGGATGAAGTCTAAAGCACCTACAGACATTTTCCATCTCTGAGGCTTCTGGGATAACTGTACTGATCGTGTGGGAAACAAGTGTTTGAAACCTTATTTTCACCCTTAACGGAGACATTATGCTATCTATAAAATGAATTCCCAGTGCTTGCATGGATGTTTTCTTGTTCCTCTAGAGGGATTTATCTGGGGTCCCTCTAAAAGTAGCTGTTTATATAGATTACAGAAGACAGTAGGTATTGTCAGTGCCAGAAGCTCCGAAATACGTGAGGCAGCCAAAATGTTGTGACATGATCCAAAAGCCTGTTAGAGGATCACTTACAACTTATTTTTCTGCTGTCTTAACTCTGCGTGTCCAGCCTGGAAGGTATGCACAAGGGTGAATTCCCCTCTGATTCTTGAATCCTTCTGGCAAGGAATCTCCCTGTTTTTATTTGAAGATACAGTAGAGATTCTTTCATTGGGAAAATAAAATGATAATGCCTCAAATACATAATTCTTTTCTGCTTTGAATTGCAAATTATTTTTCATCTTACATTTGAAATTGTTGCCTACAGAACTTAGAAGCTACTTGTTCTATTTTGCTTTGCTCTTCTCAGCTCCAAGTGGTTATAATTCCAAGGAAAGCTCTGCAGCTCATTAGCAACATATTTCAGTGCTGTTCTGTCCCTATAATTACTACTGATGCCATTTATCAGGTGAGCCTTGCTGTTAGCAGTGTGAGCCTTTTCCCTAGAGCTTCTGAAGTTTGCATAGAGGGTATGTCATTTGTTTTGTCCCATGTAGAAGTCACAGTGCCTTTGCTACCTCAACTTTTAGGTATGTGACAATTGATAGATAGATTTTCTCCCAGTTTCTTAACCACTTTTTAAACAAAGAAACTTCCTCATTCACCTTCCTCTCTTCTTTCCCACACTCTGAATTTATTTCCCAGGTGTTGCAGGAGCTTGTGTTTCACACAATCATATGGAGAAGCCCAGTTAATCCTATTCATGGCAGCAATTGTTTAACACAAGGCTACACTGGCTACGGGTCTTGATGCGGGCTGTGTGGTATGGAAAGAAAAGAGCAATTTCTGCTGCCGCATGCATCTCCTAAATTTGTTCAAATGCACACAAATCAATTTCCTACTGCTGTATAAAATGCAGATATTTGATGCAGATCCTCAAGTACTTTTAAGCTATGAATAAGCTGTCCCTCCCTGAGACTGATACAGTGTCCTGTTTTCATCTGGAGAAAACAACTGTTTTCTGAGAATGCATGGTAATTAAGTGTGCTTCATTAAAGAGGCATGAATGTTGTATACATCTTTATCTCACTTTAACTGAGGCAATAGTGTTCATTGTAAAGGGAATTGTCACAGAAATATGGGAGGAAAGTTAACAAGGAGGTCAGTCAGAATATTTGCCTCTTGAAATGCCAAGCTTGCTCTTTTCAAATGCCAGTCCTAGAGGAAGACTAGGAAAAGACATGTCTTTGTGGTGTGGAATTAGAGTCATAGAATTGTTAAGACAGGTTAATGGTTAAGAGATTGGATGAGACCTCTAAGATCATTGATTCCAACCACTAATCCAGTGCTGCCATGTTCACCACTAAAGCGTGTCCCCAGATGCCATATTGACATGTCTTTTGGACACATGCTGGGACGATGACTCCTCCACTGCCCTGGGCAGCCTGTTCCAGTGCCTGACCACCTGTTTGGTGAAGAAATTTTTCCCGATATCCAATCTTAACCTCCGCAGGAGAAACTTGAGGCTTTCCCCTCTCACCCTGTCTCTTGTTCCCTGGGAGCAGAGTCTGACTCCCCCCAGCTGCACCCTCCTGTCAGGGAGTTGTGCGGAGCCAGAAGGTCCCCCATGAGCGTCCTTTTCTCCAGACTGAGCCCCTTTCCCAGCTCTGTTCCCTTCTCTGGACATGAATTAATAGTGAATGCCTTTACTGTAGAGTGAGGTTGAATTCTCGGGAGAACCAAGGAAAAGAACCACCCAAGACCAGAAGACTGGTGAAACTGGCACTCTTACCCTTAATCCTTGCTCTGTGTGCTGCACTGCTGTGCAGCAGTACTGATTTGATCAGGATCAGGTATGAGGCCATGCCCAGGTGCCTTTTGAAAGCTCACTATTGTGTGATGCAGAGGTGGGCTGTGTGTTACCTGCAGAGGGTGAACAGTACCTGTCCTGCAGAGGAAGCATGGAGTAATGGGACTCCCTGTGCTGGTACAAGTTGTGTTTGAGCTTTTCTTAACCAAAGGGGAGCAAAAAGAGTTTGTATTGGGTTGATGATTTGTTCAGTGCATCATGCAATGTTCATTCTGCATCCTGCTAGACCAGCTTGTTCGAAACTTTAGAGCTATTTCCACTGTACTGTGAAAACAGGGAACGGTCATGACCCAAAGGCTGCCAGAGCTCCAGGAGCTTTTGGACAATGCTCTCAGGAACAGGATGGGATTGTTGGGGTGTCTTGTGTGGGGCCAGGGATTGCACTGGATGATCCTTGTGGATCCCTACCAACTGAGGATATTCTGTGATTCTATGACTTGAGCTCTCAGTCGTCTTTTTTCTGACTTGTGCTTTATCCTTTGTGTGTGTATCAGAAGCTGCTTGGAATTCATACTAGTGTGGATTCCACTCAGTCAGTGGAGGATCTGGATAAACCAGATTAAGGACTATGGAAAAGGAGCAGATATTTCATTTAGATAATGGACTTTGAATGTGGCCTAAAGCATGGCAGGAGGAACCCTTTAGACAGAGGTCTCAGATGCCAGTTGGTATATATTTTTCAATCAATTATTTGATTGTTGGCATATGCTGTGGCTTTGGTTTTGAAGGAGACACATGCATCAGAGGAAATCTTGAGCACATATGTTTTTCAGTTTGCAAATAGCTGAAACAGTTTCTCTGTTGAAAGAGAGTGATGGTGTTACTTGATCAGATCACCATGCCTTGGTAATCAGCAATTTTGTTAGAAGGAATAGGATGGACTTAATGAAATGTGCTCTGGGCTGGCTGCTTTTTGTGCTTCATTACTCCAGCCAGGGAAAATGTTTCACCCCTCACTTACATTGTTGAACATAATGTGTTTTTTATAACTGTTGCTGGTGTTTAGGATTTCCTGTTTGAGGTGTGCTACTCTGAGATCAGATTTATGAGATTCTTCAGTGATGCTGGCAGTGAATTCATGCTGTGCAGTTGTTGTTGGGTAAACTCTGGGTCCAAGATGTGCATTTTGCAAAGGGATCATTTGCAGTGTTGCATTTTTAAGGGGGATCTGAATGGTTTAGGTCATATCCCCTTGTGGTCTATGGTTTAACTTCTTTTGTTGCCATTTGAGGAACCTGTGCAACCTACTCTTTGGTAACTGATTTTAGCCAGAGAAGAAGCACAATGACTTCATGTTCCTGAAGCACTTTGGATGGGATCATATTGTGTCAAGATACATGAAGCCATGGCACTGAGGACAGGATTAATCCCATTTCACTTCAGGCACTTAACTGAAGACTCTCAACTGAGAGCTGGTGACCCAAAGGCTTTTTCTGTAAATCACAAAATGAACCTGTAACCTTAAGGAGCAATTAATCCCCTGTGAATTTTTAAATACTCTTTGGAGATCTCATTTGCTTTCACTGTAGGGGAAGCAAAAGTTAGTTCAGTCAAAGCCCTGAATTTAGAACGTATGAAGTTAATGGAGAGGCTTTCTGCTTTCTAACATTCTGCACTGGGATGACTGTCTACATAACAGTCCCTGAGATTTGTTTCACACCTAGGTTTTCATACAACCACATGGATACCAAGGGCTTTGGTGGGGAATGGGTTATTCCCACATAGTGATTCCCTGGCTGCCATCAGCAGCTGAAGAAGGTCCCTGGTTGGGCAGCCCCAGCACAGCCTGAGGGCTCCTGCGAGCCTGCTTTGCCAAGGGCCTTGGTGCGTGTCAGATGGCGGGGCTATTCAGAAGCTTGTGCAGCTTCCTTTTCTCTCTCCACAGATTATTGGCAGGGTTGGAACCTTGGGTGTTCAGAGACCCCTTCTGTGTCAGCTAAAGGAGTAACACTGGCAGCTCTGAGGCTGGTAGTCCCGTGGGACAATCCCCAAGCTGGGGCTGGGACGCGCCTTGCGCTGTGTACTGCAAATATAAACAGGCTGTGTGTGTTCATGCAGCGATGTTAACTTACTGTTCTGTAGCCCTGTGCTCCTCCTTCTTGATTTGCTTTGTCACCCTTGGTACTCCTCTTCACTCTGTGCACTTTGCCAAGTTGTAACCCTTCTCCTAAAACATTCCTAGCCACTGATTTCAGTCTGCAAGGCATTACTGGTAAGATACATGTATTTTTGCAAGTGACATATTCCCAGACGGCGAGCCAGCATGCAGCAAACATCGCAAACAACCAGGGAGAACTCAGAGGGTTGAGTTTATTCTCAGTGATGTGTCCCTGTTAGCAGGCTCATCCATTCTCTCTGGAACAGTGGCTTTCTTACCATTTGCTCTTGGGAATATGCCAGTAAGTGTGTGATATAGGTACAATGAATGAATATTATACAGCTTTAAAAGCCAATTTCATGTAGCCTGATACATAGCAGAGCCAAATTCCCAATATTAACTTTATAGGATAAATTACAACCAGCAGAGCTTGCTCAGCAATGAGAGGTAACCAAAGCAGAACGGGACCCCAGTTCTCAGCCTGGAAAAATGCTGCTGAAGTGGAGTAAGTGGGGGTGGATTTGCAGCATGGAATGAAAATGAAGGAATGTCTTGTGTTGCTGCAGTTCCTGCTAAATGTCTGGGCTGTTTTCTCTGGATAGCAGCTCTGAGCTGTGACTATAGGTTACTGCTGGACTCTTGCCAGCTTGTTTAAATTAGATTCCTAGCTTGGGGGCTGGGGTGGTCAGCAGGAAGGCGTTGTAGTTTTCATGCCTTGGACACCAGTGTATTTTCATGAGCTGAAGTGAAGTGTCTCTGGGGATGCTGAATATCTCTGAAACATTTCCTGACTTCTCTTAAGCTCTGCAATGGTATGTCCAAGTCTGTTTTCCAAAGGATGGAGCTTTTTGTTTAGTTAGTGAGGTCTTAGTTAGTTCACTTGAGTAGTATGCTTTTGCTGTTGGAACTTAGTGAGGAGCAGAAGAAGAGGAGGAAAGCTGTGCAGGAAAAATGAAGGGCTCTGTCTTAGGACAGCTAGGAGTTTCTTTTATGCCCCCATATTAATTTGTATTTCTGTTTACTAAAATCTTCATGAGATTGTGACTTCAAGCTACTGTGTCAGAGCCAGGTTTGTAGGCTGCGAATAAGGGAAATGTTTGGGCAGCACACGGTTTTGGGTAAAAGAGGAATAGCTGGAGCACCCAGGCAGAGAACATGTGATTCTGCCCATTTTTGGGCAGATCCTTTCCCATTTTCTGTTACTTACACCGATACAATAGTGGTGTGATTTTTCATTAGAGGTCTTTAGCATCCCTGTGCACATGATTGCTGTCATGTACCAGAGTCTGAGTACCAGAACCAGAACAAGAACCCAGAGAAGTGGCACAGGCCAGGCCAAGTCCCTGGTGATGCCTCGCTACTTTGTTGAAATAAGACATGGTGTGCACTGGCTAGGGTAGCATTTTGGCTGCTCTCTTACAGCGTTTGGAGAACATAACAAGGTGCTTAAGCAGTGGTGCTTGGCCAGGATTGTTTACTCCTGATTTTACAACATACTACTTAAACCCCTACATCTCAGTGTCTATTTCAGATGCCTGTGTGATTTGCTTTGTTTTGTTTTGTTGTGGTTGTGGTTTTTTTTGGTTTTTTTTTTATGTGTCTCGGGTTTTTTGTTTGTTTTGTTTTGGTCATGTCTTTCCCTTTTTAAATTTTACATAAGCTGAATCAAGTCACAGGGAATTCATGTGACCTACCCCTGAGTCACAGTTCTCTGTGTTAACCAGAAACCCACAAATCACTTTTTCCTCCCTGAAATGTTTATTCCTTCTTTTCATTTCTTTCCTACTTTGTCTGACTCCTCATCTTTTTATCTTCTTTGTCTCTGTATTCAGCACATCCCTTCCTCAAAATTTCCATTGACCCTTTTCTCTCAGAGGTTCAGTGTCCCTTCTCAGCACTCCCCTCCTGTATCTCAAGATTTCTTGGCAGTCTGGAGTGTCTTTTGCATATACACACTGGATCCTGGTGGTGAAATGTACTGGTGCTAAAGACAATATATTCTTGCTCTGAAAGAGGTGTTGTGTTACCCATAAAAAAGTTTGTGTGGGAGAACACAGAATCGTGGAATAGGTTGGATTAGAAGGGACTTCAAAGACCATCTAGTTCCAGCTCCCTGCCGTGAGCAGGGACACCCTGCACTATTTCAGATTGCTCACAGCAGTCCCTTGGTCTCAAGTCACTCGAAGCTCTTGTCCCGAGTCCCTCTCCAGCTCTCCTGGAGCCCCTTTAGGCGCTGGAAGGGGCTGTAAGGTCTCTTTGAAGCCTCTTCTTCTCCAGGTGAACACCCCCGGATCTCCCAGCCTGGCTCCAGAGCAGAGGGGCTCCAGCCCTGGGAGCATCTCCATGGCCTCCTCTGGACTCACTCCAGAATGTCCATGTCTTTCTTCTGCTGCGGTGGAGTCTCACCAGAGCAGAGTCGAGAGGAGAATCCCCTCTCTCGACCTGCCGGGTGATGTTTGCCTCAGCCTGAATGAGGCTGGTAGCTAGGACACCTCTCATTCCCACTTCACATGTTGGCCATGGGAGTGAGTACGTTTGTAGAGTTTGTTCTGGGTCGAAATGGGACCAACTGACCCTGATATTTTGTTTTCGAAAATCGTGCTGGATCTGTTGAGTTACACTTTCCTAAAGTTGTAACTGTAGTGGAAAAAATAATTATTGTTCTGCACTGCTTCCTGCTTCCCTCTTCTTTAAGGCTGAGACTTTTTCTGATCCCCAGCCATGAGTGCTGCTTGGCAGTCCCAGATTCATTCCCAAATAGTCCAGGTTAGCAGAGGCTGAAGAAGCTCTTTTGTTTGGGAGCTTGGTTAGAGTGCATGAGCTACCCGGTGCTGAGCAGAGGAGATGATGGCTTGTGTTGTGGTGGTTCTGGCCAGCAGGACTGGCAGTGGGCTCAGATGGCAGAGCTGCAGCAGGCAGGGAGGGAGCATCCCAAGTGCTAGTGAACTGGAAGGATTGAGTTACATGGATCTGTGCATCAGAGGGAGAATCTGGACAGTCTCTGTGAATGCTGACAGTAGGGGAAAAATGGGGCTGCTTTGTGTGTCAAGCTTTGTTCTCAGTATTCCTGCTGTGGCTTATGCTTAGGGTGTGAAAAAAGGGGATCATGTTATTGCTGTAAAACATTGGCCCTTTCTCTACCTTCCAAAGTTGATTTGAGTGTCATTCTGTTACCCAAATGAGCCATGGTATAGGGAGATGAAAATAATGACTGTTGGCTAAATGGCATTTTGAAGAATTCACAATTTTACCACATCAAGCAAATCTTTTAATGCCTTGGTGGTTTGGCACAGCCACTGATATGATGTGTACCTGTGGCTGGGACTTTGTTTAGAGGGAAGGCACAGAAATACTCCCCAGTACAGAGATGTATGGTATGGTATGGAACTGGAGCTGCAGCTTAGCAAATGGTAAGAGTCTGTATTCCTTTCTGGAAAGGACACAAGGGAAAGCAACTTGAAGAGATGCTATTGCATTCCTGCTTTGTGGTGATGAGTCTTGGTTCATCTAAAACTGCCCTTTTTACAAAACAAGCAAATAAGAAAAGTCCTGAATAAGAGAAGTATGCTTTGAATTAACTCATTAATTTACATAAATCTTGCTTAGAGGTAGATTTGAAGTACATAAAACTTTTCACTCTATAGAGAATTTTGGCTGTGGCTATTTATGGGATGACTCAAGCCTATCTCACCTGGTGATGTAGCTATGTAGCATTAAACATTTGCTTAGTTACTTGCAATGGAATGTCCCATTGTGTAGATATAAAAGCCTTTTTTCCCAGTTTGATAGTCCGTCTCTGATCAGATTTTGATCTCAGTTAACATGGAGTAAATCCAGAGTAATTCCATTACAGTCAGTGATGTTAATTTGGATTTACACCATTATAACTGAGCTCAGAGTCTGTCTTTGGTTGTCTGCCCTCTTACTTTGCTAAATATTACGTCCTTCCCAAATACACTTTCTCATCTTGTCTTCAGACCTTGCTGGCTCCTCCTACTTTACCAAATTCCAAGAGTAACAACGTAGGTGAAGTTTACTTGATGAAAGATTGTTTAAGCAGGGTCTGGTTTTTATTAGCTCAGCTGGTTTTCATTTTTTCAGCCCTGTTTGAAGTCTGATTGTGCTCAGGCTGGGATCTGGATCCATCCTGCTTTTCCTACTTGACTCAATTTTGTCCATTAGATGTGCGGTGTTTTAAATTACAGGGTGCTCCCCAACACCATTGTTCAATAAGAATTATGTGCATCAGTGATGTTTCAAAGCAGTTTTTAACTCCAAAGATCAGAAAAAAGGAAAGAAGAGTACCTTAAGGCATTAGTGCTAATCAGCAACATAACGTGTTTGGAAGGGCTCAGTAAATGTGAGGTGTGACTTCGGAGAATGAAATGAATTAATTTTTTCCTGGTTTTGTTGATATTTCCTTTGTAGAAGTATACACTGAATTTTCTTACAGAGTATTTTAATTTATTGTGTGTGAGAGACATCTGGAATTTCATCTAGGCTATTTGGTTGGTTAAACTTAGTTTATTATTCAGGTTTGCAGTTCGGACAGTTTTATCTGTGTTTATGTAGTTCAGCAGGACACTGGGGTTTGGGGCCTTGTAATCATTCCAGAAATGAATCCATTACATTTGTCTTAACGTTTTTACAGTTGGGCTTATGCTGGTACAGTATTGCGATATTCACGTGATGATAAATAATCCTGCCCAGGACATCCAGCTCCAGCTCTAGGGATAAAGAAGGGGTAGGAGATGGGAAACGTCACCTTCTTTAGTTTAGAGACCTCAAGCACAAACTCTGTAGTTAAGAAAAACATTTTGGAATGTTTTTATATATAATCTGTTGATTTTGATACCCTTTTCACATATCCTTAAGTGTTTTCCTGAGTGAGGCCTGAAGATTTCCCTCTGGCAGCAAAGGGGATGTTTGGCAGAACTGGTGATTTAAACCTGAGCCATCCTGTCTTAATCACTCAGGTGCCGTTTTGTACTGCAGACACCTGAACAAGATCTTCAAGAGAGGCTGAATCACTGTCCATGTCTGTACCTGAATAGCTGCTGAATTCCATGAAATGACAGTCTTCACTGTGACCGTTCAGTAGGCAATTGAAAAAAAAAATCATGTCTTGAGCTTGCCCGATAGGCTGTTGTTTAAAGAATTAGTGATGCCCTCACAATCTTTGTTCCTTGGCCTAAATGTTCAGGAAAATGACCTGCCTTCACTCTCAGTGTATGGAGGAATTCCATGTTGGTTTGTGATTGTCTTTAAGGCAGCTGAGGCGGGGCCAGAGAGAGTGTGCAGCTGGAGCACTGAGTGGCACAGCAGGGCAAAGACAGGACCAGTCTCTAAGGGCAGGACCGAAGAGGAGCTGGGAGTGTTCACCTGGAGAAGAGAGGTTTCTGGGGAGACCTGAGAGCCCCTTCCAGTGCCTAAAGGGGCTCCAAGAGAGCTGGAGAGGGTCTTGGGACAACGGCCTGGGGGGACAGAACAGGGGGGAATGGCTTCCCAGTGCCAGAGGGCAGGGATAGATGCGATATTGAGGAGAAATTCTTCCCTGAGAGGGTGGGAGTTCCTGGCACAGGGTGCCCAGAGAAGCTGCGGCTGCCCCTGGATCCCTGGCAGTGTCCAAGGCCAGGTTGGAGGGGCTTGGAACAACTGAGTGGAAGATGTCCCTGCCCATAGCAGGGGGTGGAATGAAATGAGCTTTAAGGTCCCTTCCAAACCCAAACCATTCCATGATTCCATGCCATTCACTGGTGGCAATCCTCAGTGACTATACTTGCTGCAGAAGCTCAGGAATTAGCACTCACCCTTCACTGTGTTGACTCATGAGGGGAGTGGTGACCTGACCACTTAAAATACCCAGTGCGAGCTGTCAGACTGTATTTGAAAGTACCTGCCAGTTTAGAGAGTGGGTTTTCTTCCAGACCTAATGCAGACCTTGAGAAAATATGCTTTAGATTGACCTACACAAACAGTGCAATTCAAGTGATAACATTGATTTTTGGAGCTTGATGGCTTTATGGTCACAGATCCAAATTCCCCAGAGAAGAAATCTTTGTGCTCTGTGTTGTATAAACAGGCTGAACAGTTTAGTGAAAATCATCATGGTAAATGCTTCAGTTTTTGAACTGTAATAATTCTTTTAGAGTAAGTTTCGTAATTATTTAGCAATTGATTATTTCATTTCCATGTGAGAGTTCCATGTTTTTCCAGTAGTCAGCTGAGTACATTCCAGTCTGGGCTAGGCCAGATGGAAGGTGAAACTGGGAAATACAAGGTTCAAGACAAATGAGTTAGTCTAAATTAATTTCTGTCTAAACATAAATAGTGGCATTATTTCAAACAAATTTTACAAGATGAGTGAACAGAAAACAAGGTTTTGCCTAACGTTTTCCTGTTTAGCTGGTTAGGGCAAAAAAGTTGATGTTCTCATCCTCTTTCCCTCCTCCCTCCCTGCTCACATCTGCTTTTTGAGTTAGTTTGGAGTATTCTTGCATTTTTACACTAGTAAAACTCAGTGGAATTTTATAACCCACAGATAATATTTAATGTTTCCCTCTCTTCCACAGCTTCCTAAAAACTACTGAGCACTGAAACCTGCATCAAGAGCAGAAACATTCTCATGCTTTTTTTTCTTCTTCCAAAGCCACGGAACAGCTTTCTCCTAGTTAGTGGCCTCCTGTTGTGCCGGGGCGTCCCAGCGCTCCCATGGGCTGTGCCATGTCCGTGGGTCGGTGCTGGGGCACTGGGCCCATGTGGGGAGGTGATGGAGATCTGCACAGCTGCGAGTCCGCTGCTCGGCAGACAAGGCTGGGCAAAGCTGCCCGCATTAGCAGCTCCTCGGTTAACCTCTCATGGATCCTGCTGTAATGAGCTGCCCGGAGTTCTTGCTTCCGTAGAGGAGTTGGCAAAAGGCGGTGTGGTTGTAAGGGAGCTGCTGGCGCACAGGGAACAAGTGCCATTGGTGGGACTCACCGGTGGCATCTGAGCATGGCTGCGGGCCAAGTGCACACACGCCCGTGCTGCTTTTGTGAACTGGGCAGCGTGGACTAGCGGACACACTAGCAGGTGTCTCTGCCCGTGGCAGGGGGTTGGAACGAGGTGATCTTTAAGGTCCTTTCCAAACCAAAGCATTCCATGGTGTTCACTGCTGGCATCCTCAGTTACTGTGCTTGGCTGCCAGCTGCAGCAACTCAAATGTGCCCTTGAAATTAGTTCTTGGTAAAATACTTCCAGAGGCTTAATTTTGAGTCTGTCCTGAGCCAAACCCATAGGGAGTAAAGACATGCCACTGTAGTGCTGCTGGTGATCAGCAAAGGCTCTTGCCCTACCTGCTCACAGGGTGGGATGGGGTAACAGCTGAAAGCCTGCTTTGTTTTTTGCTGTGAAGTCCAAAGTCCTGATGGTCTCTTCAGCTTTAATCCATGCAATTTATCAAATCTTTCTGTTTGTTTCTTTTTTATGCAGACATCAGAAATGTCATAGAACTATAGGTTCACAGAATCCCAGAACAGTTCGTGTTGGAAGGGACCTTAAAGCCCATCTCATTCCACTCCCTGCCATGGGCAGGGACACCTTCCACTATCCCAGGTTGCTCCAAGCCTTGCCCAACCTGACCTTGGGCGCTTCCGGGAATGGGGCAGCCATAGCCTCTCAGGGCAAGTCCTTCAGCTTGCTAGGGCAGCTCATCTGCTTTGAAAACTTCTCATACCCTTGAGGGTTTAGGTAGACTCTGAAGCATGCTGAAGAAAAGACCTGATAAGCTTTTAGGATTCTGAGTCCTGCATGAACCCCGATCACACTGAGACAGTGACATGCTCTGAGTTCTTGGCTGAGCTGCTGGTGATGAACCCCCAGAGCTGCTGTTTCACAGCTGGAGAAGCAACCTGAAATTCTTCCTGAGCAAGTGCATGGCTCTTCCAGCTTTGGGCTTCTTTCTGGTCTTTCTCAGTCGACATTTAAAGCTATATTGTTATATAAGACAGGCAGAAATAGCCTCAAGTTGCTCCAGGGGAGCTTTAAATTGATATTAAGAAAATTTCTTCCCTCAAAAGGTTGACAAGCATTGGAACAGGCTGCTCAGGGAAGTGTCACCATCCTTGCAGGGATTTAAAAGCCGTGTGGATGTGTCACTTGTGGACATGGTTAGTGTTGGCCTTGGCAGTGCTGGGGCAATAGTTTGACTTGATCTTAGAGGGCTTTTCCATCCTAAATGATTCCATGATTCTCTCTTGTAAGGTGTTTTGCTATCTGACTGAGATGTCAGTTTTATATGACAAATGACTGTTGGCAGAAATGATGCTTAGACATGGATTGGGAGATTGTTTACACAGCACAGAGTTTACATAAGTCAGTGAATGTGCAGATTCCCTTTCCAAAGTGACAAGTAAACATGTGTGTCTTGGAGCCAGACCCTCAGCAGCAGTGAGTGGGAGACTTCTGTGCAATAGGATTCATTTAAGAAATAGTCGTTCGCAGAGGTTGTGTGACTACTGTGGGGGCAAGTTCTGGTTTTCCGTTCTCCTGGCAGATTAAAACCATGATGTGAGTGCAGTGCTGCAGAGAGGGGAGAAGAGCCTCTGTGCCTCTGTGTAGATGGCTCCCAGCAGTTCAGCTCCAGGGGTTGCAGCCTGTCTCAGGGAGGAGAGCTGCCAGGGAGCCCTGAGTGTGCTGCTGGGCCAGGCTCAGAGCTGGGAAGAACCAGAGGCAAGGCATTCCCACTGCTGTGATCCGTGAAAGGCAAGGAGACACATGAAGCCGCTGTCACCACTGAGCTATTCTAGCAGTGTGGAGACACTGGTCAGCCTGGCCTGACTCCTTTCCCCTTCCCCTGGCTTGTGGTGAGCATTTCAGTATCTCAGCCTTGGTTCTATTGACTTCTGCAAGAAGTTTATCTGATACTTGAATGGTTTCTGCTTAAAAATGTTTTTCTTGGTGCCATTTAGAAAATGACACAATTACAGATGATACAGGCAAAAGTGAGGGGATAGGAGAGAGCTTCTTCCAGCTGACTCACCAGTTACCAAAGTAAACAGTGCTCTAATGAAGCTTTTGAGAGGCTTATTGGGCCATGAAAAACTTGCTATATCTTTCTTTTTAAATCAGCATCTCAATCCAAACCACATATTTTTAAAAACAGAACTGAAATGTTTTGGTCTCCTCTTTTTCCTGGGTTGGCTCTGTCAGATAAGCTATTTTGCAGTCTTATTTTCTGCTTCTTTTTCCCACTGCCTTCTTGTACAATAGAGTCCTGCAACAGCCCAGGTTAGAAGGCACCCCGAAAAAATCATCTGGTCCAACTTGTGTAACAGAGCCTCATGAGGAGTAAGAAATTTGTCTGATAGGTAGAAATAGAAAATGAATTATTTAGAGTCTTGTCTGTTTAAGTTAGTAATAGATTTTTTAAAAGACCAAAAAATTCACGTTAACCTGGAACACCAGTAACAGCCCTTCTTTGAACATCCTTAAATGAATGTTTTAACTTCAGCTAATCAATGCCTTTTTATTCACAGCAGTATTTGGGGCATCACTGGACCCTTGTTAGAGCCCTAGGGATAATATTGCCAACTGGATATTGTCAGAGTGAATAATTGGTGTACACAGACAGTGTTATCTGCTGTAACATTCCATGTTCTGTCAGCTGCACATGGATTAGTTCTGTGAAGTGGAGACTTAGCTGGAATGATGTAGAGATTTGAATTTACAGTTGTAATGCCTGAAAGGACAGGGTTGGGGTTTCTAATGGTTTTACACTGGTAATCCTTTAGCAATTCACTTTAGAGTGGAATACTTGGACAGGAGCTGGGGTCTGTTCTAACTGAAATCAATAAAAACTCTGTCAGTTACTTGGAAAGAAGGCAGATGCATTTTTAGTAGTAAAAAGAAAAAAAGGAACTTGTTAGGTATAGGGTAACCTTATGCAGAATATCTGAATTTTGTACTGAATGTAACACTTCTTTCTCCCAGCAGCTGGCCTCAGATTACTTGATTTTTTTTATGTTTGGAAATCTGCATTCTCAAAGGATGGCAGCTGGATATATCCTAAAGCCTTTTATAGTATTGAAATGACGATGTTCATGCACATGTATATATATGTGTGCAGGCACACACAGGTCATGTCCTAGAACCTTGGTTTTATTCTCCTAGAATTTTCAAAATGAAACTTTTCTTTTTTTCTTGTGTTCTATTGAGTGACAGGTAACTTGGTATGACAACTGAGGAGAATCTATTTAGTAGAGTTTGAATTATGCAAGTGTAGGTAGGTCTGTGTTTAGTGTCTGTCTTTTCCCTTTGTTTAGGGCTAATTGAGTAATTATGTGGTTTGCTGATACTTTGCTGAGCAAAATTTAATTAATGTTTGAAGGATTGTGTCTGGCATCTGAAGGAATTCTAGCTCAGTCTTTACTTTTTAGTGTTACTTTTAGGGAAAGAAGCCTAAAATGTACCACACTGTGTTTGAGCTCCCTATCCAACAGTGGTGTTTTATCCCAGGCCATGTAACTCCCTCCAGCCAAAGAAACCTCTAGAGACCCGTTTGAACTTAATACACCATAGTGCATCTATGGTCAGATGGAGAGCCACCGAGGGGATCGGGGGGTGGAGCAGCTCTCCTATGGGGAAAGGCTGAGAGCATTGGGATTGGGCAACCTGTAGATGAGAAGCTTTGTGGTGACCTAACTGTGGCCTTGTAGTACCTGAGGGGAGCCTACAGGAAAGATGGTGTCCTGGTTTGAAGGACAGATGTGTGTGCTAAGGAAGGCAGGAACCTCCCTTGGAATGGAGAATGTGAACCCCTTCCCTCCAAATTATTGTAATTTTGAAATTAAGGGGCTCTCAGGCAAGGATATAGGAATAGGAATAACAGTTCTTTACTAGTATTTATAATAAAGCAAACAAACAACAACTCCTATGGCGCTAACACCAAACAGAACCAGGAACCCGGTCCCAGCCCCCTGGGCCTGCAGGCACTGTCCCCNTCGGCCGGGACGGGAAGGGATGGAAGAGGGAGAGGCTTTGCTTCACAAACCCCCCTGGGGCCATGGATCCCACCGCCCCAGCAGGACTCTCGGAAAACAGCCAGCTGAGACAGTAGGACATCTCGGTAGGCAGGGGGAGTGGGGGCTGCAGTGCAGGGAAACCCAGAGCAGTGCCGAAGGAGCCGTGGGGGGCAGGGCAGGAGCAGCAGCCCGGCTCCTAGCCTGGCAAGGAGAGGCTGGCTCAGGATCCCGGGCCGCCCTGAGCAGATGGTAAAATAGGTCTCAGTTCAGAGCAGGGGTTCACTCACAGCGGAAGAAACAGCTCCACGTGAAAAGGGTCCAGCAGCAGCAGCAGCGAAACTCCTCTCTCCACAAAAAGGCAGAGCAGCACCTCTGTGTTCCCCTCTGAAGCGCAGCTTCAGCTCTCCTGGTGCTGCCTCCACCGCTGCCTTTTATCAGCCCCTCTCCTCTGGGGCTTGGCCACAACCCTTTGTTTTTCTTAAGTACCCAGTAGTTCAGAGTTCTTTAGCAACTTAATGGGAAAAAATTCTATACCTTAAAGGGAACAAAAGGAAAGAAAAAACCTAACCCCCAACAGATGGAGAGAGACTTTTTACAAGGGATGGAGGGACAGGACAAGGGGGAATGGCTTCCCGCTGCCAGAGAGCAGCGTTGATTAAATGCTAGGAAGGAATTGTTCCCTGGGAGGGTGGGGAAGCCCTGGCACAGGGTGCCCAGAGAAGCTGTGGCTGCCCCTGGATCCCTGGAAGTGTCCAAGGCGAGGTTGGACAGGGCTTGGAGCAAACTGGGATAGTGGAAGTGTTCCTGCCCAAGGGATGAACTTTAAGATCCCTTTCCACCTAAGCCTAAGATTTTATGATGATTTAAAATGAAATTATCTTTTACCATGTGAAAGCAAACCCACGACATAAGCTTGTTAAAGAGTAGGATAGGGTTAAAAGGGGAACATACTCTGGGAAGTCCTTATGTTCCCATGGTCTCTTGGCAGTTTTAAGCACTGATGGATTAGTGCCATGGTCTCCATAAAGCTTGTTAGGAGAATGGCTTCTTGAAGAAAACACTGACTGCTACTTTATTAATAACTGGGAGTTAGTTACTCCCATTAAGTACAATTCCTGCCTTGGGACTTCAGTGTGTGCTACATAGCGAGGATGTAGAATGTTTCCCCTCATTCCAGACTGAGCAGGACTGGGTTATCCTGCTCCCAGGATGCTCAGGTTGCTGGTGGTGACTTTATTTGCTTACAGGGTCTGCTTTTGTGTAGCTGTGGGTGCTGAATGCATTAGTAATTCCATATCCTTTGAGAAAGCAATGCAGCTGCACTTTCAGCAGGAAGGAACCAGTTGCTTTTCAGTTTGCTGATGTCTCAAGGTCAAAAAGCTGGCTTGGCTTCAGTAAGGTAGCTCTCTCCAAGGATCTTCCAAATCTCTTTGAAGGAATTAATCTGGGAATGTAATCTTCCAAGCAGAAGAAGCTTTTAATTAGCCATTGTAATTGAATTAATCTATCCTGCAAATAAAAGAAACTCTGACATTTTTTGCCAGGCAACCTCTGGACCCCTCTTATGGTGAGGTACATTTGGGGACACGGTGGGAGCTTGAGTTCTGTGAAGAAGGAGAAGGAGTTTTACGGATGATGCTGTGGTACCCTGCAGTGCCAGGAGGTTCCCGATGGTGGAGCTCGGATATTCCTGGCCAGCAGCGGTGTGGACAGCAGCTCAAAATCAGTCATGCTAGATGTCACAGGAAATAAGTTCATTTTGTAATGCAATATTAAGTATAAATTGTGAATTAAAAATTGTGTTTTAAATCTTTCTTGATTTAACTTCAGTGTGGTGAGGTAATTGATCACAAAGCAGCCCTGTGAAATGGGTAGTTGCATTCATTCCTGCCTGATTCCTCAGTGCATGTTCCTTATCCAGTGCCATTAGAAGTGTAGAAGGAGCAGTGCCAAAATACACAGACCCAGAGATGAGACAAAAATAGATCTGGACTGAACTGGTGTTCAGTCTGGAGAAAGAATTTAAAGAGCATTATGAACTGAGTTTTACTCTGTTCAGCCTGTTGTTAACAAGGCGAAATAAGCACAAACAGAAAGTGAGCTGATGACCTTCTCAGATGTTCAGTGGGAGCTGGGAGCACAGGCCAGCCCCGGGACACGCTTCTGCTCCCAGGCTGGACAGTAAGGAAGCTGTGTCTGCAGTCCTTATCAGCTATTTGTCCTTTACTGTAGGCTGAGCAAAGCAAATCGCTCAGAGTTTTTTCCTCTTGTGTCTGCTGGTGCCTTTTGCTGTTGGAAAAGCAGAGCAGCCTCATGAATGCCTGCAGTAGCGGCAGTGCTGGGCGGGCAAAAGCACAGACCCCAAAGCTCTGGGCGTGCAGGAGATGCAGGAGAGCACAGGCTGCAGTTCTGGACATACTCAGTGCTGGGATGGAGCTCAAGCTCAAGGCTTGGATGTCAGGGACCACCTAGCTGTAAGAGCTTCCCATAATCTCCGTGGCTCACTCAGCCCTTGGCCTCTCTCAGGGCCTGTCAGCCGAGCTGCCAGCCGTGGCTGCTTGTCGGGAGTTGGGCAGTCATCCACGGATGGCTGGCCAGAGGCAGCTCAGACACGGCGCTGTGGCCCCGCTGGGAACAGACCTCCTGCGCTGTGCAAAAGGCTGGGGCAGGGAGGAGGAAGGTGGGACTGCTCCAGATTTCAGCATTCACTATGTTTGCTTGTCCCCAGAAAGGAAAAAACCCTGCTTTGTGTCATTCTTTTTGGGACATTTAATAGCCACTAAAATCATTACTTTAAATTTGAACCACACGGACTCAAGTTTTCTCGTCTCTTTGCCCGTAGCTGTGCACCAGCAATAGACAAAACCTTCTGGCCTCACAGTGGAGCTGGAGATGTTCAGGTGAAGTACTTCCTCAGATCAATAATCAACCTGTGTTTCTATTTCATTCAAGCTTTCTTCTTCTCATTTCCAGCCTAAGGGCGTAGTTTTTTTCATTGGGATTCTATGATTAGTATGGTGTGCCGCTCATGCAAAGGGCTTGAGAAGCTCCAGGACTGTTTTGTGCATGACCCATTTAAGAGAGCATTTGTAGCAAACCTGGATTTATTTTAACTGTCTCTGGGTAGAGGAGGTTACTCTGTACACCCAGTGGTTTGTGACTGTAGTTCTGATGCTGGCTGTTACTGTGCTGGGCAAATCTGTCCCTGATTTTTATTGTTTCTTACTGCATGTGGTTAATAACTTTTAGACAACTGCACTTGAGGCTCATAAGCTAAACTTAGTGCTTATTGCAGTAGAAAAAGATGAGAATATTAGATTTTATCCACTGTGGATCTCCAAGTGAGCTTTTCTTTTCCAAGAAATGAAGCATGTATAATGCTTTTTTTTTTTTCTTTGTCATTGTTATTCTCCTAAAAAAAAAAAGTAATGAGCTCCTAACTATTGGGAAATAACAACACAAACATGGCACTTGCTAAGGCACATTGCTAGTAAACTTTTGTTAGATCTTTGGTCACTGAGTTTCAGCCAGGCTCTGGCCACTGTCCTGAGGTGAAGAGTTTGATGCATGAGGGTGGTGGCCCTCATCATCCATGAGGATGGAGCTTCATCAGCTCCACTGGTGCTGGGTTGGGCTGCTTAGCAGGGCTCTGCAATTCCCAGGATAATCTGGTTTGTCTGTGAACAGGAAACTCATGAAAAACTGGGTGAAAAACCATGAGCAGTCTGACTCCTTCCTGTCTGCTGTTACACTTAGTTGTCTTAGGTCATGAGGCTGAAAAACCATTTAAAAAATAAAAAAGTGAGTGTGTTAAGGAAATGTGAGCTTGCTGGGCTGGTTTGGCTCATTTCTCTCTGGTTAAGAATCTGGTAAATGTTGTTCACCGCAGTTTCTGGCCTCTTCAAAAAATTAATTATAGCCAGGTTAGAATCTGGAAGCAGCTGAGTCATGAGGTAATATCATTTAGGAAGAAACTTTAAATAGCTTATTACATGTTCTGGTGGTAAGCATCTTGGCTTACTCAGTGCTCCCTGAATCCATTGAGATGGTCTTTCCAGTGGGATGTGTGTTAGCCATGGGCTCATGACTGTAGGCAGCATCTCCAATGCTCCTTGAAAAATTCATCAAGGTTTTTATCCACACAGCTGCCATCATCTGAGTGGGAGTTGAGGGTGTCCTTCACTTCAGAGCACAAAGCACAAGGCTTTAAGTTTGGTCTTTCTTTACTAGTAAGTGGTTAGTGGTATTTTTCTACCTTATGTTTTTAGAGTCAGCTGCTTGGTTTGGTAGTCTACAGCAGAAATTTGCCATCAGTTAAAATGGAGCAGCATTTTTTGGTGCATTAAAACATAATGCTGTAAAACAGCTTCTGAAACTGTGTGCATGCATTTGTCAGCTGTGGGAGGACCAAAACTATTCACCGTCATTTGAGATGGCAGTTACAAGTGGTTCATTTGAGATGGCAGTTACAAGTGGTTTTCTTTCATGTAGTCTCACTTGTGTGATGACCCTCCCTTAAGGGGAAGGAGAGCCCTGGGAAGCACTTCCAGTGGCAGCTCAGGAGGGATGTGCAGTGGGAAGAGCCTGCAGGACCCAATTTGCTGTTGGAAAATTGCGGGTTTCTGCTTCTGTGCCCTCAGGATGGACGACAGCAGGCTGGAGCCTGGCTGGAAGCAGCTCTACCATTGTTCTTATTCTCTGAATTCTTGGCAGTGGCTGCTCCTAAAGGTCTTCAGAGGCATTATAAGCAGAGCTTTGCAATGGATTGGATACAGTTCTCTTTTTTCTCTGAGAAGAGCGTTAAATCAGATAAACCTCAGTACTCAGCACCCTTAGTAAATGGCTCTTAGGGAATAATTGTACACCAGCTTCTTTTGGCAGGGATCTTGGTTTAGGTATTTCAGCTGTCCTATCTAATTACTCCTAATCCTTCAGCATCTCTTCATCTGCAGTGAGAATTACTTGATATATGTGTATTCACACACACATACATGCACACATATATAAATGGGCAGGTGAGGATTTGTATATACAGGTATGTGAAACCCGTATTGGTCCTCTGATCTCAAAAACTGTCAGAATTGCCACAGCTAAGCGGTCGAGTTGTCAGTCCCCTTCGTAAATAAAAAAGAATGTGGAAGATAGTTGTCACCCAATTTTTTTCTGTGTATGCTGTGTAATGAAGAGATAACTAAATGTACTAATAACTATAATATTAGTTTTTGTTAGTATATAATTAATATAGTTTTTTAATATAACATATAGTGTAATTATTACGGTATTATTATATATAATATAATAATCATGTTGTTATTGGAATATCAGGGATTTGTTGCTCTTCTGTGGTAGGTTTTGGGGGTTTGGGTTTTTCTGTTTTTCTTTTTCATTTTTATTTGTAGTGTCATAGTTTTGCAATTTGTATTTCTTTGGAAGTATTCAAAGGTGTGGAGGCTTTTTGCAGTGATATCTTTGCTTTATTTAGTTAGTTAGTTAGTTTTAATCCTGACTATGGCTTTGCATTAGGAAGACATCCTTGCTGTGAATTAGAAGAAGGAATTTTGTGGGTGAGAGCACTGCGCAAGGTTTAGCATCTCTGCCAAAATTCCTTCAGCTACCAAGTATCACTTAGAGCTTTCTTATTCCTTCTGGAACAAACAAATCCAGTGTTCTGAGTTGATGAGATGTAGTTGCAACCCTGCTATCAAGCAGGGGAAACAAGACAAAACTCGTAAAATACAGATCAGGCTCCAACTAACTTTATTTGAAAATCACACGTCTTTTATATTCCCTGTGTACAGGTATGGTACTATTGGTTTGAAAGACGAACACACTATACAACTATTGGTTAACTAATAATAGTTGTATCACACCAGCTGCAAGACCATGTTTTCATAGTTTTATAAACACTGCTAGCAAAACTGTGAGAAAACAGTTTCTCTCTTGCTGAAAACGTGCCTGAGTTCTTTACTCAGGCTTTTTCTAGCATCCACAATGAGAGGTAGGCAAAAGACTTCCATATTCCTTTGCTAGATCTCCTAAAGCACCCAGCTGTCCAAAGCAGACATTTGGTGCAGATGTATTCCGTGGTCAAGACTAGGGGAGTGCCAAATTTGCAATCACCGTCAGTGGTAATTATGTGTGATTGTGTATCATGGGGAAATCTGTGGTTTTCCCAACGTGCTTGCTGCTCTGCATGTACATAAACATGTGGCCATTTGAGGTGTGGCAGAAAGCCATGGAAAAACAGCAGGGCCTTTTGGAACAGCCAGTTTCTCAGGTTGCTGCGGGCTTGTGTCCTTATTTACCAAGACATTCCCCAGAAAGGAAGCATCAAAATCCTTGATTTCTGTGTTATTCAGTCTTACGTTGTCGTAGTTATTTAATTGCTTAGGTACAAGCTCAGATACCACAGTGATTATGTTGAGCTTTGTGATTTCCGTTTCAGAAGTCCAGGCTTTGCTCAGGGATGTGCAGCCATTTCTTCAGAACATTTCCTTTTCACTGCTACCAGTCTGTGTGTGTGCAGCATTGACTGTTGGATTCCCAAGTCAGTCTGGAAGACCTGACATTTACACTGTAAATGTAAATGTCAGAGGGTTAAGCTGGTGCCTCACAAAGACTTGCTGCCATTCTGGGGCTGTCAGCTTTTTCACCTTTGCACAACTTGCTCTGGGTGACCACAAAAGTTTTGGAATAGTGAGCAGTAGAGAGACCTCCACAACAAACCAGTTCCAAATATTCCCATATCAGTCTCTAAAAATGGATTCAGATTGCAGCATGAGAATGGAAAACCACACTTCCCCATCACTTGTGCGTGCCCAAGGCCAGGCTCGACGGAGCTTGGAGCAACCTGGGTTAGTGGAAGGTGTCCCTGCCCATGGCAGGGGTGGGACTGGAGGGGCTTTAAGGTCCCTTCCAACCCAAACCACTATGTGATTCTGTATTCAGTTAGAGTATTCCGTGTGTCAAGCTTCACCTAAAGAACTAATGAAGTTAAAAAGCTCATTATTTTCTTCTGCTTGGTGTGTTTACAGGGTATATTTTCTGAGTGGATATTCTGTTTAAACGATGCTTGTTACATAAATTTAAAGCACAGCTCATAATGCCCTCTCACTTTTTTATATTGTGGACACTTTGAAGGACTGTGTTTACCTATGCTCGTGAAACAGCCTTACTTGGGCTGGCAGTTGGAGGTCACAGGATGAGGATGAAAGAAAGTGAAGCTGGTGAAGGCTATTAAAGCTTTTCTGGCAGGCAGGTCACATAAGCTGGTGCCACACCAGCATGTGAAGGACAGCTGCTGGGTTCTTTGGAACAAGCTGGTGAGTGTTCAGGTGCTGAGGAGGAGCACCATCACCATCCAGACGTGGCCTTAGTTGTGGAATCAGCTGGGGACATCTGCCCCAGCATGGCTTCTGCGGGGTTCTCTGCTCTGTCCTACCCACAGCACTTGATGCTGGCCATGCCACGCTCTTGTGGCCCGGGTGCCCTTTCTCAGCTGAGCTCTTTGTTGAGCTCTCAGCAGAAGGTGCCTGGAGCCATGGTCCTGCAGGAAGCTGGCTGGGCTGCGCTTGGCATCGGCACTACTGGAGCCAGCCCATGCTGGGGGAACAAGGCCAACTTCTCAGCCCATCTGACCTGATGGGCTGTTTTAGCTCAGCTGAAGGAGTGTTGCTTTTCAGGTCTTTGTTTTATTGGGTAAGAAAGCCTTTCCAAAGGATTTACTGCTCTAGACTGAAACACTGAATCCCTCAATACATGGGAATAACGGAGCTAATGGAGGTTACTGTATGGATAAACTCCAGTCAGTGATGTGCTTTAGAACTGTGCTTGTCAGATTGGAAGCAGAACAATGTGGAGGTAGCTTTATTGCAGGTATTTGCTTTAAAAGATACCCAAAGGAGAATAGTGCCAGGTAGAGTGGGTGCACAGCAGGATGAAGTATGTGAAGAAACAGTGAGTCCTTATAATGGCTCTTCTAATGACAGTGCAGCATTTTAGCACATGGCATTCACAGATAAATGACTCACAGCCATACAAAAAAACCCTCAAGGACAGTTTAATGTTCTAGGAGAGGTTTTGTGTGATCTTGTGGGTGACTTTCAAAGAAATTAAACCAAAAGACACTCATAAATAGAGCTTGCTCAGCAAATGCTGGTGTGATTAGAGTAGACTTTAGTGATGGCAGTTGTTGTAACTCCAGTGAAATAAAACTTTGGACTGATTAAAAAAGAAAAAATGTCCTTATTATATGGAAGATAAGTGCACATTAACTTTTGTAGAGCTTAGAAAGTGTTGTGAAGTCTGTTGAGGCAGCACTTCCCTGTAAGCTGCAGCTGTATTAAATTGGCACCGCTGCAGTTTCATACTTGGCTTTTACCCTGACAGCAGAATTGTGCCCCATTTGGTCTGTCAAGACTCAGCTGATCTCTTTGAGTGCTTTGGAGCACTCAACTGGCAGAAATTTCTTCATTTGTGTGTGTGTATGTTTATTTATTGATTTTTGGCGTAGAACCCTGACTGTGCTTGTTGAGCTGGGCGAGTGCCCACGGCCAGGGCAGCAATGCCTGCCTGGGCTGGGCAAAGAATGAAGGGCACGGGTGCCAAGGCAGATGGAGGCGAACAGGCAGGAAATCACGGCATAGGAACCAGCTGGCTGGAGTTCCGTTTGATACCAATCAGGAAAGCAGCTGTACGAGGGGCAGAGGGACAGCTCTGTGCGACTGGGAAATGCTCACGTATGTGCTGCTGTTACACACCCCCGGCGACTTCACTTGGATGTCCTACCCTTCCTCAGTAGACAAAGACATGGCAAATGCCATGAATAAAGTTGTTTCTGCTTTGATTCTTTCTGGCAGCTCCTGCTAGATGTGCTGGGATTGGGAATAGGGCTCACACAGGGATTTTTCCAGAGGTAATTTTTTTCTTTTCAGGGAAGAGATGAGGCACATATCTTTGTTTTTCTCTTTCTGTCTTTTTTTTTTTTCAGGAGTAAAATTGCAAAGCCAAGTATGTGTGTTCTGTCCAGAGAGGCCTCTTGATGTTTACCTAGAATCACAAAATCATGGAATGTTTTGGATTGGAAGGAACCTTAAATTCATCTCATTTCACCCTCTGCCATGGGCAGGGACAGGTTGCACTGTCCCAGGGTGCTCCATGCCCCATCCAGCCTGGCCTTGGACACTTCCAGGGATCCAGGAACAGCCACAGCTTCTCCGAGCACCCTGTGCCAGGGCCTCCCCACCCTCACAGGGAGGAATTGCTTCCCCAGTATCTAATCTCTTTAAGTTTGAAGTCATTCCCCCTTGTCCTGTCCATCCAGGCCCTTGTCCAAAGTTCCTCTTCAACTCTCTTGAAGCCCCTTTAGGCACTGGAAGACTGCTATAAGGTTTTCCCAAAGCCTCTTTTTCTCCAGTCTGAAGAGCCTTTTTCTGGAAAAATACATTATTTCTTGGTCCAGCAACATTTGTTCTGAGAATTTTTGTTCCCTTTTTATTACTAAGAACAATTAAGTGTTGGATCAAAATCAAAGGTGAAAGGCTTTATGTGTCTATAAATGTTTAAGACACATAGAGGTTGGTAATACTGGATTATTAAAATTACCTGATTTGAAATCATGTGTTTCAGTACTGGGGATATCATTCTCTACTATTTTTTTCTGTTCAGTGCTTTTAGTTTCATTTTTTTACTATCATATGTCTTTTGATAACCCTGTGCTTTCTTTGTATTTCATTCTAGAAATTGGTCCAGTGACAATAACCACAGATCCCAAGAAATTTCAATTTGAGCTTAGGGAACTTTATGTTCAGGTGAGTAACTTGTTTCTTATGTGGTTCTAGCCAAGACTGTTTCCTCACACTAATCTTTCCTCTTGTGCTGATATTCCTGCTGCAAGCATTCATGAGGATGTAGATCACTTACCTCTGTCATTTTGGCAGCACAAACTGTCATCTTCCTGCTCATCCTAATTTAAGATTATGGTTCATTCCTTTGTCTTAGTTTACATCATTTTGTGGAGACGTGGTTCGATAACACAAGAAGGAATAGTTAGGTAATGCTAACATTTAGTTGGCATTTTCATTAATCCTGCCACTTGTCCACAGACACTTTTATGGACTTTTACTGTGTTCTGGAAATTATATTCCATGAACACCATTCAAACAAGAGAACTGTTAAGACCCATCAGGTTTTCCATAGGTACTGCCTTCCCTGCCGTGCATTACTTGGCACTTATAATCAAAGGCTTCTTAGAATCACGGAGTATCCTGAGTAGGAAGGGACCCACAGGAGCACTCAGTCCAACCCCTGGCCCTGCACAGACACCCCAACAATCCCACCCTGGGCATCCCTGGGAGCGCTGTCCAAACCCTCCTGGAGCTCTGGCAGCCTCGGGGCCGGGCCCATTCCCTGGGGAGCCTGGGCAGTGCCCAGCACCCTCTGGGGGAAGAACCTTTCCCTGAGATCCAGCCTGACTCTGCTCTGACACAGCTCCAGCCATTCTTTCGGGTGACAGAAAGAAAGCGGGAAGTATTGGAATGGAGTTATCCTTACTGACAGAACAAATGTTCCTATTGTCCTGTCTTTAACCAAGGAAAATGCTTCTGACCTGTGGCAAACCTTGCTTGAGTCAGTAGTGCCAGACAGGCTCTCCCTCAGAAATTGGCACATGATGTAATCCCTGTGAGAACAGATTGCTTGAAG
Source organism: Picathartes gymnocephalus (assembly GCA_013390045.1). NCBI lineage: Eukaryota > Metazoa > Chordata > Aves > Passeriformes > Picathartidae > Picathartes > Picathartes gymnocephalus. The sequence goes on along the minus strand of WEKY01040097.1, from coordinate 5,236 downwards.
ATTACTTTAAGAACTGACAGAAGGTTTGAAATCTAGAGAAAACAATAGCTATTGCAGTTTTCCCCTTCATAGGGAAATTTAAGCTTCAAAACTCCATCCAGTTTTCATGTTTTGTTTCCTCAGTAGCTATACTGGACAGTAATTGCAGCTGTTTCTAAAAGGTGGGTGATTTAGGTGAAGCTTTTGGGAATTTCAAACTCTTCATTTCTAATCAAGTTGTTTAAAAGTGTTCATCTAATGAATTTTAGATTTCATTCTTTAATGCTGGTTGATCACATATTTCATAACTACTTTCAAGATGTCCTCATTCTGCTATATGAAGGCTGTCACTGACTTGTATTCATCCATTATATTGCTTAAGGGCCAAGAATTAAATCAAAAAATGATTAGAACTGAACTGATAGGTCATCTTGCAGTAGAGAAAATGTGAACACTTTTTACAGTTTTGTTACCAGTATTTTTTCTAAAAGACTGATAAAAGATGCAAGAGTGAATGTTGTGGAGGTAGAGAAAATTTTGAGCTGGGTTCATTTTAAGAAAGGGCATGGATCAAATATTCTCTTTAATGAACAAAGCTAAAATTAAGGTGAAGATGAATTATTTCAAGGCATCTTGTGTATAAAACATATTATATCAAAATATGCTCAACTTATCCTCCCTGAACATCAGGGTAAGCCAAGCTCTTGTTTTCCAGTCATCTGTCACAGAATAGTTGGAGGGTCTTTTGGCTGACATTTGACATCAGGTAAAAATTGGGCTGTGTACATTTCACTGCAGAAACTGGGACTTCTTCCTTTTACATTCAGAGTGATAAATGACACGTTCCTTGGATACAGGATTAGCTTAGGAGGTATCACCTATATTTCATCTGTAATTACCTGTGAATCATTCTTACAGACAGCTTGATAGGAACATGGACTTGGGCAGCAATGGCTCCTTAGAGGTTTTTTTTGTTGGTGGTGGTGTCTTTTTTTTTTTAAATTTTTCTTTGTTTGTTTTTTTTTAGTTAAGCAGATTTTTTTGTGTATTTCTGTGGGCCTGTTCAAACTGAAGGGAAAATGAAGCTTCTTGAGCTTCACTCACCTCAGCTTTTCCAGAAAACTTCAAAGGTAGTTGTATTTAATTTCAGTTTGGAGAGAAAGGCAGGAAATACTGAATGGAAATTTTTCTACTTTCTTTATTTAAGTAAAGGCAATACTAAATGTTAAATGTTAGGAAGCAATTCTGCCTGTGAAGGCGGGGAGACCCTGGCACAGAGTGCTCAGAGAAGCTGTGGCTGTCCCTGGATCCCTGGAAGTGTCCAAGGCTGGATGGGACATGGAGCAATCAGGGATTGTCCAAGGTGTGGCACTGGATGGGCTTTAAGCTCCTTCCAAACCAAACCATTCCATGATGATGATGTTTTGTTGTTCTACCAGCTGCCTTTTAGGAGTATTATTGTACATTATAGGAATAGAAAAGTCCATGCTTGTTCTCAGAATAACCATTTAGCTCAATAGTGCTTTTCATCTTCTGTGTAGAAAACAGATGCTGCCATATAGAATATTATCAGATGGTAATCAAGTAGACTTGAAGTGGGAATAGAAATTTTCCTGTTCCAAGTAGGTGTCTGTAGAAACCAGCTATTATTTTGACTTTGCCCACAAATTAAAGCTTTACGTGGAAGAGTCTTCTGTTGAAAGAACTTGGATGTACTGATGTGTCCCATTGGACTGTATTGGCATTGCCAAGATAAAGTTCTGATGTCTGTCAAAAATCTTCTTGGAGAGTTTCCCTTTGAATTTCAGGCTGTCTGGAGTCTACCACTTGCCTTTCCCATAAAAATAAGGCTATATTTAGGAGAACTGACTTTGAAAAATAGCAATGGTTCCTATATGATTTACAGAAAAACAGGGACCACATGCTTATTCTTTAGCATAGATGGGAAACTTACTGATATTCTTGCTTTGACATCAGATTAAGGATACTGATAGAATAAGAAAACTTGTTCCCAACATGAACATTTCACTGAGGACAAACAAAATTCTTAAGTATGAAGGACTGCTCTTTTTTTTGCCATCTTCTTTCCCAGCATGTGTAGATTCGTATATACATAAGTGTGAAGGCATATAGATTGTAAAAATAAAAGAAATCAATTTTTTATTTAACATTGAATGTGCAGAGATCTGTTGTAGATGACAGGACAGGTTTTACAGTTTGTTTCAACTCTTTGGAAAGTTCTGTCTTCAATATGCCAAGTTAATTTTTATGTAAGTTAGTGAGCTTTTAATAAAACAGTATTTTTCCCAAATTCTTAATTTAGGGAGAGAAACAAATCCTTTCCTGTAAAGATAAAGTCATACTTGGAAGCATTTTGATTGAGCACGTGGTCTTAAAAACCTCCAACTCTGCAGCAGCTGCAGTGCAGAGCTGTGGAAACACAGCACCTGTGCCCTCTGCTGAGTTCCCTGTGGCAGGGTGTAGTCCAGGGCAGGTTCTTGCTGCTCTGGTGTCCAGAGGTGCTCCTGGAGCTCGGCACTGCCTGCCTGGGATCATTTCCCATCTGTCTGTGCCCCTGACCTCCTGTGACTGCTGTGTGCTACCAGAGCAGGGCAGTTGTCAGCCAGGAAGGGAGCGTGAGTGTGGGAAATGGGGCTGTCACAAGAGCTGGAGCTGAGCACAACGTGGTTAAGAGTGACTGTGACACCAGCCAACATGAGGGCTCTTCTTTTGACTTTATTTTCCCTTAGGAATTTTTGCAGTTGCCGCTTTTGAGTGTGTGACAGCACTCTGCAGAAGCCCTAAGATCCTTAGGGTGGAAAAGGTGAATAAATGGTTCGAGGTTGAGGAAGTATCTGTCTTGAATGTTCCTAAAGAAAGTAACTTATTTTGTATGGCTATTTTTCTTAAAGGAAAAATGTTATCTTTTATTTCTGTTTGTAAACAGGGTGGTGGAGACTGTCCAGAGATGAGCATTGGGGCAATAAAGATTGCTCTAGAAATTTCCCTGCCTGGCTCTTTCATCTATGTATTTACTGATGCCCGATCCAAGGATTACAGACTGACCCATGAAGTGCTTCAGCTCATCCAACAGAAACAGTCACAGGTACCAAGGGGATTTGCATTCCCATTTAGGCTGTGTGTTTAATGCTCTGTTTTCTCAATGACAAAGGGTAGAATTCTCCTGTGTGAAATGCAGTGAAGTCTTTTTACAGAAGGGACCATAATACTGTGTTCTAAGGATTTTAATTTTTTTTTTTTTTAACAGAGTTAAGTGATCTGGTTAAGGAAAAACTTAGTTGAATATTCCTTTTATTATTGTGAATTAAATAATGCAACTGAATCTTCTACTAGTATATGTGTTTTTGGCAGCTTATCAATTGTGTGGGTTTTTTAATGTTGTTCTAAAAGAAGTATTATGTGAATGACAGGGCTGATTGATTTTTAAAGGGATTTTTGTTCGTTCCTTTTCTTCTGCATTGCTTTTACCATCACTACTGAGTGCAATGCCCCTGTCCATGCAGAGTAACAAACTCATCCCGAGTGACACATTCTTCTATTGTCTTGACTTAATGCTGCAATGGCAATGCTTTCCTCACCTATGCACCATGTGTCCATTGGTTTACTGATTTTTCTTTAATTCAGGTGGTATTTGTGCTGACTGGAGACTGTGATGACAGGGATCATATTGGTTACAAGGTCTATGAAGAAATTGCCTCAACAAGTTCTGGTCAAATTTTTCACTTGGACAAAAAACAAGTTAATGAGGTAACTTTTCTTGAGTTTTGCAATAGATAAAGAAAATAAGGCAAGAGTTACACTGTAAATCTTTAAGAGATCTGATGGTGGGTCAGGGAGCAGAAGGGGAACTTCTGAATGTTCTGGTCTTAGTATGTGGACTCAGTTCCACCTTTCCCTTCCTTCCTTTCTCCATCTTCTATATCAGGATGCAATTCTGTGACTTTTGTTGACATTAGAGAAGCGTCACGTGCCACATCTCACCAGAACCTCCCCAACTTCCCTCGGCCTGTGCCAGAAGGCTTGCAGGAGAAGAGCCTTTAAAAAAAGGAGCAGTTCTGGGCTCTGCGTACCCCAGTGACTTTCCTGCTTAGAACAAGAGCAAAGTACCAGCTTTAAACAAGCATTTTGTGAGCAAGCAAAGGACTGCTACTTGGCCTGGACAAAAATGTTCCCCACATGGGATAGATAGTGTGAACTCTCAGGTTTCCAGTTGAGGTTATCACCGCAATACTTTTGCCACCTCTCCTGCCCTCCTGGTAACTGTGGTTCCTGACCCATAGCCATGAATGAGTATTTCCTTTGAGGACTCTGGTGAGTCTCAGACAGAAATGAAACTTCAGAAGTGCGTGAGAAAACAGTTTGGAGAGAGGTGAAATCACGTGGTATTTATGTGGAGAGCTGGAATCGTTTATAAATGTTGTAAACATTCCCCTTTGAATTCCCAGTGTAGGCAATAACTAGCTGAGGTTTTTTAATAAAAATTTACTCTGGTTTGTTCCTTCTTGTTTCTGTCCTAAAATTTGGACAATGTTAAATGTTGGAGATAAATTGCATTTTTCTACAGCTGTTGCCTAGAAAAATTGAAGTTCACATTGGGAATGATAGAAGCTATTGGCAGTGATGTGAAGGTGATCAAAAGGAGAAACTTCCCAGAAGATTTAGCCTCCAAAAGTTAGGTTAAAACTTGGAAGGAAAGAAATTACCTGTTTGGTCTGTGCAGATCCTGGCCTGCATTTTGCTGTTATGTATAAAGGGTAAAACTTCTCTGTGACACTCCATGAAATCCCTTTATACAGAAGGGATCATCATGGAATGAGATGGTCTTTAAGGGCCCTTCCAACCCAACCAATTCTGTGACTCTCTGATACTGTCAGTGGGGAATGCTCTTTGCCAGGACAGGAGCTTTTAGGGTAAAGTTTTGGTTTGATTGTTGTGGGTTTTTTTTTTTTTTTCTGCTTTTGGGAGGTAGAAGTGAGCAGATAAAGCCATTTGTTGGTGCTAGACAGCACCGTGTTCTGGACTGGACCTGGCAAAGCTGCTTTCCTGGTTGCCTGCTGCTGCTTTCTGAACTTGGCACTTCCCTGTTTCTATGAACACCAGCGTCTGCTTGAAAGGGTAGACTGTCTTAGAATTTTAGGTAAGGTTTTGAGAAGGGGATTTCAGTAGCTGCTTTCAACCCCTTCCAGCTTCGTCTCAACATTTCTTTTGAGTAAATAATTGTCCTGGTTTGAAGGAC
>WEKY01040096.1:2608-12638 GCA_013390045.1 Picathartes gymnocephalus | reverse complement strand
CAAAAGCAGCCCGGAGCAGCAGCGACGCTGCCTTAAGGGGGGAGGGGGGGGGGAACAGGGGGCGCTTCCCCTCCCCCTGCCCGGCCAGCTCCAGGCTGGGTGGGTCCAGACGGCCCCGTGGGCCCTCCCGACCTCCCGTTACCTTTTCCGTGGCCGGAAACGAAAAGAGAAAGATTTTGGCTTCCTTGCTCTTAAAATGTAGGTTTGCCAAAGCGATTCTAAAACGTAAGTGGCTAGCTCTGTTACAAGCACTTTATGTGACCAATCCCTGGGCTTCCCAGATTTATCGGAAGCCGTGCTTAAAGGAAGTTGTAAAAGCCTTTTCAGGAGATAAAACTTCGGCTTTTTTTTTAAACCATGACAATCATAAAATTCACAGCCTCAGCAAGTCAAATCATACTGGTAGCAATTCGACAGGCACTAGAAAAAATTGTTTGAGAATCCAGATTGTTATGGCACATGTGAAAAATAGTGATCTAAAATATACTACAAAATTGTTCTTGTCTATCTATAGTTCTTGTAGTGTTTGAGAAGAATTAAGCTATATCTGCTCTTGAAACTGTGAAAATCACTGCAGTCCACTGTACCCAGTTATGTAAAGAATAAACCAGAAATAATTTATAGCACTAGAAATACAGTCATGATGTTATGGTAAGTTTAAATAACTATCAATTCCACTTCTATATTTTACTCTTTTTTTTTTTTTAATCTATTATACTGAATGTCAAAGAAGGTCTAATATCCACCTCTGATTTTACTTAAATAGACTCCTTTTTAATAGACACATAAGCATAAACAGATACACAAATAAAAAGTCTCTCATTCCACATCCCACAAATTGTTTTAAATAGAAATTTTAGATAAGATTCAATTAGCCTATGTGGAATTAAAATGACCTGTCCAAAGGAGAAAGAATGTGATTGTTTTACAATCAATGTGGAAAGACACCCGCTGATGTCCAGTAAGTTCTTTTTCCCCTTGTTTGTCTATTTTTCATTTTACCATTATCTCCTTCTTACCCTTTCAGTATTTCCTGTGCCTTCTATAGCTCTTATTCCTAACAATATGAAATACCAGCAAAGTTCATCTGGACACATTACTCATCACAAATTTTCAGCCCAGAGAGAGTGATAATTCTTGGCTTCTTTATGTCAGAAACCCAAGTACCTTTTTGTTGTCTCCATTCATTCATGAAAGAAAAAATTCTTCTCTCACTTCTTCATGAACAGTAATATGCAACAGGGAAGCAGAATTATTGAGAGAATTATTGGGAAAGATACACACGCACACACACACACACACACACACACACACACATGCACACAGATTGTTCAGAATCCCATTCCATATGCCACAACTCATCAGTGAGAACCCAAACCTCCTGTTCTCCTCGTTCTTCACCAAAATTAGGACTGTAATCCAAGAAGTGGGCCTGTTGTCCTTGTTTATTTATTTATATTCTGATTTAGTAGTCTGCAGGATTTCGTACTTCATATTGCAATTTAAGAGTAAGATACTTGATAATCAGCTAATCTTTCTACTATTGTCAAGGAAATTCCAGAAGCTGGAGATTTAGGTGAAAGACCAAATATCATAAACACAGCTCTAATAATCTCTTCATATATTTCCAAACCCTTTATATCACACTAAACTTGATCATCTATGAAATGTAAATAATTTTAACAATTTAGCTGTGTTAACTCATTTTCAATAACCCCCTTTTCCTTTCTTTCAGTTCCCCTTCCCTCCTCTTCTTTTTAAATATTAAATGTGCACTTCCATGTCATTCCTAAAGCTGCTCACCTAAATCCAGCAGATTTCACATTTCCACAAAAGGTTCCACAAAACTACCAGAATCCATACATGTGTGTGTTTTTCCCTAAAACCTAACATAAATTACTCTAATGGGTGAGAATAACTCAAAATTATTAATATTAGGGAACTCCTGTGGAATACTGATTTAAATAACTTCCCCGATGCTAATGCTAGGATGCAAGGTAGTTTAGTGATTCATGACACCTGTCTTCAAGTATAAAACTGCATTTGAAATGCTACATTTATTCAGACGGTTATAAGAAAACAAAATGAGAGCAAAAACCACAACAAAAAATTGAAGCCTTTTCCAGTATCCTCTGTTAATCAAAAGCAGCAGGAGTTATTTGATTTTTGTGTTTCTTAATCAAGCTGAATTCCAGTAACTGGTCTATTAATAACAAAGATTTTACTGCTACTTTTATTTTAGCATCTATATTAATGAAGCCATTCTCAAAAAGTCAAATTAAAAAAAAAAAAACAGCTCTCCTAATACAGGTATTTTCCTAAATCTAACAAACATGAATGAGTACTTTAATGCTCTCAGGTGTGATTGGATAGAGTTCTTTGCAAACTATAATTTCATAGGATACATATAATTTCAACTAATAGAAAATTTGCTATTCAAGTCTTATTTTGTGGTTACATTCAGAATGAAAAATCCGTTCAGCTTATCTTTAACATAGAATTTAGTGGCGGAAACCATTGTACCTTATTTTCTACCTCTGATTCTATTTTTCTTTTCTCTTTTTCTTAAGTTTTTATATGAGTTTGTGCTATTTTAACAGTTTCATTTCTGCTTTTCTTTGATATTTCTCTTTTGCATATGCTATTAAAATTTTAGCAGTATACCAGGAATAGACTGGACTTGAATTTGCATAACGATATGCTTTACCTCAAATATGACATGTTTTAAAAAGAAAACAAAATGCTGAGTGTGACATTTTTTCTTCATTTCAGCACCCTCCTCTCCATTTCAACAATATTTTCAGTACTTGTCTCAAGTACATATACTTCTAAACAGTTTTAAAATTGCAAGTGACACATATAGACCCATAATAAATTCAAAAGACCTCAACATTACATCTCAAGTTTTCAGGGATCTCAGTTCGCAACCTTTGTTCTGAGGGAGGTATCCAAAGGGAAAAAAACTCAAACATGTAGGGCTAAGAAACAAAGTACATTCGTATATATTAGCAATGACACGCCAATGGGGTTGCAGAAGTTTCTGGCTGATTTCAGGCAAGGGCAGAGGAATTCTGCATCTGCTCTGAGCACATGTCTGGATGAAGGCTCTTAGTATATGCTTAGAAATAGAAGCTGAAAAAAAGTCCTTCAAGTTCCAAGGCAAAATATCTTGAATAAGTTAGTTATTGAAAAATCACTTCAAAAGTCTTTAATTTCCCTTTTTTTTTTTTTTTTAATTTTATTTCTTTGGGTGTCTGACAGAATGTACATGTATGCAAAACAAAATGAAAGTGAGAGGTGGGACTCAGCTCTCTTACTATCCATATCAGTGAGAGAGACTTCTAAATCAGAATTAGCTTTGAATTCTTTTTGGTCAACAGAGAGAAATGGGCATCTCTGGAGGACTATTTATCAAGCTCCTTAACTGTCTAGGGACTTCCTCATTACTTCAAAATTTATCAATGGGTTACTTCTATTTCGTAACATATGAGGATAAATGGTCTTGGACCATGCAATACATGATTGATCCTGGCCTAAGAACTTCATCCATAACATATCTCAACATCTTTATAAAGACTTTCATTAAAATACCTGAAACCACTTCTGGTCCTCTAGAATGATTTGGAGACATTTATTGAAGAGTTGTTTTTTTTTTTTTTTTTCTTTCCAGAAAGCCTTCATCTTCATCCATAGGAATGGCCTTCTTAACCCAGGACACGGCCAGATGTGAAGAGGACTCATTACCATATTCACTAACCATGGTGTAACCTCAGGACTGGAGACATAGTTGTCCTTATGGACTCTGCAGGGAACAGCATATATACAGGGCAAAGGGATCTGCTGTGACATACTTTTTTTTTTGTTTGGTTGGTTTTGTTTTGTTTGTTTCTTGGATTTTTTTTTTGTTTGTTTGTTGGGGTTTTTTGGTTTTTTTGGTTTTGTTTTTGTTGTTTGTGGTTTTGTTTATGTGTGTGGTGGCAAGTGGCATGGTTCACAGTGGCATCAAAATAATTTGGGTTTTGCTCTTTGGAGAGGCAGAAAGGTCTCATTACTATTCTTTGATGGGCAAGAGCATTCTGTTAGTGTATTCTTTGTCTACTACTTGCACTTATAGTAATAATCACTTTTCCTGTCTGTTCAAGCCTACAGGACTGACAAGAGAGAGAGAGATGGGGTTCTTTTCTCTTTTGTAGTTGCTTAGAGATTGGTGGCAGGAGAGGTATTCTAGCAAACATTCGGTGGGGCAGACAGCAAATGCTTTGGGAGGAAAAGCAAGACTGTCTTAGGGAGATAAACAAAAAAGTTAAATAGGTTAAAGGTCTTTCACCTTCTTCTTCTTTGGTCAGCAAGGGCTTTTTAGATTCCATTTTCTATTTCATCTTATTAATTGCAGCACACACCATCAAAAAAATAGCAGTTACATCAACTGGAGATGAAATCCCAGCATGCCTCACTCTCCTCAGTTATGTTTGCCCAAGGAAAAAAGTCCAAGTAGTAATTTAAAAAAAAATACCAAAATTGCAAATTTTGTAATAAGTAAATAAAGTTGAACTCAAATTAATATATTTTTCTATGTTATTTGTAAAACATATATAATTTCAAACATATGACACATTGGTTATCCTAGCATCAGACATTCAAAATTATGTAAAAGAAAAAAACCCCTACAATACCATAAAATAACACCATTTTAGATTAGAAAAGAGACTTGGCACCTTTTAAGTTTTTGGAAAGATGAGATGTGATCTGAAAAGGTTAATTGGTGTCCAGGTTTCCCCTGTTAAAGAAATTTGATTCATTTTTATTGTAACTCAGTGAGTTGTTTCAGAACCAAACAAATATAAATCTATTATTAAATACTGTAAAATCAACATAAAATAAAGCCTAGATTTTGCCTGGGGTGATATACATATAGAATATTAGTTCGTACATTACTGTCAGAATCTGCAGATCTTGCATATATTAAATAAAAGACCTTAAAATATTCAGTTAGATGTTGTGACAATTTTTTCACTGGATAACACAAAATAGAGCAGCATAGGAAACAGATTCTGATTCACTACACTACGTGCCTGGGTTCTTCAGTTTTTCTATTCCTGAGTTTATGAGGGCTACTATACCTGGTACTACTTTGTTTAACCATCTTTTCCCAGTTTATTTATGTATTTCCCATCTTATTAGCTGCAAGAACAGATTATTGTTATTCTCTCTGCTACAGTGTGCTGAGCTCAAGCTACCTCCAAATTACAGTATGTCCAAAATCCCCCAACTCAATTTTTAGTCCAGATAGTCTATTTGTACTACCTTTGAAGACTTAAAAGGGCTGGGTTTTTTTCAACTAGAACTACCTGCAAAATATGAATTCTATTTCTTGAGTCATTAAACAAACTTAAATGCTCATATCTGAGCATATGGTGAGAATATAACAAGCTAGTATACTTATCCCTCTGATCAAAATCTGTGACCTATTTCTTTAAAATTTGATCTTGTATCCATTCTTCTTTTCTCTATTATATTAGGCTTTTGTTTTGTTTTGTTTTGTTTTGTGCTTTGGAGGGGGTTGTTTTGTTTGGTTCTTTTTCATTTTTTTACGTATTTCTGTTCTTTATCTGTAATTCACATGCATTGTATAAACAAGATATTTTATTTACATTTTCTGGTTTATTTAGTTTTTTTCTAATAAAAAGTTAAATAACTGGGCTGAAAATATGAAGCTGATAGTCTCATTATTCACAGGGTTTCCATTAAAATACTAGGTCAGTTTATAAACTTGTATGTTTTCAGAAATGTCTTGTTTCTTATTTCTATTTACCAGTTTCAAAATCCTGCAAGGTTTCATGTACATGCCTGGAGGAATCACCAGACTCTCCTTGTTTCATATGATCCACTAAACAGCTGTGCAATGGCAGGGCTTTTTCCTATTTGAAATAACTATTTTCCTCTGTAAAACTGATGTTAAAATATCTCTCTTTTGAAGTGAATGGAGACTGATGCTTAAAAATTTAGGCCACAATGTAATCTATTATTTTATTTAAATAAATGGATACTATTTTTTTTTTCATAATACTGTAAAATTCAGAAAGGAATTTGGCTAACTGGATTTTATTTGCTAATTTAACTAAAATAAAGTCTATAAAAACTTATGACCAAAACAGGCCTGAAGCATCAATTTACTAAATGTAGAGAAAGGGAATGAAAAGAAATATTTTCTGTGTGTCCAAGAAAAAAAGAAAATGTTTTTACAATTTTTCTTATTTTTCAAGATGTCTTAACACACCTGTTAAGAAGTGATCTGTGAACTGTGTGTTCTTCAAAGCATGGTGCTTCCATTACTTTATGTATTACTCACAGAACTTTCAGAAGGAGTTTTCAGTTAAGGTTCTTACTACAAGGAAGATATAATGCATAACAAGACATTCCAAGAGGAGGTAATTGCTTATGTTTAATTGTAACTGCTTACGACTGAAATTTTCTGTTACTTGGTCTTTTCCTGTGGTGATGAAAAATTATTTGGGTTTTGCAGCATAAGACACTTTATAAATTTTAATGAGTCGTATGATGTGCTGGTTACAATTTATGACAGGAAATATCATTGTCAAATATTTTGTTTGTACTTCCCTGAATACAGAAGAAAAAGAAAAGCTGGGAAAAAAAAGCCAAAAATTTGGCATGTTACATAAAACACTGCCTTTTATAGACTACAGATCAAGTATGATTGACAGTGAGCAAATTGGTATTCACTGAATATTCAATTATGAATAACGAAAACCAACTTGGACACTCAAGTGATAAGTTCCATCAAGTCTGGAAATTCATGCAAATTATTTGACAGCCATGCAAAAATGAGACAGACTGCCACTCAATGAATAACAGAAAGTGAACCCTGGCTACTGGTATCATGGTAAATGTAGCAGTCAGATGCATGGATGTCTCTTTCTCCTCACACACAAGCACACTTAGAGGGCTTAGGGAAATGAAGTTATTAATACACATCTTCAGTTAAATCACATATTTAGCCTTAAAGTTCTGAGAACAGTCTTTCTTGTACCCAGTTGGACTCAGTTCCTCTTAGCTCAAAGTTGATCTCATCAAGGTTTTGATCTTTCCCTACTGTGAAGAAAGTAAGATCCTAAAGATTTTTTTTTTTTTTTTTGCTGTAGTAGAGAGAGGTTTTCTGCAATTCAGAGATCTTTACAAAAACTGAGGTACCTATTCATAGTTTAATTTTTGAGTTATAATTTTTTTTTTCTATTTGCTGAACCAAAATATGTAGACAAATAGTAAACAACTCTAGGCATCCTATCAGTCTTATAGCTGTTAAAAGTAGAGTGTCTGTACCAGACAGAATTTCTAATTGCATTAATCTTGGAAAAACTTATGGATAAATGTACAACTGTTTGAAAGGTTTCAGATGAATTATGTGAATTAATTTTGGGAAGACTTTGAAATACAGTACTTCATTCTGGTGCTGAAGGAAAAATGATTTACAGAAAAAAAACCCACTATGAACTCCAGGAAATGCTCAGTAGGTCTCAGGATTATACAAGAATTAAAATATTTTTTGTGCATTTTTTTTCCATATTTTGCTTCTGTCTTTTAAATGAAAAAAAAGTGCAAGAATTAGGAGATTTTAGGGGAAAAAATTATAAAATAATTAAAAGACAGATTTTGAAAAGTATGAATCATCAATAGTACGTATTATGAAATTACTGAATTTGTAGAGGAATCTTGGATCCTAGAGAGCTTTTCCTAGCTCTTTGAGAACACAGTACTAGAAAATTCAAAGGCAAAACATTTTTCCTGTATTTTAAGTTTATACCAATTACTGTAGAAAATGAGGTTTTTCTTTCTCAATGTCAGGCATAATATTTCAAAATAGACATAACAGGAAGCATAGGAAAATTTAGCCTTTATTTTTAATCTTATCTATGGATATATGTTGAACATGAAACACAAAATAACTACTATGAGCACAACAATGTTACCAGGAGTAGCATAATTAAAACATCATTTCCCGGAAGTCTCACTTGTCATGACTCTTTAGCTAATATATGTTGGTTGGAGATATTTGCAAGCTTCTTGCCATAATCATTTTAAAAAGATTAATACAAAGTGATTAAGAAAGATTTGTATAAAAAACTACTACCTCTAACTTTTAGTATTATTTGCATAAAATGGCCTACAGCCAAAAGGATTATAGAGCCCATTCCTATTCAAATTTAAGTCTATGGAAGCAGAAATTAGGCTTAAGAAACTTGCAAAATTTTATTGGTTTTTTCATTTACAATATAAAAAGGTTATACCTCGTGCTTGATTACACTTTCATAAAGACGAGGGGTTTATTCTCCTTAATTTTAACAGTTAACCAAATAAAACTTTTGCTACCTTTATACATACATAAAGGAAGCCAATCTTTTATGCTTGATGGATTTAGGAAGTATTTTTACTATTATGAATGATATAGGTAGAAAATGTTATAATAGAACAAAAATGTTATATAATAGAAGCAAATATGTGAAATATTCCACCTTTTCTTGGTATTGAAGAAAATTTAATTTGATCATATTTGTGATAAACATCAATGTCAAATATGCCACACTATAAAAGTCTAAAACAACAATAAAAATATTTTTATACAGGTTTTCATTATAAGCTGAAGTTCTGAGTCTTGCACTAGAGTGGAGTGGTAGATACCTTCACAAAGGGAAAGGCAAAATGTAGTGATTCTAAAACTTTAAGCCCTTAATTTTAAGATAAGTAAAATGGGAAAGGGCACTTTTAAGTGAGTCATTGTGTCATGCCAATATCCTAATCACATTTCCTACAGTCTACAGACAAATAACTTTAAGTCATTTGGGATTTTCTAGGCTAACAATATAAAAGCATCTCTTCTCCACCTTTTCAGTAATGAACATATTTTCTGCTCCTTTACCCTCCATTAACTGGGTACCATTAGCAGTATTATGCAATATTTCTGTCATTCAGCCTTTCTAATATGAGCATAAACCAGTGTATTTTGTTGGCAACAGAAGACCTAATAAGGGTGAAAATGATTGCTTTACCTTTAACTCGACAGGAAACTTTTCCTGAGGTGAGGACAAAATCTTAAGTCATTTTCCCAGGCCACATCTCCTTTATGTATTGCACAAAACTGTCAGCCTTTGGTGCTGAAATATGTTTTGAAAACTCTGTTTATCTAGTCATGTCTTTTCTTTTCGATATCCTTGAAAAGAGGGGTCAGGAAAAAATCAGAAAAAGAGCACCAGATATAATTTTTTTTCAGCAATTATGAAGTGCCTTCAAGATATTTCGCTTCATTAAACACTAACTGCTTGGAAAGAATAATAAGGTATTGAAATGCTAATAAAAATGTGGACATCATAAGTTGAAAATTGTATAGCATTTTCAAGCCGCTTTCACTTCCACTTTTTCTTTAGACTTGCATCCATAAAACACCTAGGAAACAATTTTTGCCACATAATGAACAGAAAAATAATGAATGGTGAATAATTTTTATTATACTGAGAAGCTCCCTAGTTCATCCAACACTATTAACTGATCTCTAATTACAACATGGTATAAAATCTGTATTTAAAAACAAGTATGGGATTGTCAGCAGAAAAATATTGAAGGAAAGACATCAGTTTGTAATACACAATTATGTTATTTCTAAAGCACCCCACTGACTGGTGAATTTAGTCTACTTTTGACAGAGAATTTTGAGATAACCTCACTTGACATTCTCAAAAGCACTAAGAAATAAGAAATTAGGAAATTGCTGTGAAGGAGCAAAGCTAAATACAGGAACAGACACAAAAAGAAATAGTCAAGGCAAAGTTACTGAATTATTTGTTACCAGTTTGGAAAGACACAAGTAGTCTAACAAGTGTGCCACAAGGATTTCTCTTACACCAAGCACTGTTCAATTGCTATATTAATTTTAGTATAATAAAACAGAGAATATGCTTGTTATATATTCTGATCACAAAAGATTAGGTTAGTTGGGAACATTCAGGGAATGTAAAGTCAA
>WEKY01040073.1:5361-15859 GCA_013390045.1 Picathartes gymnocephalus | reverse complement strand
CTCTCTGGGGGCTCTGAACCCCCAGACCCCCACCTTGTGTGACACAGACACTTCTGATGTGCTGGCTCTTCGCTGCCTCAGTAGTAAGAAAGTGTTGTAGGAATTTGACATCAAAGGTTCATTAGTCAAAGTATGAGTTTTGGTTGTTTAGTGTAGGTATGAAATTTGGTTTGTGCTTAGTCCGGTTCTAAAACGCAGAGTGCTCTGTCAAAAGAGAGTGATGGGACAGAGGTTGTCTTTTTCTAAATTGAGCACAGTATCAGTCCTAGATAGGTGTAGGATAAAAGTAGGACAAAAACCCAAAACTGGTAAAAAAAGAGAAAAGTAAGAACTGAGGTGGGTATATTGTGCATGCTAACTTCAGAAATTAAGGAAAACCTGGATTCTTTCATGTTTGTGCTGTTTGGGACACTGATGCTCAGTTTCACTGTACAGTCAAAGTGAGAAGTCAAGAAACGGGGTTCTCCAAAACGCATATTTTCAGAAAAATAACATGTTTGAAAGTCTGATTGGAAACAGGTTTTGGAATGGCTCTGAAAGGTGTTTGAGATTTTTTATTTACCATTTATGGTGTAGAATAGTGATTAGAGGTAGTTGAATTGAAATTATACTAATTTGATTTGGTGAAGTATTTTCAGTTAGTTATTCCATCCTGAAAGGTCTTTACCAGAGGCTGGAAGATGAACCTTAGGGATATTTGAAAATCTACAGTCTCCACTGATTTTACAGCTTGTAACAAATGAAACCTAAAGAAATACTGTTGATGAGGTGTTGCAGAAAAGCTAGATTTTCCACTCTGTCTGCCTTGAAAATGAAAGGTTCAGTGTCAGGATGGAGCCCATTTGCCCTGAGTTTGTTGATGGAGATTGTGTTGCACACACCAGGGCCTGACGTGTGTGATAAATGTATTTACAGGACATGCAAAGTCCTGCATGCTGTGAGTGAGGAGGAAAAAATTTACCACGTTACGTCTGCCCCCATGACAGGCCACAAACCCAGAGACTTCGTGATCCTCGTGTCCCAAAGGCAGCCCTGCAGGCCACAGTGAGTATGGCTCTGATTTTCACACTGGGGCCACGGCCCTGTGACCTTGATCTGTCACTGGGTGACAAAAATGGCATTTTGCTTTTTAAGGAGTGAGATTCCTATGCTGACGCCTCAGTTTGTACAACCAGATTTGCTTTGCAAATGTGAAGGTGCAATGAAATAAATCCAGAGCATCACAAATTTTTGATATAGTCCAGTATTGATTCTTTGACAGTGACTCTTTGGGAGTGGTCTACCAGGAGAGCAAATAGGCCAGAATTTCAAATGGGCAGATTGGGAAAAAAAATCATGTCCCAGAGAGCCTGTCAGTGGGCTGAAACACCTAGCTGAGAGTTCGTCTTCCTATTTGTTTGAACTCACTTTGTACTCCCATTCCATGTAATTACAGAGTTTTACCTTAGTCAAGGAAGTGCTTGAAACCTCCCACATTTATAGTATCTGTAAACTCTGCCAAGTTCTTTGCTTAGTGTAACATACACTGCCTTTTAAAACTTTATTATTTTTTATTCGATTTCCTTTTTTCTTACATAGGGAAACATGGGCAACTGGAACCTTTTGGTATATCTTACCCTTCTTTATTCTGTTTCTTTTCTCACATTCAGTAATCCTTCAAGGTAACAGTAAAAGGCAGTATTCTGTACTGTGCTTGCTTTCAATCAGGGGATTAAATTAATTTAGATACCTTTACTGTGGCCACACTGTGAAGTCTCTGGGTGAGGGTTGTTCCCTGATTCTGTAAACATGGGCTGAGGAGAGCAGGGTAAATTAAAAAGAAGAGGTGGGGGATTGTTCTCTGGCTGCCACAGAGGTCTCTGGAATGGAGTCTGTGGTGAATCCTCGAGGAGACTCAGGATCGTTGAACACAAGGGAGTTTCTCTGCCCTCCTGTGAAAATGACATGCTGTAGTCACTTCCGTGAATGCTTTGCACAAGAGGAAGGGTGTGATGCCTGTCCCTGCCCTGCAGGGAGCCCTACACGGTGGCTGTGAGGTCGGTGACCCTCAGGGCGGTGCCCCCGAGCCTGGAGTTCTGCAGGAGTGAAATCCTCTGTGCTGGCTTCCAGATCCACAGCAAGAGCAGCACCTCCTGCAGCGTGAGTAGGGCCCAGCTGTGCCCCCTGCCCTGTGCCCCCTGCCCTGGGGCTGTCACCTCACCTGAGCTGACAGTCTGCAAAGGGAACAGCGAAGTACCTCCAAAAAGAGAGTTCAGTCTGGGGCTCTGGAGTCTGTCTTGCCCAGCTTTGGCCAATCTGATTGTTAAAAATGAGGTCTGAACTGAGCACTGGAGGCTGCCCTGCCCCTCCAGAGTCATTCACTGAGCCCTAAAATACACCTCTGGAGGGTGTGCATTACCCTGGTCTCTGGTGATGTCTCTCTCTTTTCACTGGTTACAAAGGCCAGGGAATTAGTTCAAATTAAATCCCTCACTGGAACTTTCCTATGCCAGGAATCACACAATGTGATGCCCATCTCTGGACCCATGCCAATCTTCTTTTCCATGGGAAGGCTAAAACTTTTCCATTTAAGAAAACACATTTCTGAAGACTTCCAGCAGCTCTTGGTGGCTGCAGTTCCTTTTTTCAGGCAACAGCTTTGTTCACATATTTAACATTTTATACACAGTGTTTCTTGCTCCACTGCTCTGTACATTTACCTGCAGATGCTGGAGGATTTGAGAGCAGCGAGGACACCAGATCACTGGAGTGCTGTAAAAAAGGCATGGTTTTTGCAAAGTATTGCCTTTAGTTTGAGAAGCACTATGCAAATCCATAAAAACTCTCATACTCATCCAGGCTCTGCAAAAAAAATAAGGCTAACTTGCAATCCATAGGCTTTTTTGTTTCATGTACTTTTGTTCAAACAGGTGTGTTACTTCAATCAAGTGACATCAGGAGTTATGCCTTACTTAGCTGCAAATCTCACTGGCTCATCAAAATCCATTGAAGACACTGCTCTGGAATGTATAAAGTTCTTGGAGCTGAAAGACAGCAAGTGGCAAAGTTAAAAACAGATTTCTAAAGGGACATCTGAAGATTATCAAGCAGTTCTGGTTTAAATTCCTGCAAGGGTGTAGATCATTCTTCTGTAGGTTACTGACTTCAGATCATGTAGGCGCTATTGGGCTTCAGCCTGTGAATACCTGGTACAAGCATTTCCTATCAAACCAAGCTTAGGCCTTAGGCTCTAAATTCAATCTTTAATTTAAAAAAGATTAAGGGACAGATTCTCCTTTTGATTGCATTAATGAATTTTATATAAATGGAGGCAGAACTTGGCTCAGTAGAGCTGTAGCTCATGAGACAGTATCTCTATTTTAATGTTACATTGAGCAGAGTGGCATCCAGGCAGTTTTAACTCTGTAAATACCACCCCTTGTAATCTGCAGAAACCAGTGCTACCAAGTAGCTTTGCCAGTGCTCTGACCTGGCCGTGCAGGTCCTTGCACACCCATTATTTATAAACTGATTACAGCCCATGTAAATCAGTGTTTGCTAATGTCTGTACTTCAGTACTCATGCGCTTACCTGTGACTCCCAATAAATTATTGTTTCTGAGGTTACAGACTCACCACAGATTTCACTAGAGCGTTTGGGGGTGCCCCGCAGTGGGTTCTGCAGGAGAGCTCTGTGCCAGGCTGGAGCAAACACACAGCAGCAACCCTGGATCCAGCCCTCACCAACAAACATGGGCATGGCTCTGGGGGCTGAGCTGGGGTGTGCCTACTTTGTCTGCTGCGCCTGCTTTGCTCCTGCTCCAGCGTTTGTATCCTGGCGTGGACCTGGCAGTGAGGAAAGCTAAGAACATGAGCTGCAGCTGGATATCACTGCAGTGTCACCACTGGCAGGGTGACAGCTCTAGGGGCTGGCACAGTTCCCACTGAACACACCTTCAGCTGGCCCTGCAGCCAGACCTGCTGCAGGCATTTACAGGTTGCAGAACCCCCCAGCACACTTTGCACAAGCCCTGTCAGCCCTGGGGGTGTCACCCCACCGGTGTCCCCTGGCCTGGCGTGGCTCGGGCACAGCTCTGCCTGTTGTCCCCAGCAAGGGTTGGCTGCTGTGCTTCACCAGGAATGCAGGGAGAGACAGCTCCTGGCCTCTGGCTCTGCAGCAGTGACCCACATCTGATGCTGGGTCAGCATTTCCTTCACGTGGATGAAGTACAGCTCCTCATTCTGGGAGCACAGAAGCCACCAAGGTGGTGTTTGCCACTCAGGAGGGTCCAGCTCCCTGCAGGCAGCAGCACTGTGGCAGCGCTTCCGTGTGCAGGGGAAGGCAGAGAGCCCTCGGCTGTGCAGGTGAACTCTCAGATCCCAGTGCGGGTGAAGAGAGACCCCTAATGTTGGCTCTGGACACAGGCACTGGGGAGAGAGTACCCAGAGCTGCCTGCACCGAGCGCTGTAAATGGATTTAACCTCTACAGCAGCACCTTTTGCAGGTGCTTTCAAACAGCTTCCTGCAGCCACACGTCCCTCCGTGAAATGAAATACCAGTGGTGCATCTAAGGAGCAGTTCTGTCCAGCAGTGAGAGCTCAGATTGCTCTGCAGGAGCTGGGGATCAGCCCCTCCTTGGGAGCCCCACAACCACAGCACAGCCCAGTGCCAGCAGCAGCCCTCACTGGGCAGCACTGGTACCACCAGGACAGGCCAAGCCCACAGACCCAAGGCTACAAGAACACATTACAAAGCCAAGGGGCTGGGAAATCATCTTCAAAGATGCTTTTCAAACAATATACTTAATTCATAGAATAGAAAGGGAAATGCTTTTGTTGCCAAAATGTCCACGCTAAAGTGATAGCTTTGAGCTTTAATCCAGTAGTTAATTAAAACTCCAAAATTAATCCTTGGTTTCATTCACATCTGCTCTTCTTCCCCATTTAAAACTGTGTTCTTATTAACACACACTCAACATACACCCCCTATCTCAGTCTCCACAGCGAACCAAGAAACCTAAAATAAGAGCTCTAACCACTGTATTCTTTAGCAGCATTTTATTAAAAATAATTATCTGTACAAATATAAAACATCTCCACACAATTTCACTGCCCGTATTTGGTTTTTTTGCTGCAAGAAAAGTACGTGAGGGGAGCTGAGGTTGCACTTCTCCAGTAACACTGGTGGCTGCAGGAACTCTGTTTGGAGTTGTTTCCCTATTTTTTCTTTTTAATATTTACCAGTTTTTCAAACGCTGCAGTCTCAATTTAAAAATAGTAAGTCTGCCACAAAGCAGGCAGGTGTAATACAAAGAAAAGGTTACTCCCAGCTCAACAAGGGATTAAAATATTGCAGATTTTTGAGCTTTTCTTTGAAAAAGAAGTAAATAAACTAAGAAAGCTTCTTACTGCTCTCCAATTCTTTAGGGTTGTGTTTCACCACAGGTTTCAGAGGAAGGGCATGATTCTGTTAGTGAACACACCCAAATGACCCAATGTACAGACCAATTAATAGGTGATAATAACAACCACAACCATCAGGAATTGCATCCCAAGCTCGGCAGCTCACAGGGTTGATCTGTAACTTCACCACAAGACTGCTCAAGCTGGAACATACAGAGGAGTAAGTTCATTACTCCTGATAGGAGAAGGCAAAACAAAACTGGAATCCAACAAGAACCTTTAAAAAACACCCACAATTCCTTTAATGAAATAGCAACTCTTGGAAGCAAACTGTGAAAACAAGGGAAGACAAAAATCCAACAATTCCTCTGCAGCCTACTTGATTTCCTGGATCCAGTCTCTGTCGTCGCCACTCTGGAGTGGGGCAGCACAGGAGAGCCAGGAGGCCTTCAGAAAGTGACAACTTTGTGTCTCCTGGGCTGCGTTCTTTGCAGCGCCGGCGCGGCCGCGACGTCCTCATGGTCAGCGCTCAGGCCGGGGGTCCAGCGCCCGACTGTCACCTGCTCTGCAGGCACACAACACAGCCATGCCAGGGCCAGCTCTGCCCCCTGCACAGCCTGGGGACTGCCCTGGCAGGGCGGCACTGCTGGCAGGCCACCCAGACCTGCCTCCACACACTACACCTGGCCCAAGCTGCCTGAGGGAACTGCAAGTGCAGGGCCAGAGTTCCTCTGCCAGCTCTCAGCTGCCTTTCTGCACCTGAATATACTCTGCACAATGCACACCTGATCTCAAAGAACATCACAACTCTTGCCAGTGGTGCCACAGTTCCAATTAATTCCACTAGTTTTAACCGGCGATGCTAGTTTTGAAAGAGTCCCTTTGGAAAATAAGCAGCACTTAGAGTCCTCATTATGGACACAAAACTTACCAGAAAAAGGTAGAAAAAATCTAGTTATGGGCTTCTAAAACATCAGTCACCCAAGCAGGCACAGCCTCACTACTTCCAGATGAGTTTGGGGAAATTTCAGAGTCTTCCGGTGTCATAAACTTCTGTCATACCAATTTAGACTGAATCTGACCCATTCTAAACAGGGAAAGCAGCACACACCTAGAATCCACATACAGTCTCAGACCTAAAAATCTTATAGATATAGGATCAGATATAGAAAATGCCTCTGTTGCCTCCATAAATATTTCTTACATAAATTTCACCGAAGTGGCTTATTATTAAGTGGTACATTAACTAAGTGCCATAGAAACAAGGAAGAAAAATGCACAGATGTGTCACTACTCCAGTAACAGGATCATTCTTCACACCCTTCTTTGATGCTTTGCCTCCTTTAGCACGGTGGATTTTTGAGAATATCTAATTTAATTTTTCCACCCACATGGAAAGCTGAAGAACACATAACAAAGCATTCATTAGCTGTGAATCCAGCCGGACAGATCTTTGTCTCTGTTCTGGGTACCTGACACACCTGCTTGCACACACCACCTCCCTGCACCTAGCATGGGGGTCAGCCCCACCACTTCACACTGCAATCAGCAAACAGCAGCAGCCAGTTCTGCTGTACAGCTGCCAAACTGTGAACAGCACCACAGATAGTGGCCAAAAAAAACCCCAAACCACATTATTCCATACTGCCTTCAGAAACACCCAAGATAAACCTCCTTTTTAAGAAAAGAATTATCTTAGTTTACTTTCGGCCTCCTCCACACCCTCCCTGAGTGTCCCAACAAAAGGTCACGTCTGCTACTCCCAAGTTCTCTTCCCAAAGCCTCTTCCCTGACCACAGCCACGCAGAGCAGTAGCTTTACACTGCTGGACCCACATCCACCCCACAGCCCCTGCAGCTCACCTGCGTTCTGCTTCTCTGGGCAGTCTTTTTTGAAGTGCTCCACAGAGCCACAAAGCTTGCAGCCCCCACCTGTGCACACAGAAAGTTGTTACTCATCTGAAGAGAAAACAACACAACACTCAACCAAACACCCTTCATGTGTGTATGAGGGGTGGTGCTGTTTGGGATCTCAATGCTTGTTCAGTACCACACACCACAAATTCCAGCCACTGCTTACCGAGCATTTCTGATTTGCTGGAAGCTCTCTTTTTGAGAAACAAGCTGAATTCTGCTGAAATCCATACTCAAAGGAACTTTTAAAATTGACAGGGGCTCCTGAGAGGCAGGTAATCTAACTGTAGGTACTGAGATGTAAAATTCCACACAACACAAAAACTTAAAAGCAAGGTGACTTCTGTTCTACTTTAACAGTTCTGCAAGATCACCTTCTGGAGTTTGCCAAGACCCCACGTTTGGGCCAGGAAACACCAGGAGACAGAAAATGCTGGTTGTTGGAGCCAATGGAGAAGTGAAACATTCAAAGTTAGACCTCATTTCTCATTAAAGTTACTCAGAGTGAAGACATCCTTCCTTTAGTGAAAGCCTGTGTTTTGCCACCTCCCAAAATCTTAAGCTACTGTGTGAATGTTTTTACCACCTACTCTGGGGCATGTACAGTGTACGCACTGACTACACTCACATAGAATTTTGTTCCTTTGTGCATCTCCTGATACTGAAGCACAAGCAAACTCTCACACTTTGCACTTCATCCTGTCATTTAATATTAAACTTACACCTGAAACAGAAATCCCCAGGTAATTATCTGATAATTACTTCCCCAGAATTAACTCTGCATTTACTGAAAGATACACAGGAATTCCTTTCAGCCATATTCTCATTCACTTGCAGTGTTACTTTGTTCTGTATCAGGTAAGAAAGAGGACACAGAAATTTAATTTTACTAAATTAAGTGAATCAGTACACTCACCTTCAGCATACAACCCCTTGGGATTATCAGGACACGACCTTGACAGATGCCCCATCTCACCACAGATGAAACACTTTGCATATGGAAATGGCCCTGCAAAATCCCACAGCATTTATGGTCCACATCAAAACATTTGTGAACAATGACAGTATTTTAATCACTTCATGCTGCAAATTACTCTGTCAGGTTCCTCGTTACCATACAGCAAAAGTTAAATTTCCAACACACAAAGCTTCAGGGTCAGCAGTGAAGACAATTTAGACCCAAGCACTTCAAAACACCATGAATTCCTGAGACCCACCAGCAGCTGGATCCACTTTGGTTCTGCATTTGCTGAGGTCGTGCTCTGTGGATCCACAGCGATAGCAGATCCCCGTCCCCATGTCTTGGCTTTCCAGCACCGCAGGACAATCAGCCACGCCGTGCCCAGGTTCTCTGCAGTGGAAACACACCTTGGAAGAGAAAAATCCAATGATTCTGTGAGTGGCACTCAAAAACCTGGCAATCCCAGCCTCCCAGGGCCTAGAGAGTAAACATAATTTTATCCCCTGGAAAAGGCAGCCAGGAAGAGACTTAGTGCTCTGCCATCAAACTGTGCTCTGTGCCATCAGACCACATTATTATGGGCACTTTTCTCCTTCTGCCAGCAACACACTGTTTGATAAATGACACAGAAAAATGCTCTAAGTTAGTTTCACCCAGGAGCCAAGAAGGGCTGGGGATTGCTCAAAGGGCAGGAGGAGCAGCACTGAGCCAGAAGAGCCAAGCTAAAGGCCACGACTTGAGCTGAAAGACACCTTTTGTTCCAAACATCACTTCTTTCATCTGAAACACACCGTGCCTGTGGCAGGGGAGGGCTGAGCTCTCGCTGAGCCCCACAGCAGCACCGCCACAGGGAGAGAGAACTGTGCCTACCCCATGGGCCTCTTTTAACAAGGTTGTGGGGAGGTGACTGGGGATTAAAAGGGGAAATTCCAGGGGAAAATACAGCTACTTCCTGGATGGGACCCCACACGCACACCACAATCCAAGCAGGACTAACAGGAGAGTGGAGCAGGGCAGAGACCCCACAGCTCTGCCAAAATCCTTGCAGAGGAAGGAACCTCATGGTACCTTGCAGCTGATCAGCCACACAGCAGCTGAAAGCCAGGGGAGATAAAGGAGGCTGTTCTGTAGGATCAGCAGCTCTAGTGAAATCCGTCTCTTTGGACTGACCACATCTCACCCCAGGGTTACCTCAGGTGACCCACTCCCAAGGTACGACCACCCCTAACTAAGATGTATGACTGAAGTCACTGAATCTCCACCTAAACATAAAGAAAACACTGTAACAGTGAGTTAGGAACAGGGGGAAGTTTGGGAAGACTCCGTCATAACCTGTGGGATCAGCTGAACCTATTGTCTCTCCCCCACAGGGCCCAACTGGGTGAGGACTGTGCTCTGTGTGAGCTTTACTAAGAATCACAGCTCGTCTGTGTATTGCTTTAATTGCTTTAGATACACTGTCGCAGTCGGATGCAGCACCCCTCGAGCCCTAACCCGCCACATTTGATTACAAAGGGTGTAATTCTGCGCACTGTTCAAGGGCACTGACACTCCCCAGACCTCAGTGAGAGGTCAGAGCAAACCCTCCCTGCTCCCATGGCTGCAGGGCAGAACTCACCATGGCATTCTTCTTCCTCTCCTGCCTCCTCAGCCTCCTGCTCTCCCGCCGTCTGTCCTTCCTCCGCGCCTCCTCCTCCTCATCCTGCCGCTGCTGCTGCTCCCCGCAGTGCGCCGCGAACCCGTTCACGTCCTGGTTCTCGTACTCCTTCTTCCTCCTCCTCCTCTTGGCTGCCTGCGGCGGCTCCTGCTCCCCGCTCGGCGCCAGCTGCTCCCAGGGCGTCGCGGACAGAGCCCGGGCCCCGGGCGGGGCGCTCCGCCGGGCCCAGCGGGTCATGGCCCCGGAACCAGCACCGAAAAAGGCCCCGCCACAGGCTCCGGCACTGCCTCGGCTCTGGCACCGACACCGACACAAGCCCCGCCACAGGTCCCGGCCCTGCCACAGACACGGGCCCCGGCACGGCCGGGGGGCGCCCGGTGATGACGGACGGGAAAAGGAGGGCGAACAGGAGGAGGAAGAGGAGGAGCAGCAGCCGGGGGAGGTGAGGGGGAGGCACCCGGACTGTGGGTAGGGACGCGATGGAGGCTGCGGAGGAGGTGCTGCCTGAGGGGGCTGCGGGGACCTCTCCCACACCTTCCACTGTCCCCTCCAAGCCCCAGTGTCCAGCCTGGCCTTGGGCACTGCC
>WEKY01039980.1:0-13411 GCA_013390045.1 Picathartes gymnocephalus | reverse complement strand
TGACCACATACCATAAGACTTATTTGTCAGAGCAAAGTAAACTTAACTCTGTAGGCTTATGATGCTTTGGTTTACTACCCAATACATCTCTCCACTTGTGCACAAGGTTATACTTATGCCACTGCTCATGGAAGGCCTAGTTTTCTGGAAGGCAATTCCCGTAAGTTTCCTGTTTCATGTCCTTACATCCATCCCTGATATCTTTACAGTGCTTTCCTCAGTCCTTTTTCTGCAGTGTTGTAGTGGATAACCAGTCATTTCTCAGGCCTGTCTTTGTCCCCATGGGTAGTAAGCTCCCCATGACTGCTTTCTACCTGCCGTACTCTTGCACCTGCTCAGAGCTGGCCTCACTATTCTTGCCTGGGAGGTGGTGTTAGTAGGACCTGCATACAGTGCAAACTGAATTTTAGTGATGTTCGTGTTACACATGTAAGTTATTGAGGCTTCTTTACCAAGAGGAGGATGGAAAAGATTCTGTGCTTCTACAAAATTTGAACCTACCTGCTTGTCCTTCAAATTTTACCCATCATTTGGTACTGCCTTTAATTTCTAAGACTTTATTCAGTGAAATCAGATGGAATTTAAATGACACCGAGGCCACTCTTCAGCACAGACTCATTTTTTGCAGAGCTTAGAAAAGCAGGGCTGTAGGAAGGGTCAGTAGTAGGTATACTCTCTCCTACATGCCAGACAATCAAGCCTAGTCTCTTCCATTTAAGGCAGCAACACAGCAGCTCAAAACTAAGAGCTTGGTTAAGGAGGAACTTTTCACTTGTGGCAGAGATTCTCTGTGTAAGGGAATATATCAAGTGAGTTCATTTTCAGATAGCTAAAAGCTTAGACATGTTAGCTGGCTAAATGGCAATATCAGATAAAATAATTTCACTATGTGATTTAGCGCATTCAACACTGACCCCAAGACACATATGTTTTAATACTAATAGTTATGAACACATTCTTGTCTGATCTAGACAAGTAAAATTTAGAAACAATTACTTATATGTATTACTTTTAATATAAGCCATCATCTCCTACATCTATTTTTAGTTCTCTTTTTAATTAGACCCCAGAGGTTCTGGGAACTGGAAAGCATTGTTCATTTTCTGGCAGAACAGTGGAAATTTAACACTGTTCGGTTTTGTAAAATTCCTGGTAAGAATGCTGAATGTTTTGCATATTCCTTCAGGATCTCTGAGCAGGACTTACTTTTGTTTTTCAATATGTGAATGTGCAATAGAAAATGTAAATCTGGTTTCTCTTTGGGGTGCACAGAATCAACTGGAACTATGTGTCAGGGGCTTTTTTTTTTTGCATATGAGAAATAACATCCATTGCTTGCTGAACAGTTGTGTGCTGCCAGAAGTCTTACTCTGAAAATGCAACGGATGCCTTAAGTACAGGCATACCCTTCTTGTGTTACTTCTCTGTCTATTGTTTTGGAATTTAGTTGTCAATACTCCCTTTGATGCCTTTAAAAAGACCATTAAGTCTGAACTGAGCTTCTGTCTGAAATTCAATTTGCTGAGATAAAGGAAGACCACTTTCTGTAAAAACAAATAAAACCTATGGCTTGGAATATGTGCATGCACATACTTATGCAATGCCTGGACTTTTCTCCTGCAATGGATGCTTTCCATTTTGAAATGTTTGCAGTGTGTCACTTTTCTGCAGTGCAGTGGCTCATTTTTCTCCTGTTTTTACAGGGCAGACACTGAAGGGGCTGGCTGTGTACTATATGATGCATCACAGCTGGGTGATTATTCTGTATTATATTTTAAGCTGTGATGTTGGAAAGATTTCAGGTTATATCATGTAAGATAAAGTGATTGGTTCATGATCAGCTTTAACAGGAAATGTGGAAAATGTTTCTGAGAAGTGTCAGAAATGGCTATACCTATACTATATATTGTGTTTTCCTGTAAAATTTAATTTCTTGATATTTAGTTATGTAATTCATAGTGGTCAAAGATTTTGTTAAATCCACATGAACAAGATGCAAGAGATCTGAAATACAGTTCATTTTGAAGATCTCAGTTTCAGCTGCTAATCATACTGCATACTGGGACAGAAAGGTCTTCCATAAGTATTTTATGTGTTATTTGAAGCAGAGCTATAGAATGCTACTTGATCTGAATTACATGCTTTTGCTGAATAAGGATTTTCCAGAAAATCAGAATGAGCTGTTAAATCAGTGAAATGTGAAGGGATTCTACCACCCTGGGCATATTAATATTTTTTTCCTTTTAAAAGAAAAATTGTCATTGATTGAAATACATGAATTTCATACTAATTCTCCCAAAATATTAGAATATGCAAGTTATTTTTAAACCTGTGTTTTAGTGGGGTATTTCACATTTTAATTTAAATAGTTATATGCTGTGTGTTTTACTAATTGGTTTCTGTGTGCAGCAGGCCCCAGGCATGGAAGAGCTGATATGGGAACAGTACACAGTGACCTTACAAAAGGTGAGTGCCTGTTATATTTTTAGTTTTCAAATATTCAAGCACTGGTTTACTCTGAATATGTTTTGCAATAGATGTTATTAGCATCTCTGAGTCTAGAATAGGATTAATTCTTTGTCCAAATCAGATAATTTTTTTGTTTGAAAGCTAGGTTGCAACTCATACAATAGCACAACTCTTTAATGTTAAGAGTGAATTCAATTAACAATTTAAGTGCCATATTTGCTACTTTTTGGTCTTTCTAATGACAGTATAATATACCACGTGTCAGCCACAGCTAAGTTCATTACTGAAGAGCCTTAAAAGCAAAGCAGATGGTTCTATCAAGCAGGTTGTGGTTAATGTCCAAGCTTTGTAATAATCACTGAACAGGATTCCACTGATTTTATTTTTGTAATATACTTTAATATCTACTGGTGTAGAATCCAGTGGAAAAACACGGTCATTAAAACTTATAAAACAGGTGTATTATAGGTGTCACTTTAAAAGTTTCTTTTTGCAGTAAAGAGGAAGTATCTCATCAAGTGGAGTCCTTTTGAATTAAAGAAAATAGAGCACTTGTGCCTGTGTTCTTTAATAGCTAGGCTGCCATACCACAGTACAAGGTGTGCACTTCGGCTTTGGTAGTGGTAGTCCTCCCAGCTGTTCTGATGATCTGGGTTCAGTGAGCAGCCTGCACTGAGCTGCTCAAGTTTTTTCACGTCTTCTGCAATGAACTGAGCTTGACAATACAAGGTGAAATAGTGCTCTTTTCTACATAGCTTGTTTCATGTGAGCAAGTATGCTTGGGAGGGGGTTGGTTTTTAGGTTACAGAGGTAGACTGGAGAAACATTGCAGAAGAAGATCTTAGTTCCTGTAATTGCCAGCATTTCAGATCTTGGCTATCATGTAAATTAGCATTACTTCTTTACCACAAAGACAGACTTACGTTACTGAGATGGAAAAGGGCTACTGAACTTGCTGCATCAGCCACCACCATTGAATTTTACCATTATTTTGAATCTCTGTTGTTTTGGTGTAAAGCATCAAACTGCTTCCTGTAAAACTAAGGCACAGCAACTGAAGTGTTGTTTTGAAAGAAAACCAAATTACTTTTTTTCTTCCTCAAAGAAATAATCATTTACTATCAGCATTAGTGGAACACAAGGTGACATATGATGAACTACACATGATGAGTGGGTGTTGGGAGAAAAGTATGACTTTAATTTGATATATTACTTTGCCACTATGTTAAAAGATTTTGTTCAAATGTAGCATAATTTGTAAGTTTTAGTGAAGTGATGGGTATGTTAAATAGCTAATAAAATTAAGCTTGTGTGGTTTGGTGCTCACCTTGCTGTCAGCAGTTCAGTTACCCTAACAGTTCTCAGGTTTAGTGCTATTGACTTGCTTCCTTGGCATTCTGTGAAATATTTCTTTGGTTTTATGAATGCTATCTTAGGAACTTCTATGGATCTGTTATTTCTATGATGACAAGTTTGACATAATTTACATATTTAAAATAGTTGATTGTGACAGAGGATGATTATATAGACAAAGCACAAGTTCACTACTTGATCTTTGTAATCAACCATGATCTTGTTATTTTGATTGAGGAGCAAATAGTTGTCACAAACTACTTAGCAATCATAATGAAGATGAGATCCTGGGAATGCTATTCCGCTTTCCCAAGCATCACTAACAAAATAGATTTACCTTACAATAAATTTACTAGGAATAACCCATGGAATGGTGAAGCAAAATCCAGGCAAATTTAGTGAGTTCTTTACCTAGTTACTAACCATCATAAGGCTGTAGAGGTTTTGGAAGACTGGAACTTGTCATCTTTATACATGGATGTGTAAACCTAATCTTTCTTAAATCTAGAGGTGGTGTGTGTTTCTGCAGCACTCTGCATGCAGCTATCATATTTTAAGCAATATCTACTTAGAGTGCCATCACAAGAATGTGCATGTTCCTCTTCTCTCTCCCTGTCAAATTCCTGTCAATGCATTCAAGTTTTGCTGTATTTGGTTTTGTTGTAAAGGATTCAAAACGAGGATTTGGGATTGCAGTTTCTGGCGGCAGAGATAACCCTCACTTTGAAAATGGTGAAACATCGATTGTAATTTCGGATGTTCTCCCAGGTGGTCCAGCAGATGGATTACTTCAGTAAGCACCCTTTTCATTGTCTGGCATTTTGAGGGGCATGGCTATAGAATACATAAAATCTTTAGAGAGACTTGGTTGAAGTCATTTAATCACCTCAATATTTGGTGCCCTCTTGAATATCTAGGTGTCTCTTCTGAAAAAAACCCCGAAACAACAACAAGTAAACCCTACATAGAGGTGTTAGTTGCTATTTGGTATGACATTAAATTTCAGTGGTGTTGAAAAGTCTTTAACAGTTAAGTATGTTACTTTCAAGACTGCATTTCATTTAAAGAAGCAGTAGAAATACTTAGTATCTTAAAACATCCTCCTTGTTCTTCCTCCTGTAAACAAGTTTAGTGATCAGTCATTAGTTTCCAAGAATGACTTAAGTCAGCCCAAAGAAGGTTTGCTAAATATTTATTTTATATCTGAAAGAAAAAATTATGGAAATAAAGAGTTTATCATGTCTTTCTGATAACTTCATCCTTGGTGAGGTAGCATCTATCACGTACAAACAGTCTGTAGGCTGAGACGAAAAACACCAGGTTTTCATCCCTTGATCTGAAGTACCTGATGAGGACTAGGCAGTTTGGAAGAATGACAAATAATTGTGCAGCAGTAATAACTCAAGAGAGTAGATTCTGTCACTTTTGCCATACACTTCTTTGTGGTCAGAAAATGAAATGGCTGACATGGGAGTTGTTGAGTAACTAAAAGTATAATTGTAAAGCATGTAACAAGTAATTTTTAACATAAGTGTACAAATCCTACTTTTTGTAGCAGTGATCTCTGCACACCACCACTGTCATCCATCCTGTTCCATAATCAGTTGTGATTTGGGAATGAAATCATGTCCAGAAATTATGATAGATCATAGATAAATTGTTGATGACAAGACAATACCAAGATACTTAGGCACTTGCAGACAAAACACATTCTGAAGAAAAATGAAGGCAAAGCTGTTCCTCTAACAAATCAAGGAATGTAGGTCTGACCTTCAGAGTGTATGGGTCAAACCATCCTCTCATCTTTTTTAGGGTGAAATGAGCGCATGTAGATGGACCTCTCGACATAATATTACAACATTAAGTTCAATACTAGCTTTAGATGTATGGACTATCCAGAGAGCTATTTTAATTCTTACATAAACCTGGATGAAACGGATACTGAAATATAGCATGCTGTTCTGGCATACT
Organism: Picathartes gymnocephalus; assembly: GCA_013390045.1. Lineage (NCBI taxonomy): Eukaryota > Metazoa > Chordata > Aves > Passeriformes > Picathartidae > Picathartes > Picathartes gymnocephalus. The sequence continues at coordinate 7,618 of WEKY01039980.1, read as the reverse complement.
CAACCACTAGAAGGAATTGGAAGGGTATGAAAAGAGGCACCAAAATAATTTAGGAGCTAGAGGACCTTACAAATGGAGGCTAGGAGTATATAATCTTCTTATTTAAAAAGAAGATTATGATATGAATTGATTATAATGAAGATAAAATAGTTGGTACCAAAGATTTCTTTTATCTAGCAGAAAGTGGCAAAGTAACCAGTAATTTGTTGCAATAATGCTCTGACTGTAATTGAATAGTCACCGGAATAAACTATTACGAGAACTATGAGCAGTGGTAGTGTGGGATTTTTTTAATCATCTTCACTTTTTGCATTGAAATGCCTTTATGAAATTTATGGGGTTAAATTAGTCAGTGTTACGGGGCTATTTTATAGGGGGTTAGGTGAGTTAGGTGTTACTGGTCTATTTGATATCCAGGAGGTCTGAACAGAAAAGTTAGTAGTCTCAGTTGGCGTCTGTTTTAGGGCAGGGAGGACTTGTTGTGTAATATGGTTTTGTTGGGATTTTTTTTTTCTCCCAGTCACCTTTCTACAGAGTAGATGTGACCTGAACACCAGACTTTCAGAAAAATGTACTGCAGTTGTACTTGTCAATATTTGCCTAAATATTGGCATGGCTGCAGCAGTTTGAAGTGGAATTCTTATGTGAAAGAAATCGAGCACTAGATGTGAAAAAGTAGGAGTCGTGAAAGAACTAAAAAAAAAAAAAAGTTGTAATACGCATCACAAATGTTTTTTAAAAAACATTATGGCAACTACTTAGGCTGAATACAGTATATGCACAGAGATAGTGCTGCTCAATGGCTAATTTTTGGGTGTACCAAAAGCTGCTTCTACTATTCAGATACTGTAGAGTTTATATAGCAAACACAGTTTTAAAGCAAAACTCCTTTTTAAACTGAATGAAGTCCGTAGGTTTCCTCTGGAAAAAAAAATAAAAAGGAAAAAAATAAAGAAATTTTGTTTTACTGTTTTCATAAAGATTCCTCTTAAATACTCTCTTTCCTTTTTTATCTCCCTCCCCATTTCCAGAGAAAACGACCGAGTGGTCATAGTTAATGGGACCCCGATGGAAAATGTTCTACATTCTTTTGCAGTTCAGCAGCTTAGGAAAAGTGGAAAAGTGGCCACCATTGTAAGTAAATTCCAAATGTATTCAGTGTACGGTGGTATGTACCTGCATAACCAGTCAGGATTTTGGTTTTCTTCTATAAAGTGTACTTTAAAGGCACAAAGCAAAGCAGTTCTTTGCCAGATGCAAAGTACAAAATAAATAAAACAAAGACATAGTTTCTGCAGGTGAAACAAATGGAAATTAATCAACAGTATCTCAAAGTTATCTTGTTGAAAAGCTGAGAATAAAATGTTTATTTTATAATGTTTATTTTACTGAATAACGACTGGTAGGAAATAGAAGTTATGTGAAGCAAATGATGTTCTGCATACACAGTTCTTGTCTGATAATAAATAGAACATTGTTCCTCCTTCTTTTTTCCCCAGCCTCTATTTGAAACATGAAGAATATTCATCTGTTCAATTTCACATCCTGATCTTTGATAGAGTTTGTTTGTTTGTTTGTTTCCTATTTTACTGAACAGGTAGTGAAAAGACCAAGGAAAGTGCAGGCTGCTGCACTGCGGAGAAGCCCCTCCCTTGACTATGAAGACAGGGCTTTAGATGCAATGGATGACCATGCAGAATTTGATGGCAAAAGTGCTCGAAGTGGCTATAGTGAGAAGAGCTGGCACAGTGGAAACGGAGGGCGCAGCCAGAGCTGGGGAAACAGCCTGGATCAGAGCTACAGAGATGAGCACGACCGAGGGCGTAACCGAAGCAGAGACCGTGACCGTGAATGCAGCTACAGCCGTGATCGAAGTCGTGGCAGGAGCGTTGACAGGAGCTTGGATCGAGACTACAGGAGAGATCGGAGCAGGGGAAGGAGCATCGACAGGGATGCTGGCTATGACCGGGACTACAGAGGAGACTACAGCCCACCCAGTTACAGCCATGGATCTTTATCTGATCATAGATATGGGAGGGAAATGAGGAGTCGTAGTCGGGACAGGCTTCGTTCCCGCAGTCCCTCGCCTGAAATACACCACCAGCATGTGTACCTAGGACCACAGGATCAGAACGCACCAATCAGCGTTCTCTTAACAAAAGGCAGACATAACGAAGGTGGGTATAACAGGGGAGGAGTCGATTTCCAGTACAGCATGGGTTTTGGTGGGGAAAAGACAAGAGATTAATTACTTTCTGCTTTTACAGGTTAAATACTGACTTTTTAAATTGATGGTTTAAGTTGCTCTTTCATTTTTCCTGGCTGATTTGGGATGCTTTTTCCCCAGCACCTTGAACTTTACCTTTGAACAAAGATTTGTTCACCCACATCATTTCAATCTTTTCAAGCCAGTGTGTCCTTGGTTTTCCATTTTCTCTGCTCTTTTTTTCTGGTTGTGATGGAAAACATGGATCTGATCATGATTCAGATTACATTTGGCACCTCTACAAAAGGGTTAGCTAGAACGGGTGAAGAGTAGACTCTGCCTTTAATAATAAGCTTTGTTTAGTTCTGATCATTAAGGAATACTGAAATAGCAGTACTTCAGCCTTTCTTTGCTGAGTATTGAAGTGTGTAAATGAAAACCAAAAGCCTGCCTTTTTTTTCACTGTGAAATAAAGACCTGTGCTGAAAAGTATATCTGAGATTAGGTTGTACATTATTTTCAGTTTGGGGTTTTTTTTTGGGGGGGTGGTGGTTTGTTTCTGGAGGTGTTGGGTGTGGTTGTTGGACTTTTTCCTAACCTGCCCTGTTGTAATTTTAACAATTTTTTGCTAATTAAACTTTGTGTGCAATAGCTAATCTCTTTTTTCATTGACTCTGGCAACAATCCTTTTTCCTTCTTCCTCTTCTTCTTCTGCATGTGAAGTTTCCGCTTGTAAAGATAATGCAGATATGTATACAAATAAGGAGAAATTTGTGGTGCATTTGTTAACTTTTATGTTTAGCTATACTGTAATAATTTCTGCCATTCATATGGATACTTTGCAGACTTGCTGAAATGTGGTGATCTTTTAAAGCAGAACAGCATTCTGTTGTTCTAGGATTCGTGTTTTTTAAGGATGTTGCCTTTCTTTTTAAGTAGCAAATATACTGACCCAAGTAACTTAGATCACAGGGAGAAAAGGAGGTAGGGGAATAAAAAAAAACCCCTTTGCCTGAGAAAACCAAGGCATTTCCTGGAGTACAGATAGGATAGGGTCAGCATGCAGCAACTGATGAAAAGAAATACTTTTATTAGTGCGTTTTCCCTCTCTATGCTGTGGAAAATATGAATCAGAGAGAAGCTAGTCCAGTATGTTAATAAGCAGCTCCATAAAAAAGGCGTCACTTTGGTGGTGAAGGTGCAGACCTGTCATCCAACTGTAGTTGGATTTGGGTTGTTGCTTGTTCAGATTGTGATGGCAGCACAGGTATTGGAGACTCGGTTTAGGGGGAAGTGAGTTTACTAGGCCTACTTTTTTTTTTCTTTTTCTTTCTTCTTTTTTTCTTTTTTTTTTCCTTATTTTTCTCTCGTAGTATAATTGTGTTCGATGCCTGTACACTGTGTAGTTTTTAAAACAATGCATCCTTACTCATCTTTTAAGCTACAGTGGATTATCTTCTTGGTTCCAGAATATGGACTCCGTCTTGGAAGTCAGATCTTCATAAAAGAAATGACCCGTACTGGCCTAGCAACCAAAGATGGCAACCTTCATGAAGGAGATATCATTCTCAAGGTCTGTTCTGGTTTTACTGCTAGCAGTTTGGCAGGCACAGCTTATAGTGGTTATTCTGAACTAAGTCATGTTATAGTCAAGTTCACTACTAAGCTTGAGCACAATGCAAACTTGTTTGTTATTGTTGCCTTTTTGTGTCCAGATCAATGGTACGGTGACAGAGAACATGTCTTTAGCTGATGCCCGAAAATTGATTGAGAAATCACGTGGGAAACTCCAGCTGGTTGTTCTCAGGGACCGAAAGCAGACACTGCTCAACATTCCTTCATTGAATGACAGTGACTCAGAAATGGATGGTGAGGTTTAATGTGCATCCGAAGTTCTGGACTCTGTGCAAGGACAAAATGGAGCTTATTTTGTTTTGCTGTGGTAGAGTGGTATTAGGTTCTTTAAGGAAAATAATGAAATACAAACAAACCTAAGTAATAGTCAATTAAGAAAGAAGTCCCCTTCCTTTAGGTGAAAATAATTTTGTAGTAACCATGTAATTACATTTTAGGAAGGGGCAGAGATGAAAGAACCAATGTTGGTCTGGCAAAATCAGTCTTACTTCTTGGAACAAGCAAATCAGTTGCTTTAATAAAAATTTTTAAACAAGTGCATTGGACTGGTCTCTCCTTTGGAGGGCATTAACATTCATGGCACCATTCAAATGGAGGGAAGAAATGTCAGGACAAGAGGAAGTAAAGTGCCCTTGGATAACTGGTTTCTATTCCCAGCACATGTTCTATACAAGTGTATGAGCTGTATCTCTCAGCATAATCTTGCTTTGGGAAGGGCTCAGAATGTTTGGGAGAGCAGGATGTTAACACTGTTTGGAACAAGATGCTTGCTTTTCTGGTGTCAGAATATGGGGTGGTACTTTCTGTAGGTTTTACTGTGAAGTCTGAGGTGCAGTTCAAATCCGAGGGCCACTCTTGTTTCCTTAGCCACTGAAGGGCAATGATGTGAGGTGGTCTGTTGATGTGCAGGTGGTCTTCGGTTGGGAAACCTCCATGACACCTCAAATCAAAGCCTGCTAACACTAGCTAACGCATCTGTGGCATGCTCAAAGTACTTGTGTGATGTGAGTGTGTTTCTTAAAAATTGTGTGAAACTTCCCTGAAATGTTTTGGGAGGGCAGAGGGGTGGAAGCACTAAAAAAAGGCACTTTTGAATCTTTGTCAAATCCAGCTTGAGAGTGGGCTGAAACGTTCAGTGTGTCCTATATGTGAAAACTTTGTAAATACACATGCTGATCAGGTGAGCAGATAACTTCAACAAATCCTGCATTTCTTGATTTGCGACTCTCTTTGTAGATATTTCTGAAATAGAGTCAAACCGATCATTCTCCCCTCAAGATGACAGATTACATCATTCCGATCTAGATTCACATTCATCCAATGAAAAACTGAAAGAGAAACCAAAGTAAGAAATGGTCTTCTCTAGTTCATTTTTCTCATGCTTATCAAAGAAATTCAAATATATGCACTCTTATCTGATTTCATGACACTTAATTTCTTTCTTTTAGTGCAAAAGAGGATCCCTCCAGCAGGATGTCCAGAATGGGAGCAATGCCTACTCCATTCAAATCAACTGGTGACATTGCTACTCCTGCTGTTACAGCTGTAGATGCAAACAAAGAACTGAAGTACCAAGATGACCCAGCAGGTCAGAGCGTGAAGGTTTTGGCTGCCTTTCTTTTCCCCTGGCCATAGAATGTCTATTCCCTCAACCATGTTGACAAAGCTGGTATGCCCTTCCTGTCAGCCCCACCCTGGCACAGAGAAGAGGTTTGTCCTCACTTTGTGGTGCAGGGAAGAAACACCTGCTATTATCTGACAGCAGTTGCTTGTTAGAATTACCACCTCAAAAAAGAAAATACTCTCGTCGAACATCTGCTGTTAGCCTGTTGCCCTAAGCACATGAATGAAGTCTCATCTAGCTTGCCTGAAAGACTTGTATATCCCTTCCTTGAACATTTTTTTCTTTCTCAATAATTTAAAAAATAGAAATTAATTATAGTGAGACATGCCTGATTTTTAAATCTGCATTAATCTTTGGAATGGAGGGTTTGATTATCTGATAGTTAAAAAATTCCTGCTATTTATAACTTTCCATATCTCAGTAACTTCTTCTGTCTTTTTTTTTTACATTTAGTGCCTCAGCCAAAAGCAGTTACACGAACACTTCTTAAACCTAGCCCAGAAGATGAAGCAATATATGGGTAAGGTGGCACTTGCTGAGTTCTTTTGCACTCAGTATGCTTCCAATGGCCAGGACATGATTCGTGGCTGCATGGGTTTGTGTCTTTCTCCCATTTGAAGTGATACTCCCTTTGTAGCTTAATGCCAAGAAGAGGTGACATGGCTTCTAACTGATGATATTTGAGATTAATTTAGTTTTAGAAATATCAGCCTGGAATCTACCTGGAAGGTATAGAACACTCTGGGTTTCTAGGCTTGCATGGGAACATATGCAGGAGTTTTGTTTTATTTTATTTTTATTAATAGGAAATCAATTCACATGTTTTCTTTTGAGAGTTTCCAAATACAGAAATTGAAGGAATAGGAGTGTTGTAAGGAGAAGCCTTAAGTTTTGAAAATGTTCTGTAGGTTGGTGTATTTTCCTAAATGGATTTTCTTCTCAGATCTTTTCTAGCTTGGACCCTGCATATGTTGTCATTGATGTGCAAATTAATCAAGTGATTATTTTGGTGAAGGGGAATTTATAATACAGGCTTAGGGTATTACCGAGAATGGCTGACAGATAAGTAGTGTCCTCTGAGTTGGAAGGTCATTCAGGCATACAGCTTTTCTGACAGCAAAAAAGCTGAGCCTAGTCCAATAGTCTCCCCCACTGCAGTGTGAAAGGACTGATTGTTAACCTGTCAGTAGATTATAATTGGAAATATTTCTCATTTCAAGAAAATTTGAAGACTTCTAACAAACATGTTAAACAATAAAGAAAATAGGTATCAGTATGATTCATATGACAATTCTTTAGATTATAGAAGAAAAAAGAATGAGTACAATTACTCATAACTCAGTCTGTTTTCACAAAAACTGCAGGTGTTCATATGACAGAGGATAGGGAGCTGCTTTGGGGTTTCAAAAATAGGGACCCATTTCCCTGCTTAGTCAAGTCCGTGCGTGCCACTTAGTCACTATTCCTAGTTCATTTTCCGCTCTGAAAAATGCAAATTTTCTGCTTCCTACCTTCACTGAAGGGTTACTTAGGTAAATATAGCCTATGTAGTGAAAGAAAGGAGATAAGAAGAACATTGATATTGTTGAGGGGTTGCAATTTTTTCTCTTTTGGCATCCTAATATTGTTATACACTTAATATCTGGCCTCACTTCCTTTTTCTGTTTGTAAATCCTGTAGTCCTAATACAAAAATGGTGAGATTCAAGAAGGGGGACAGCGTGGGTCTACGACTGGCTGGTGGAAATGATGTAGGGATATTTATTGCTGGAATTCAAGAAGGTACCTCAGCTGATCAGGAGGGACTGCAGGAAGGAGATCAGATTCTTAAGGTATGTGTCCCTGAAATGCAAATAACTCCTGTGTACTCTTGTTTGCTTCTTAGTGGAAATATGGGAGAAATTATGATCTCAGGAATCAAATTATTGCTTTGGAAGAGTGCATATGTGGTGGAGGGATCTTACAGAAATGATTCTTTGAAGGAGAATTGTATACCAAGTTTTAGTTTGTTTATGATGTTGTGGAAGGAGTAGGTAAATATTAATCAAGAAAAATGCCACAAGATGGGACTATGAATCTATTACTGTTAATAGCTGGAATTAAATATTCACAAGGAACAATTGCTGACTATAAAAAAAATATATATATATGTAA
>WEKY01039941.1:0-21339 GCA_013390045.1 Picathartes gymnocephalus | reverse complement strand
TCAAAATATCAGTTTTCCAGATGAACCTGCAGGTAAAAAAAAACAAGGATTATGTATGAACATGAAAAGTCTGCTCTGGGAATTGGCAGTTGGGGGGTGGGGAGATGGGGGGCGGGATATTAAAACATTATTTCAAACCGATTGAATTTTTTTTATTTGTTTTATTTCTGAGCTCCTTCAGGCTCCTGGTCCAAAATAGCTCATATATTTTCATTCTGCGTTTCTCTAGAGCCTGCCTCTTCCGGGTGATTGAACAATGAGGATTGCAGGTCACTGAGCAAACCTTTCCTAGGGTGGGGATAAAGATGTGTTCTGGGAAGCTGAGCTGGGGCATGCACAGCAGCATGTTGGTGTGTCCTTGCTCTAGAGTTCAACCCAGTCATGGAGTTACAAACATGGGAAAACAAATGGAAGTGCCTAATTATGCAGGAACTTGACAGTTGTGTGATTCATTCCTATATTCAGATGTTTATTTCTGAATCCTCAATTTCACCTGTTTAGTTTCCACCTAAATATATGCCAAAAGAAAAAAATGAAAGGAATATATACTTTTCTTGAAAATATGGCAATTTCAGAAGTGAAGGAACTATATAGTCCTTCTTTGAAATTAGGAGTCTCACAAAGACATATGGTATTGATGCTTTGCCACGAGTTTATTTTACTCTTTAGGATTACTTGGTCTCATTTCTTTGGTTCTTTGCTATGATTCATAGTTGTTTAACAAGAACTGTATAAAGAACTGTTGATATAGAGGTACAGCAGGTACTACTAGTAATTTCTTAGCCATTTATATAACATGAGTTATACAAACTCTTAATGAGTTCTGCATAACTCTTGATCTTGTTTAATGTGAAGTTAATGATTAATTTTCAGTTGTGTTTTTAATTAATTCTTTTTTTGATATTCCATTAATTATTGTTTTTAGATGCTCTGGGGTATTTCATGTTAAGGGTACAAGATGAATCAGAGTAATTATATACCTCATTCATTACCACCAAACAGAATTTAAAGAAACTAAAATAAATTTTAAAAATATTTGGACTCTACCAGATACTGCAGAGCTACATGACATATCTCTGATTTGCAAATGCGTGAAGTCATGGTTTGATTCTTCTTTAATTAAGCATGTCTTTTTAGAAATAGCCTAAATATAATTATTTGAGAGCAGTAAAGGCTACAGTATTTATGATATTTGGTTTGTCAAATTATCCCCAACGTTCAATTAAGGCAGCAATTTTTCCAAACTGTCATTCAACTATTCTTAGTCTTAGCTCTGTGTTTAGACTGTGATGCTGCAGGAGATTGTTGCAGTACTTCATAATATTACGAGCAACAGGTCAAAGGAAGACTCTGAAATGTTAAAGTCTCCTAAAAGAAGTATATTCAGATGTTTTAAACTAATTCTATCATCCACAAGAATTCATATGAAGAACGATATCAAATTGGAATTAGAGTCAAAGGCAAATCCTTAGGGAGGATAATTTAATTTTTGAATTGAAAAGAGGACAACCATATTGGCAGTCAAAGCTCAGCTTCTTGCAAGCTTTGACTCCACATCTAAAACCTGTCTCCTTTAATTTCCTCATTTTGATGATGTGGATTAAATGTGGATTGTTTTCACAGCTAAATATAGAAAAAGCTTTTAATTCATCAGGTAGTAGCATCTTAAATAGACAAATATGAAGTATACTGCTTTGATGGGATTTGCATTTACTGTGGTTATGTACTGTCCAGTGTTACTCCTTGGTAACATGTTTAAGCCAGCCTGTATCAGCTGAAGATTGTACTTAGAATATTTTACAAAATAAGTAGTTGATATTAGTACATATTCTTCTAATAGAGATATAAAAATATATAAATTTTACAGGACACAATATAAATCATGACGTTTTTATCCTCAGTGGCCAATTAAGTGGTCCAGCAGCACTCTTCAATGAACTTTAGTTGTTTGCTTTATGCAAAAAAAAAAAAAAAAAATTTTTTTTTAATTGTTTATATTTGAGTTCTAATTTTTATAGGTATTAATTTATCAAATAATATTTTCCCTAAAATTATATCACTTCCGAATGTTTTTTAAATTTATAGTATTGAAATATGTATTTCAGACCTTTAAATTTTCCTTTTCTTGAAATGAGTAGTTGGAGCTGTGAATTACAAAAACTATCCAAGAAGAATAGATGTCCAGATTTTTTTCTATAAGCCAACAGATTCTACCTAGAAGTTTTATGTATTGCATAGATCACGAGTCAGGTATTTCTTTGCTGTTACAAGATTTTTAACAAGAATAAATCATACTGCTACATAAACACGTTCCTATAAAAATATTAAATGACAGTCTCAAAGCTAAAATGCCACAAGCAGCCTTTTCTACTTCAAAGTAAACTTGATGATAGAATTTAAATTTTATTTTTGACATAGCTCTAGAACTGTTTCCTTATTCAAATTTCAGCCAAGGGAGTGACCATAACGATCAGAGATGATAGGAGCTGGTGTTTTCCTTGGTTGTCTCTACCTCTGAATGAATATGGCTGTGTTTCCTGTAATCATGAATTTTGGAGGTGGTAGTATAAGACTTATCAAGATCAGTGACTTGTGTATGCGTGTTTGATTTTAATGCAAGACTAGGCACTGTTAATTAATATGGAGATGACTTTTTACAGTTCTGGTGGTTAACACTGAATTGATTTTTCAGAAATAGAATAGTTACTATTCTTGGTAGTTTGGCAGGGATACTCAACTTGCCTCACAGGTCAAGAACTGGTTATTGCCGTGATTATGAATCTGTCAGAGGGGATTACAGAACTTGTCCTGTAGGATAATAAAAGCTCATGCACTATTTCAGTAGCATAATTTAATGCTCATTTATTGCGTATGTTCAACTGCAGGATAAAAATACCCTTGTAATAATTACTCTGGTAAGTGTAATGCTTTTTTTCTTTTTATATCAACTGAACGTTTAAGCCTTCATCAAATGGCTAGATCATATGTACTTCATTTGTATGAATGAAATAATAGTCAGGTTCTACATATTTGTTTGGATGGATGTAGAAGTAGAGGATTGGTTCTCTGTGTCAGAATCTTTGGCTGTAAGAAATCATGCATTGCATTGTAGCTGGAAAAAAGAAGCTAACTGCCATGTTTACATTTTAGGCGTTCTTTAGGTGAAGTTCATAAGCAGAATATATTGCATATCCCTCTTGATCCCTGAATTGCTCCTGACAAATGATCCTATAACCTACCCACAGGACAAGTGGTTGTGCATCAGCATCACAGCTTCTTTTCCAGCTACCTGTGCCAGTTTCTGTCTTTGGTGCACTCGGCAAAATGAGAAAATAACTTAGAAGTCAGAGAAATTATCTGCATCCTAATATCATGTGTAATTAATTCTCAGTGGTGAAGTAAAAAACTTAGTGTTTTTATCTTCTGCGTACTTTTATAGTGAGGAAAATCTGTGAGGAGGTGAGTGCCTTAGGGTCCCTATCAGGTACTCAGCTCAGGAGAACATCAGAAGCAGAGCCATCACTTCATTACAGAGTCTATCAAATGCAGTGTCCAATATAGCTTGCTTTCGAAAGCATCCATTTCCCATGGCCAAGTGGTGATTCACTTGCTGACATCAACCAGATTTCTCCTTCAAAAGGTATTCTTCCAGCCTCACTGAGAAAATAGTATAAGACATTATTCTTTGCAAGGCAGGGATTGCAGTCGGCAATCCTATACTTCCAGTAGGTAGAAATTCATGGTGCTCCCCCTGATCTTTCCATTTAGACCACAGCTATTCAAGTGTGAAATTTCAGAGTACCTTTAGTGAGAATATTAGTTCTGCTGTCTTTTTAAGTTCCTATTTTAAATTTTTTTCACAGACTTTTTTTTTTTTAAATTTAAAAATATGGAGCCGGTTGTTTTTAAAAAGCCCTTTAAAGGGATTTGGATTAATAACAACTGAATTAATTAATAGCAGAACCGTTGGGGAAGCAAAAGACTTACAACTATGATTGTGTGTTAGCAGTGTGTTAAATTAGTAACTGTGTGTAGGCTCAATATGAGATTTAACAGGTGCCCCAGATCTGTTGTGCTGACTCTCTGCATTGAAGTGAATTTTATTTTGGTAAATGAGAGGAGGAAGCAGAGAAAGAAGGAATTGGCCAGTGAAGAAGCTGCTTCTGCACATTCCAGAATCAGACTAACATAAGAGACAGGCCAGCTTCAGATGCCTTTAACTGGATCTCCTGCACAACAAGGAGAACTAGAGTCTCCTTGGTGTGATGAGTAGAAAATCCCAGGATTTTTCCCAGGTGTGATGGGTAGAAAATCCCTGGAAATACAGGTGAGAAGAGCAAGAAGCATTGTTCTGCATCTGTAATAAAACCTATACCCTCCTCAGCATTTCCAGCATTTTGTCTGTTTACTGTATTAGAGTCTTAGAAGACATACTTTTGTATTTTGCAAAATGCAATGACAATGAAGTCCCTAGAATGGAAAGCAGCTATCTTAGCTGAATTATGTTGCCTGTTGCTATGGAAATGGTAGCTCACGAATTTTTATGTAAGTGCTTGAGCTACAATACTTATGACATCTTACTCTAAAAAATAACATTTATACTTCATTCACTGTCAGATTTTTCCTTTACTTAAATGACAGTATTGGGCAGTAACCCCCAAGAGCTAATGCTGCAATAACATACCATTCCATGGAATATATTTCATCATAATTAACTGGACATTTTTTGAATTGCAGCATAATCAGGAAGTTATCAACCTTTAAATCTGATTTATATAGCCGTTGTTGATGCTTTAAACACATATAGTTACAGGAAAATGCAAATCATTTTAAGCAAACATTGTTTATTTTGCATGTTGCCATTAAGACTCTATCTGCCTTCTTCCAGTATCACCTTTGTATCATATTTTGTTATAAGTTGATACGTAGCAAAAAAAAAAACAATCAATATTAAGATAGGCTTCAGAAATGAAGCCCAAAACCTCATGAGCTTTATCCAAAACTTCTCTTCTTGTTACATCGTATAAAACATCCTTATTGAATATAACCAAAAATTTTTCTTTCTGCAGAGAATTACTTGCATTCTCATAACACTTTCCACATCATGTAAGATGCACCCACTGTAATTGTTTATTTTTTACTTAATAGAAAAGTGTTATATTTGTCTTGAAATCACTGCCCAGAATTTGAAGCTCATATTTTCCCCATTATTTTATCAAATTATGACATTGCTGAATAAACAGAGAACTATCTATCTGCAAGAGACCAGAAACAAGCCAAGCAAAAAATATTTAACCTAGAACACTATATTTTTATTAAGCACATGATCCTAGTAAGGTAGTTGAATATTACGAGATGAAAGCAATTCTTTAGGAATATGGAGATGCTGTAGTGTCTTCATCTCAAAAGAAAAGCAGAGCAAGCACATTCCTTGGGCAAGCAAGGCATCAACTAACACAAGTGTGCCTTCAAGCATTTGGTGGGTCATTACTGGTATCTTTGTCACAGTAACTGAGGGAAATATAAGTAGTAATAAAAAAGTGGTTTTTCCTCTCACTTTTCTTTGATCAAACCTTCCTTTCCTCCATGTCTGTAATTATCCAGCCTCATCTATTGTAGGACCAGGTCATCCCTTTTTTTTACAGCTGGTCTGAGTCCCAGCTGCACCAGTTCAGTGAACCATACTGCCCAGTGCCTGTTACTGCATCTGCTGCAGTAAACAGATGTGGGCTGTGGGCTGAGTTCCCTCGCTGGCACGTGGCCATCCCCGTCGTTAAGTGCCAGTGCGCTCCTTGTGTGTGTGCCTGGGTGTGTTTCAAGGACTTAGCTTGGCAATGCATCTTTCCCAAAAAACAGTTTGGATTAAGGCATCTTATTTGTGGAAGAAGGAATGAAGTATTTCAGTGGTACAAACAAGAGCTTTGTAGTGTCAGCTGGCCTCAAGGCCTGTGTGATAGCCCAGGCCCATTTCATTTACACAATCTCATGGTTTAAGCCCAGCTAGTACAGCCACTCACTCACTCACTCCCCTTCAAGGACAGAGAATTGGAAGGGTAAAAGTGAGAAAAATCATGCATGGAGATAAAGACTGGTTAATAGGTAAAGCAAAACCTGCACATACAGGCAAAGCAAAGAATTCATTCACCACTTGATTCAGCTGTCCTCAGGAAAGGTCTCCATCACGTGTAACGGTGACTTGTGAAGAAAAAAGGCATCACTCTGAATGTCCATGACTTCCTTCTTCTTCCCCCAACTTTATGTCATGACACCGTATGATGTGGGGTATCCCTTGGGTCATTTGGGATCAGTGTTCCAGCTGTGTCCCCTCCAGACTCCTTGTGCACCCACACCCTCCTCACTGGTGGCATGGGGTGAGGTGAGGAGCAGAAAAGGCCTTGGCTCTGTGTGAGCACAGCTCAGCAGTAACAAAAACAGCCCTGTATTATCAGCTCTGTCTACAGCACAAATCCAAAACACAGGCCCATACCAGCTGCTGTGAAAAAAAAATTAACTCTAACTCTGCCAAAATCATCACAAAATGTAAATAGAGCCTATACAGATATAATCCTGAGCAACAGGCTGCACTGGTACAGAGATACTATCTCATTCTGACTATTGCACTTGTTTCTTCTGTAGCTATCCGATAGCCTAGTTTTCCCTGTTAGGGCCTGCGCAGAACTGGGAGGCAGTTCCTTCCCTGGTATACATCATTGTAATGGCTTTGAAGATAATTGAAACATTACATTGACTGAGAAAAGGGTACACTGCTCTGCCATTTCCCTCCCCAGTGCACCATGACGATGATCCTATTCACCCTCACTTTCTAATATGTATGGAGTTTTCTAGAGATATTAAAGTCCTAGCTCAGAATATTCTGACTTATTTTTAAAATAGAAGTTTTATACCCCTTCCTGCCTGGTCTCACAAATAACTTTCCTTGCATGATCAGATTCCTTTCAATTAAATAAGTTTTGTCACCAGGAACTTGTCTTCAACTGCATTTATTTTCCAGTCATTTCTGCAGTCTTTCAGCTCTGTCTGATTTTCCGTTACCTGTTGGTATAATTTAAGATGAGGAATACATTTCACTCTTTCAAACAAACCCAGTTACTGTTTCAGTTAAGAAAGTGACAGGACCCCCAAGTCAGAATTTGCTTGATGCACTAACTTCTGTCAAGGTGGATTATAGCTCTTTGTTGGTTGTCATGCATTTTAATGGTACTAGTGAACTTCATGGTCTGAATAGATGTTACACTATTCACTCCTCATATGCTCTAAAATGTTACGTAGTGTATTCTTATTTTGCTATTTAAGATCATAGCTTTCTGTTTTCTTGATCTCATTTTATTTTAGTGCTTAGTCTTTAAAATACTGCTTACAATTTTCATGACCTTTTGCAAACCTTTTCAACACATTCATTATGCAGTAGGAGACATGTCTGCAATAAAAATTACAGATTTGATGATACGAATGTTTCAAGCTTTTTATGTCTTTGAAGACATCTTTTTATTTATTGAGACAAAACCACATTTTGTGAACAAGATCTTTCTCAAGTGGATACCAAAATCTTAGTCAACTTGCACAATACAGCAATTTTTTTTGTTGAAATAGAGGTGTTTGGCATGTTTGAGATAGTTTTCATATTTACATAGCTGAAGTATAACCTTTTTTCCCATCAGTACTAGATATGCAAAAAATGCCAGATAAGGTTTCGGCCATGTTAAGACAAGAGAAAAGTATAAAGTATCACTGTCTTAAACTGTTTCCATAGTA
The DNA here is from genome assembly GCA_013390045.1 of Picathartes gymnocephalus. NCBI lineage: Eukaryota > Metazoa > Chordata > Aves > Passeriformes > Picathartidae > Picathartes > Picathartes gymnocephalus. The sequence goes on along the minus strand of WEKY01039941.1, from coordinate 13,566 downwards.
GACTTTATATTCTTAATATTTCTAAAACGTATACAAAATTAAGGTTTTATAAATCTATAGACACTCTGGACCAGATTTAGTATAGCTTTCTTCTGGATTGTTAATGCAACTCATACTGTTCTCAAACCCTGATACTAATTTCAAAATCCTTAAAAACTGCACTGCTGATTTGCCTGAGTTTTTATTACCAGACTATACCATGGAAGTAAATATAAGCATAGCTGGGGCCCTGACTTTACAGGTTCTCTCTTAGAGCAAGTAGGTCAGCTCTGGAAGCTGATTTCCATACATTTGGCAGTAGAGAAGTACAGCCTGTGGCAGGACGGTGGATGCTGGAAGTTCTCTGTTCCGAGTTTGCAGTTCTGGACATGAGCCTCTCACAACCCGCACCCACATGGGTGTGAGAAAGGGAAGGGCAGTGGCCTTCACCTTTTGTGTCCTGCCCTCCACGCTTCGAATTACTCAGCAGTATGGACAACTCAGCCCACACTGAGCACCTTCTGTTCTGGGTGAGTTTGGGCCAGGTCTCCAGGGTGTGCAGTGCCATGTGTCGGATGGTGATTCAATGCTGGGTTCACAGACTCGTTAGGCATTGTGGTATAAGGCTTCCCCGTGTGTTAGTGTCCCTTCATGTATGAGTCATCTCCTGGAGGGGCTTGAGGTAAGAAATAGTCTACATAGGAGTAGCAAATATTTTGAGTAACTGCCTTCTTGAATTGTTTGTTTTACTTGTTTTGCTTTGCAGCTTCACTGCTTTTTTTTCCTAAAAGATAATTTGAAGTCTTGCTGAGTCATCCTAGACAGCTATTCATCTTCTTCAGTTGGGGCTAAATGAACAGAGTTAAAACTGACAAGGTTCATTTGCAGGAAATGCAAAGGACTAGGGAGGGCAGGGGCTATGGGTATTCCTTTGCAGTATGTCACAGACGAATGTGGGAGATTGTGCCATCAGCTACCAAATTTGGGCCTTACAGAAAAACTTGTTTGGAAGAGGAGACAGCAGGGAAGACCTCTGCTTCCAAACAGCAACTCTTGTGTCTGTCTCCCATGTTAGTATAACTGTTCAGGTCAACTGTTTTTCTGTATTGGAGATACAGAACAAGAACTTTTGAAACGAAAAAGCTTTATTCTTTGGGTTTTACTCAAGAGGAAAAAAATCACCTGGGATTTAATGAGAGTTGCCTGCTTCATTTTGTTTGTCCTTTTAAGGAAATTCACTGTGGAATCTTTGACATGATTTATTTGTACATTTAGTGTCTGATTCTACCTTTGAATTTCAGAGGTGACTTTCATTCCACCTAACTCTAAGTATTTACACTCTAGCTGTTTCTGTTAAAGCTAGTTACCTCAGACTCTAAATGGAGAGAAGCAAGTACTTTCAGGATAAGATTCATCTGACCTATTTAAGATGTCTGTTTTAAGATTAGATGAATAGCAGTCTATTCACCCAGTAGCACTTCATCTCCACATTTACTGTATATGGACTCAGAAGTGTTTGCCAAGATTCATTTAGGCAGCTGAGTTTTGCTCCTGTTGAGCCGAATAAACACGCAAGATACATTCAGGCTTCTAAAGTACTTGGAAGTATTTTGGTAGAATTCTAGCCAAGTAATATAAATCTGGTTTTGGGGTTTTAGTGAATGATAAGTAAAATGTTTTTTCCATCAGCTACTCTTCATAAGAATTGATAAGGTATCAAATACACAGGCAAGTCTTAATTGATGAGCATGATATCATGCAAAAATGAGTTCTTATTTAGGCAAATGGACATACTGAAGTCTAATTCTCCATGAATTGTGTTAATTGTCTGACTCTTCATCCCACATAACAGCCCATACAGTGACAATGTTGTTGCTACCCTCCAACTGTGTGAACATTGCTTAGCTAATACCTGTGTGCCATGTGCCAGCTTCAGTGTCATGGCTGGCTTCTGCCTAAGTGGAGTCACTATTGTGCATTTTCGTAATATTTTCTGATTTTCAAAAACTATTTCTAGTAATTTTTATTCCCTTTCAAATCAGGTCTTGAGTTCACAGTTAGATGCAAACTGGCAAACCAATGGACAACCTGATTGCACAAGTCAGGTCTTCTTAAAATTCTGTGCCAGAAGTACAAATAAGGCATATATAAATAAGAATATGTAGTGAAATGGCAGTTGCAGACACTAATATTAATTATTTTGTGGAAAATGGAGGTGAAAGATCCCTAAATTAATATTTATTTGACTGGTAAATCCTTGTAACACAGTGCTGTAGGTAGGCAACTAAACATGGGATCAGTCTGTACAGAAATTCCTTGGGTGGGCCTGCAGCATAACAAACGTTCATGTGGAAAAATGTAGGATTTAGTAAGTGAGAATCCAGTGTTTGAAGTGTTATGGACACTCATTGACGGTAGAGGAGGCTGAAATGAGCAGGGTGATGATAGCAGGCATAGGAAACATAACTGGAAGGGAACTCAGGGAGAGCAGCTCGTGTTGGCTCCAAGCTGCTGGCAGCCAGGAGAGCAGCAAGGGAGAAGACACAGACCTGCCCGGGGCAGGGACTGTCAGCCTCCGCTTGGGAACACTTTCAATGTTGCTCCCACCTGTCTCTGCACTGGAGTTAGTTCAGAAGGCAGCAGAACTTTTGTCCACTGAACCCAGCTTTATGCCACTCTTCTTTGCTTTTTATTTCTTTTTGCATAATAAATTTTAGCTGAGGAGATACATGGTCCTTTTTAACACCAAAAGTTTGGCAGATCCTCAGGTGGATAAACAGGCTTAATAGTATAAAAATCAAGTAAGTTAGATCAACTTAAGATGGTCAAGCCTGGCCCCCACACTGTAATTCATGGTTCTTCTAGATGTCCATATTTATAGTCATTTTGCTCAGGCTCTGAGCTGGTCATTTCTGAGCAAGTTTCAAGCCAAAAAACCTTGCAGCCATATTTAATGCGATACAGTTTGGAGCTAAAAGCCCTGCTGGGAACTGAGTTGAAGCCCAGCACTGTGCTAATGACAACTTACAAGGTTATCATGTGGAAGCTGGCTCAGGCATAATCATCAAAGCCTGGCAAAAATCTTTACAGAAACCCTCAGTACTGATAATCTCATGTTGTATTTTACCTGCAGTTTGTGAGAAGGAAGAGCTGACTGAGACATTAAGCTAACTAATAAGGCTTGCAGAAGCATAGGATTCAGAGAACATCATTAAAACCGATGATAATTTTGAACAACACCTCTTCAAATATGATCTTTAAGACTGACTAGAGTGCCACTTAAAATGCACTTTTAAAAGTGGGCTCTGTATCCAACAGCTTGAAAGAAGTCTCATGAGTACTTCTACAGCTCTAGTCATGATGCTGTGCTTTTCAGGCCTTTTTTTGCTGATCGTGGCTTAAAAGGTCAGACATGTAATATTCATTGCTTTGACCCAGCAGCATCAGGCATCTGTAGCGGTTAACTTTGTTGCTATTATTCTCTAAACACTTGGCGTGAAGGCTAGAAGTGTCAAAGTCCTGACTTTTGAGTTTTCTCATGTTTCAACGAAAAGGTTTTTCTATTGAAAATGACACAAACTATGTCTTGAGTCTATCAATAAGGCTTTAATGTAGGGTGGGAATAGAAAAACAGGAACTGGATGCCAGCAGCAATTCTTACATAGCTAGAATACACAAGTGCGTATTAGAAGCGCAGGATTTGGGATTTGGGGTGGTTCTCTTTTATTATTTTATGTATTTATTTATGGAATAATGTCTCTCTCTGAGACTTAATGAAGTGCTTCTAGCCTGTAAGGTGTCAGGCTGAATATAAACTCAAAGTAAACATTTTAGTTTTGTCTCCATAGAAACTAAATCTTCAAATGTGTTATTTTTGGTTTTGGAGTATTTATGTGCCTCAGAATTTGGATATGTACTCAAAGGGAAGACCTATGATCTCAATAAAATTTTGTTGTCTCATGGAATATCAGCAGGTGAATGAGATGTATTTGAATGACTGGTATGGCAAAAACAAACTCTGGAGAGAGAGAGACTCAGAACTTGGTATTGCAAATAAACTAACCCAAATGTTCCATCAACTTGCAAAATCTGTAAAGTGAAATATATCCAATTTAGAATGTCTAGAATCATCACTTTCTTGCAGTTGGATCTTTGAAATCTACTTGAAATAAGGAAATCCAATGAAGGATGGTTATCAATAGGATTGGGTGAATTTAATCTCAGTTGATACTTTGTTTCTCAGGAGAGACATTATATTTTCTCAGAATCAAGGAGAAACACCTCTGCAGCTGAATTAAAGTTCACATTATTTGACTTTTTCATATAGAGTTTTACTAAAGAAAAACTGTCATCCAATGTAGGAGAGCTCAAAGAATGAAGAGCTTCAGCTCAAGAGTAGAGAGCTTCAGCTGCCGCACTTCAGAGTGGCTGTTTTCAATACTGTGACTTAGAAGAAGAGTTGGTGTTTATTTTTACTGGTTTTGTCTGGATACAGATAATGTCTGAAATTCAATTGTTAAGCGCTGTTACTGTACTGAATCAGTACACACTGGTATTTTAAGGGTCATCATTTCCTGGAAGGTACTGACACTCCCTCTCTTTTAAAATAAATAATTTTATTGCATGAGAGACAATTAAAATCAGTTACGGTAAAACTACAGCAATATCAATAAAACCAAAGACAACATGAAGCCGCATTCTTTGTGTCATATAATAGCTTACATTCATTTTCGTTTTCTGTTGTAAGTCAAAAAGACAAAAGAAGGCAAAGTAAAGGGAAACCACAGGAAGTGCAGGAAAGATGATACCCAGAACATAGTGACAGACAGGAGGAAACCCATGCAGAGACAGAAAATTCAACATACAGCAGAGAACAAGCTTGATATTTATACAGATGCTGTGACACAAACACAAGCACACATTATATCTTCATAGCAAAGAACTTCACTGCCTCCAAAAAAAACCCCAGTAGAGTCTTCAAAGGCTTCAGGTTAACTAAAGCATTGTAACACATTTAGTCTGCAGGTAATAAAAATCTATGGGATAGTAAAAAGTGATTTAAAGGAAAACATGGTAAGCAGAGTGTCATGGAGAGATACACTGGAAAAGAGGTCAATTAGCAGTGGAAAGGAGTACAGTAAACTTATATGTTCCAGGTAGCTGTGTGCACTCAGGGATGTGCCCCTTAATTGCATGGTACTGTCAAAAATGCCATTTTATAGGCTAAGTCCAATTCTATGAGGTTATATTTTCTTAGGATATACAAAGTCATTTTTTAAGGCAAGTAAATTTGTATTATCAAATGAACAGAAGGCAATCTATTTATTAAACATACTGAGCAAAGAGCATATGCTACGAATGGTGTGCTGTGTCTATGCAGAAGGTAGTCACTAAATCATATAAAACAGATGCTAGCATTCTTTCTTTTTAGCTAGAAAATGTCTGCCTTATGAGTATGCTGTATGTTCATTTTTGCAGTGTCAGACTCACAAAATTATTTCTTGCTTTAAGAATGACAAATATGCTGTCCCAATTTTATGAAGTGAAAATTTAACAGGATATGATGCTACAGAAGAATATTGAAGTACGACTCATAAAAGATGAAGACAGGTTGATGTAGTACGCAACAGAGCTAATACTTTTACAATCAGTATAAATGCATAGTATTCTATATTTTTATGAGCAGGTTGTTAAAATCTAGAATCACAAAATAATACAAATTTTAAGGGAGCGCTGCATAACATCTGGTCCAAGTTGCAGTCAAAGCAATGCCAACCTGGAGTTTCTCAGGGCCTTGTAGAGTCAAGTTTGAACATCTCCAAGGATGGAGATATCTGCAGCCTTTCTAGAAAACCTGATCCAATATTTGAAAGCCTTCCAGGATGCCCTATTAAGTCATACTCAACTCTATCCACCAGGAATTCCAAGTCCTTTTTGGCAAAGCTGCCTTGGAATCAAGTGACCACCAGCCTCAGCTGGTGCAGGAGGCTATTACATGCCGGATGCAGGACTTGACATTTATCTTTGCACACCACAAGTTTATTGTCAGCCTGTTTCTCTGCCAGGTTCTTGTGAATACCAGTAATAATAGACCTTGTACTGACCTTTCCCCTAAACTGATGCTGCTGACAGCAGACTATCACCTCCTCCAGAAAGTAGTGAAGGTGTTAAATAACTGACCCCAGTCTTAAGGTGTGGAGATGACACTAGTATCCAGCCACCGGCCAAACTTTTTATTAGTGATCACAGCACTGCAAACCCAACTGTCCGGCTCATTTTGCGTTCACCATAAGGATGGGTAGTCCACCTATCCAAACCCATGCCTATGGATTTATGAATGGACATTAATTTTACTAATAATACATGCGATAATCATGAATATTAATGCATTGCATTCATGTTATTCTTGCTGAAAACTGTATGCTTCTAGTGCACAATTAGTAATTAGTTGGTACACTAGGATGTTTCTGGCTATGCAGCTGTTTCTACTTCAGTTCAGAGAGTCTTTGGAGTTGGATGTTTCGGATACAGATATTATCTTATTCTGCGTTTGAGTTGTGTTCCAGATGGGCTGGTAAATGATTCTTTCTAGAAGCAGCATTATAATATGGCTATATTCCTACAGGCCTGATCCCAAGAAAGTTGAAATGAATGAATATAGTCCCATCAGTATTTCTGGGTTTTATATTGTACACAGTGAACTCCCAAGCTGATGTTAAATAAATGCGCTTGCATTCTGGAGAAAATGCAGAGAACACCAGCAAAGAGTGTTAAGGAAGCATCGCAAGTATGAATAATGTAATTTAAACCTCAACCTGTAACGTTTTATTAAATTTACAAGAGATCACTAAAAATGTTTATGATAGTACTCATTACATAGAGAATTCAGGTGGGAGTGAGGCAGTAATGTTTTAGGCCAGGATTCCAAGCAAGATTTTGGAAGCACATGGAATATTTAAAAGATGCACTATAAAAAGTGTCACGGTAGATTTAGATCCTTATTCTGAAACCTTCACTCTCTTAGTGCAGACAGAGTAGATGTTGTATTAATATTGAGATATTATAGTGAAAAACACCAAAGAAATATTAATACATGCACACAATGATGGTGTGTAGTGAAAAATATGCAACAACAATGGTTTTGTGATTAATTTAACTGTTTTGGGAAGTGATTTTTCCTTTTCCTATCAAACTGGAAACTTGCTCACAGCAAATTTCAACCTTCTGTGATGATCTCTCATAAAGAATCTTTAAAAACCTTGTTACCTGCATTGTAAAAAAAAAAAAAAAAGTGTTCTTGTATGAGTTCACCTAGAAATTTGAAACTTTTCAAGTAATATGGGATTAGAGATGGTTCTGGAAGTTTTGAGTCACATATTTAAAATATTTGAAAAGCCTTCGTACTAAAATGATTTAGCCACCTTTTTGTAAAACAGATGTACATTATTTAAAATAAAAGTACCTGGAAGTTTTCATCAGGTCTAATATTTTCTTGGGCTTTTTTTCTTACTTTTTTACTTTTCATCGTCTTTTGTAAAGCTTTCCGTTAGCAATGAGACTCCTAGTACTCTTCGTACAGGAAGGTGAAGCACCCAAGTGAAAAGTCAAAGGAGTAATTTCTTAACTCTGCTGTTGGATGTATCAGTTGAGGGAATTTAGGATCATGTACATGCAGCAGTGTCTAATAGTGAGGACCGTCATGAGCTGATGACAAGGGTACTTATGGCTATAAGAAGGGGCTGCCTCCATCTTTCCTCCCAGCTGCCAGTCAGAAAAAGCATGCTGAACCACAGTAGTACAAAACACCAAAGGAATAGAATTGGTACCATTACCTGTCCAAAGCTGCCAGTTTAACTGTGGGAGAGTTGTTGCCGCTATTCCTTTTTTTTTAAATAGAAATAGCATTTCTGTTGCTGCTGATAATATGTTTAGATTGCAGTAGCTCCACATGACACTGGTAGAAAACCATTCCATATTCCGTGGGTGAAAAAGTAAGGGAGGAAAAAATAAATCACATTTTTCTTCATCTAATGACTTCTGTATATTGAATGAGGCCCTATTTGAAAATTTCTGTCATGAACGTGAAGTATATAACTTTTATGTCTAATGTCTTTTCTGTTGTACAAAGGTATACTAAAAAATTACATTGTACATGGATCTTTTAGGATATTGATTAAACTTTTATGCTTAAGTAATACCTCTGTAAACCTATCATCTTGAGATTAAAGCTTTTTGTATTGCTGAGATAGTGGGAAGTGTATTCTCACACAGCTTTTGAAGTTTTTATTAATGAACTATCAGTGACTTTGAATACTGCAGTAGAGAAAGAAGTGTGACATATTTGTGTTTTGTAGTTCTGAATATGCATTATACATATATTATTAATAATAAGGTAGGAAAAAATGAATATTTGTCTTAGGCTGTGCAATTCTTTGCTTTAGACCATCACAAATGCTTTAATCTTTTTAAATTTCCCATTTTCTTGAAGTCTGAATGCAAATTGAAGATATGTTATTAAAAAACTGACAGGTCATACAAGATCTGATCCTGAATTATGAACATCTCTTAAAACTGAAATGTTGCAATTGCACAGAGTTAAATGAAGAATCATATACAAAGAGAGAAAAGTGAAAGAGATTTTGCAGAATCATCTCATTTAGTTAGAACCTCAACATAATCCCATTCATCTTTACTTGATTTCTTTCTGTTTCAAGCTGGAAAAAATCCCAAGCTCGTCCTGAATTCCCATTATTTTTTTTTGTGTTGCACTTTGAATTTCAGCTTTTTCTCCAGAAAAGCCAGAGGTTCCCCACTACCTGGGCTTTGGTTTGGCATGCCTTTGAATAGAGACCTAGAATAAGATCTGCGTTAGATTAAGACCAGTGTGTGGGTTTTCCCACATTCTTTCCTTCTGTGAAAGAGAGTTTATTGTTTGTCCTTTTCAGTGGTTTGTGCAGCATATACAGCATGGCCCTGATCTCAAGTCATAAAAATAATTTTCAGTAATCTGGTTTTTATTTTTTGCTGACTTTTTCTATTCGCTTTGTAAGGAAGTATAATGCTATTAAATTGAAACCCATGGAGAACATAAATACATATGTGGAATCTAGATACTTTTCTGAATTACAGTAGCAATCATAACAGGGACAAATCCTCCTCCTCCTTCATCTATTTTATTTTATTCATTTGAAATAAATCCTAAGAAATCACACATAAAATATAGTAAAAAAGTCTCAGGATGAACCCAGATGTTGGGACATGCCCATGTCAAGACCTCTGCCTCTTCACCTTTTAACTAGTTCCTTAATTACTCAGCATTTTCTGGCTTGGGATGACAGACAGCTTTTAATTGATGTCAACATAGTACTTGTTTCTGTCTCATCATTTCCCCACCAGTTTTTGATCTGACAGCTTATCTAATGCCTGGGTGAAAACAGACAGATTGCTTTCATCACCTTTCTATCAACTATTTCCTTGGTCACCCTTTCAAAGAACTCACTTGGGTTTGTTTAGCAATTAAATGTTAGTTGAGTTTGAGATTTTTTTCCTTTTGTCACCCTTTAAGAAGCAGACCCTGTTTTCCTTAATGACTGATGTGAGTGTTTTGCCCAGAGGATAGACTGGTCTCTAAAGGGTTGCATTTTTCACTCCTGTTCATTTCTTGAATAGAATGGTTGATGTATTTAACCTTTTTCAAGTAGCTGGTCTCTGACAGCACAGATTACAGCAAGACAGTGTGTTTCTGAAGGTCCTGAAGGATGCTGCTCTGGCATCATGGATAAGAAAAAAAAGGACCCCAAAAGTTAAAAAAGATAAATCTGTTCAAATGTACTGATGATATTTTTAAGCTGCCGTGTCACCTGCTATGTCCACTTGTACAGGGGAAGCCTAGAAATCTCCTGTTAGCAATTTCAACCAGTTAACTGTGTCTTGCAGCAGGTTGCACACACTGCTGGGCTCTGTAGCGGAGAGAAATCAAATGTGAGGATCTGCTCCTGAAAGGTTAAAGTAAATAATGAAAACTGAAGCTAGGGCGGTTTTATGGGGTGGTGGATTTTACCATCAATATCCTGAATGCCTCTAAGTGTAGGGACAGGCTCTCCAGTGTCAGTCCCTGGCTGGAGATCTGCAAGTCTGCTCCATGACTGGTGGGTGGTACCTTCCAGTTCCCTGTGCCTGCCTCCGGAGCTGGGGCCATGTGTTGGGTAATTCAGGCTGGGAAGGGGAAGAGCGTGTGATGCAGCTCCCAGCTGCTGAGAGTTTGGATTCTGGCCAGTGGCATGAAAGGTCTTTGTGCTGCACCCCATGCTATCAATGTGTGTTATCATGAATCACTGAAAGATCAAGCCTTTCTGGAAATTCAAATAGAAATCAGCTGCCTGGCCTATGATTTGTAGATGGTGGTGGAGCTCAGGAAGGATTCAGAAGCCTAGTTTAGCAGCAGCAACTTTTCAAAAACCTTGGCATATTGCCATAAGGGGCATTTCCCGACCAACAAAGAAGCAACCAGTGAAAAGTAGAAGATGCTGGATTCTAGACCTCTTTTAGCACCTGATTTTACCAATGTCCATATTTAAGGTTGCCTGAATACCATATCTAATTTCTAAAATCTAGGTCACACCAAGTGACACACAGTATGACAAATCATTTATATGCATTAAGTGGGTTTCTTTCCCTTTGCAGTCTCCAGTATCTTTACAACTGACATTTTGTTGACTAACTCTTTCAGGGACTTTTCTCTGACATACGCTTACTTCAGTACTGTGAGATTCCCATGCAAATTTTTGGAAAGTTCAATGTTTGTAGTGCTGAATTATTGGCCTGCTCTCCCATGCAAGGACAACAGGCCATGTGACCTTCTTAGGTGAGAATGGCGGCTTGATATTACTTCTTTGACATAATGAAAGTACATACATTGTGCTAATGAAAGATATTACTTTGAAATTAGTTCTGTAATACAGTTCAAGTGTGTGGACCATTAAATAACTCTCATAGTGCGGAGTCACTAATCTATTAATTTCCATCCCTTTCTAACTATGGATCTTTTTATCCTTATTTTAGTCTTATTTTTAATCTATTTATCCTTATTTTATCCTTTGATTATTCCTCTATTTCATCTTGTGGAGAAGAACAAAATTTAATAGTGCTCCTTAGATTTGAATTTAAATATGAATATGAACTGGCTTAATTAATCATCCGTGCATATGACTAACTATATAATACCTGCCAAACCAATTAAAAGATAGCTAGCACTGTCAAAGCAACTGGCAGTATATAATGGGATGTGAGTAAGAAGAAAGACATAGTGCTCCTTCTGCAGAGCCTCTATGGCTGGTTGGCATGTCTGTTTCCCCAGGAAGCAGGGAATGCACAAAACACTGAAAAAGGTACAGTCCTTGAGTCTGTCAAATAACAGAAGCAGAATTTTAAGATCTCTAATTACACCCAGTATGCTATATTTCTATAAATAATTTAACTTATTTTTATGAAGGAATAGATTTAGAAAAATATTTTTTTCTATATAATTTAGAAATTATAATATCCAGCCAGAGTAAAGCTTGTCTCCCATGTCCATGTCCTCAGCTCACTCAAAATCCATAGAACTTTTTAAATTTACCTTATCTTTTGACACTTTTTGTTAAATGGCAGTGGTACAAACACAGACTAGATTTTCCTGTGGATTTTACTTCCAAACAATGACTATTGTAAAACCTTCAAAACTTGGGGGTAGAGAGTGAATGACAGACAAAATGATTTTTTATCCAGGACATGATTTGCACCTAACAATTGCACACTGCTTTGACATCACTAGATACAGTGAATCTAAAAAGAATGTGACACCTTCTCCTCTGTCACTTTAGCATGGCAAGATTTACTGTAATGCTGAAGGAAAAGTTTCAGTGGCTAATTGTAAATATTACCGTGCAAGTTAAGCCTTTTTCATGGAAGCAGAAAGGATTCTGTGATTCAAGTTGCTATATAAATAAATAAAAAGAATAAGAGACCATGTTACACTCACTCTCGAATGTCCTATTGAAATTGCATATTCTACAGCACTGGCATCAAGTGTCTTTTTATCAGGTTGAAAAAAAAAAAAAGTAATTTAATTCAGGTAGGTGTTAATTCTGCTTCAGTGGACAATTCAGACACAAGTCTCCAGGGAAATCCAATCCCAAATAGGAAATAAAATCAGCTGCGAATGAGACTCAACTTTTTACTATGCTTTTCCAAAGACAGGTTATATTTGAACACAGCCCCAGGTTTGTGGCATCCTGTGTGCTAGCAAGCCACGCAGATTTTACATACTGCAGCGTGCTGCCATTCAGAAATAAATAAAATAAAGAAAGTGCAAACTCAAGCTTCTCTCCATGGCAACCGCTGCATCACTTGAGCCTCGTGCCACTTCCTGAACAACTGTGGGTAGGAAAATAAGCCAGCAGCCAGCACGGGGAATAATAATAGGTACAGGTACATAAAATCTGCCCAGGCTGTCAGGCACGGTCTTTGTATAGACTGTTTAGGGCTACCTTTTTAACTCTATTTCAGTATGTTCTGTGGTAGGTTCAGGTTTATCCTCACTCTGACAGGGGGGCAGAAGATGGGCAGCTGACAGGAGAACTGAAGCTGGGATGATGCAGAATCTTCTTCTCAGCATGAGCCTCATGCAACAGCCTTGCCCCTCGGCAGGTCTGGTGGGCAGGAGGAAGGGCAAGATGCCCCTAGATCTTTCCAGAACCACCAGCATCGGGTCACTGCAGTGATTCTTCCCAAACAGTGTGGAGCTGCACTTGAAACCAAGCCACAATAACCAGGCAGTAAAGCAAGCTGTGGCAACAAGTAACGCCAGTCCCTGAACTGTATCCGGTCCTGCAACAGTGGTCAATTTTACTCTTTCACTGAATCCATTCTGTAAGTAAAATGGGCTACAGTAAGTGCCCCTCTCTCAGGGCAGTCTTCTCTCATTCCAAATGTCCTGGAGAAGGAGCCCCAGGGCATGGCCATGTGCTGTCTGGAGGGAGCCTGGGTGGGAAGGCTTCAGCCCATCCCCACATTTATGCTACCTCTCAAATCCTGTGGAGGAATTTGGAACAGTATTTACATACCAGCCCCAGTCTGCTTTATGAATTTCCAGAGAAAAATGTTGGAAACAGGTAGAAATCAGGATGCATAATGGGCTATGCTTTTTTTACAATTTTGCACTTTGAGCAGACACATTCAAGAGGAGATAGCAGAATGAGCTGCTGGAAGGGCCAGACTGGCTTTGCATTCAATGCAGTGATTTGGCTAGGAAGAGATTGGCAGTTGTCCAGCAAACTTCTTGTGTCACTGCAGAGATGGGATTCTTACAGTGTTTCTGATATTCTTCCTGCTTAATAAAGGTCGTAATGGAATTAAATACAATTGTCCCTAATGCAGGATCAAAAAACAAAGTTCATATGCCTCCACTACATGGAGGAACTCCATATCTGATGGGTTTCTCTGCTACGGCAGTCTACATACTCCTCAATATTAGTTTTGTGGTACTTGGTACCATATGAGAGATGGAAGCCCTATATTCAGACTTTATAAGTGTACACCAAGCAAGTA
>WEKY01039918.1:0-11705 GCA_013390045.1 Picathartes gymnocephalus | reverse complement strand
GCCTGTTCCACAAGTTTATACATTTTCCATCACCTATATGTTTGCCATTCCATTCCCAAAAAAGGAACTGTTTAGGAAAAATTAGTAGAGTCAGGTTCTAAACAGTAAAGTTGCTGCCAGCAGTGGTCGGTACCTCAGTCGATCTGGTCTAGTACAGTTCATAGGAAGTGGGGCTCCCAGGATGCACTTGAGTTTTCCCTGAGTTTTAGCCTTTTCAACCCAGTTAAGGATCTAACATCGCTAAATCTATGGNCAGTTAAGGATCTAACATAGCTAAATATATGGGGTAGAAAGGTAAAAGCAACAAGACAAGGAGCTGTGTGGGTATCATGAAAGCTCAGAAATATGATAACTCAAGGTCTGATCTGCTCCAGAGATAGGAACCATTTTCAAGACCAGGGATTTAGTTCCAAAAATTTCTCCTTCAATGTGTATGATATTTTGAAATCAAAGGGCTTGATATGGACCCATTTTTCATATGGTGGTCATTAAGGATGTCAGCTGCTGTCAGAAAATAGGACATATTTTTAGAAATGTATTTGTACTCAAATTCTGCAGGACATTTTCACAGCAACATTGGTGGCAGAGTAAATAATAAGGAAGGGAAACTGTATGGTCAAAGAGCGCACACATGCTCCTCTAAGTTTTTTTGCCACGTACATGAACAGAACTCTTACTTCTTCTTCAGTCCCCAGAATGTTTTTGTCACTTTTCTCTTTGGGTTAACAGAATTACTCTTTTTGTTTGAAAAGAGAAGCAAAGGTGGCTGTACTAAGGGCAAGGAAGGCAGCAGGAGTTCTCTGTGGGGAAAAGGTGAGTGGCAGACACATGATGGCAGCTGGTATATTTCAGTTCCTTCTTAGTTTGGGTTTTTTTCTTATGTAGTGACATAAGAAAAAGGCTTTGCTGCTATAGTAACTCAACAAAACAGTGACTGTAGTGCTACTTTGCTAGATAAGCATCAGCATATCCTGCTGTTGCCACATGATGAGTTGGGCTTTTTTCTCCCGTTCTGTAGGGACATAAAAGGAACTCTTTTCCATACTCATTTCTACTTCAGGAGCAGAGCAACATCATATGATGGACTGAACCTTTCACCCACATGTTTGCCCAAATACATGTCTGTTCCAGTCTCATGGTTTCTGTCTCTTCCTGCCAACACTGCAGCATTATCACTGCCTTTAAAATGGCTGTAACGGAGTGAAGCAGCAACTATTTTACATAAGTAGTATTATCTTGAGTCTGTAGTTAACCAGTCTTGTGTGGCTTGTTTTCTCTGTTCAAGTCATGATATTGAATGACAGCTTTGATTTTTGATCAAGGTATTGATCATGTATATCCCGATACTGTTGCTGTTATATTTGGCACTGACACTTCAATGAAAACGGTTCTGGACCACCAAAGGGTTAAAAAATGGACATGTTTTTGACAAGTCCTCTGACTTTTGCCAGTATTATTGTTCATTATGATGACACTGTGTTTTTTTAAATAGCAGCTGTAGTTGTCATGAAACTATTTTCCCATTCCTCTCCTTTAAAGTGTGATGTTGTAAATTCATGTGACCTTTCCTGCAAAGAATAAATATTTCTTTTTTTATATAAGATCTCAAGACAAGGCTTGTTTTGTAACAAATAGTGGCCCATTACAAAGCAGGAAAAAAACTGAGCTGAGCAGAAAGACGCTTCAGTTCAATTTCACCTCATATCTTTCTAATAACTTACTTGTCACTTTATTACCTTCCAGTAATGTGAATGCTGCTGACAAGACTGTCACACTAACAGCAGACAACACCCTCTCTTCCTTAGCCCCAGCTCTCCTGGCTACTTACTGCACTGGCCCTGAAGGGACACAAACTAATAGTGTGCTTTCAAGTTCAGCACTTGGCCATCAAATATAAAAGGATGTGTAATTGCCTGTTCATCCCCTGTGAAGGCAAAATTGAGTAGAAGAACCAGGCTTTGCCTCCCCATTCCCTAACACACACACACACACATATACACACACACACACACAAGAATGCACACACATCTGCAGTGAGTGAAGGGAAGTCCCATCTGGAGCACTTTGATTTGTCTTTGGGAAGCCCAAGGCTGCCACTGGCTGCTCTATCGAGCTATCAGGGAGACAGTAACAAGATGGCTTCTTAGCAAAAGGTCAGCTGAGAAATACTGTCTGTAATGGCACTTTTGTCTGCTTATGTAGCAACTAATTGCATTGAATTGGCATAAGCCATACTGTGCCTGCTAGAAATAGTTGTTTGAATGTGCTACGTGTCTTGCTGCATAGGTTCAGTGCCAAACAGGTTATGCAGTCTATTTTTTTCACCGGTTTAGCCCATCCCTGGGCATATTTCAGAGCAATCTCATCCTCTTGGGTTCCTATCATGAATGCCAATTCCCTATATCCTGTTCTGTTATGATAGGAGAATCTCCTGCCGAGGTCAGCATGAACTTCTATAAAGTGTTAGATAAACATATCTGAGACACAATCTGCTGTCCTCAGGAAGGAGGAATTTTTTTCTGATTTATACCTTCATTTGCAAGAACACTGCTAAAAGTACAGGCTCCAGAAGTGCTTCTCAGATAGGCTATCACAAGAGAGAGAGTTTTACTGTGAAGTAACTTGAGAGCACATGCTATGTTTTAAGAAATTTTAAGAACATGAAGGCCAGTGTACCTGGCTGCAGTCACTCCCTTCCTTTTTATTGTGTGCTTTCTGACTGCTGAATAGCAGTTGAAAATTCAAGTGGGCAGAGGAGCTGCTGAAGCATGCTTTCCTTGCAGGGTCGGCAGCATTCCCATGCCGAGCTCATAACAGCAGTCCTGTGTGTACCTGTGAACATTGGGCACTGTGGGTGGAACAGTGCAGGCAGCCAGTGCAGCACCAATAAGTCAAACATAAGTTTCAGACAAAGCCCAAGACCAAGTGACCTAAACACAACCATTTTGGAGTTTCTTGTTTTTCATATCCTTGGATCGATCCATGGCATTGGTTGGCTTCAGCACCTCTGCTGGTTCCGGATATTAATGCTGTCAACAGCACTGTGTGGTAATTGGATGTTTGCTGCAATCGAGGTGATGGTGCCCACCATAAATATGCTAAGGTCTTTTACCAGTCAAAGGTCACTGATCTTTTCCCTCCTTTTCCTTCCGAGTTCATCAGAAGCTACAAGGGTGAAACCAGCAGACAAATTCCTGAGGCCTGTTTGTATCAGAAGTCTAAAGGCTGAGCCCAGACTCTGCTCCCCTGTCAACTCCATGTGTACATGGCACTGAGGGAGGTTGAAGCAGCCGGATGAGCTGACCTGCGATGATGAGCTTGGGCAGCCTTTCTTGCTGTACCGTTTCCAAGGCTGTTTGTGGAAACTGAGGACTTTCTGATCGAAGAAATAATTTGTGTTCTTTGTGTGTGTTTGTGAATACATGTGTGAGTGTGAGTGTGATAGACAAAGGACAAAGAGACACAGTCTTAGAACAAGGAGCCTTAAAATGAAGATTACAAGTTAGCAAAATTACATCATTCCCATCACACTTACATAGGTATACATATATATTTCCTCATGTATTTAAAAGAACAGGAAGCATCAGGGAGCAAATGTCTAATGTGTAGCAAGATTTTTCTGGTGTTCTACAGATTTTGTACATTGCTCCCTTCAAATCTTTGGAGACAAAT
Organism: Picathartes gymnocephalus; assembly: GCA_013390045.1. NCBI lineage: Eukaryota > Metazoa > Chordata > Aves > Passeriformes > Picathartidae > Picathartes > Picathartes gymnocephalus. The sequence goes on along the minus strand of WEKY01039918.1, from coordinate 8,033 downwards.
ATTTTAGAAAAATTAAGAAAAGCATCCAGGGCAATTATATTCCTAGAGAAGAGGGAGAGAGCAAGACTAGCTAAGTGATGCATAAAGATTTTATAAGGCATTCATTGTCAAACAAAAGGTTGAGAATGATCAGAGGATAATGCACAGCTAGGATGGCAAACTCATCAATATTTAATCACAACCTGTCCACTTCTGCCACGAAATGCAAGAGGCTATGAACAGCAGATCTGGGGCACCAGTGGCAGTTGTGTGTGCATGTGTCCATGCCTGAGTGTGGGAGCATTATGCAGTCGTCACATCCAGATCAAGATGTTTTCACATCCCCATCCCCCCACCACCTCCTGTACTGATGGGGCAGAATGCATTCCCCCCCACCCGGATTACACCCGTGAAATGGTACAGTAGCCACATGAACTGTGATTCTAAGGACGTTCTTCTTAGTTTACCCGATGACCTACAGAATAAATAGGGACACGTAAGATGTACAAAGGCAGATTTATTCATTATTTTGCAATTATACTTTTACATTTGGATTTTTTTAAAGTCTTTTTTTTTCAACAAACACTTGTACAACCTTCAGCCATTGTCTTTAATTTTCCCATTTTCTTTACCACCCCTTCTCCTCTCATTCCAAGAGAGTGTCTCATTAAAATTCTCTCAGAAAAGTAACACATCCTCCTAGTGTTCTTCATTTTGGAGAGTTCTATGCATTCCATCTGTGAAAATGGTTACTGTTTGTAAAGTGGCAAGATGAATAAAATGGCCACTGTTATGTGTGTGTGTTTCATTTAGCTATTTAAAAATACGAAATTCAGCATGCTGCTTTTTCTTGTGCAAACTTTGGTTCCTATATCAGATGGGGATCCTTTCCCAGAACATGGATGGTTTCTGATGGGCAGTATTTGTGTTCTCTGTTCATGCCTCCTGCCTCTCCTCCTGTTTATGAGTGATCTGTGTTCCCGTGCAATGTATGTGCAACAGGTGTGCAAAAAAGTTGACCTGAACCTGAATACAAATGAAATTTACCCTGGCTGAAATTCCACACACTTTTACTTATCACAGGCAGTTCACAGCAACCTGTTTGTACCTATACAAATAACTCATTGTGGGGATGGTTGAAGGAGTTTGAAGTTTCATTGTTTGACTGAAGGCTCTTGCTCACTGTCACAGTTGACTTTAACGGCTTTTAACATAGAAGGTCAAACACAGTGATTTCCTGTATAGCTGTCACCTGTATTTCAGTTCTCCTGAACTGGAAAGATGGGAACCTGACTGGGGGGTTCACATGGAGATGTAAACTGAGATAAACTGGATTTGAACCTTCATGTATTTGGAAGTTCTTAAGGGTCTGGCAGTGAGTTCAGTCACAGAGGCATAAAGCCTGGAAACCCCTTTCTCACTAGGCATGGGAGGGCTCTCACAGCCTGGCTGCAACCCCCTGTGCCAACCAGCGATGCACCAGCAGCAGCAAGCGGGCTGCTGTGTAGAGAATGGAGAGCTTGCTGAGGGCTGGCAAAGCTGGCTTGTTCCAGTGGACTTTGTCAAGACTTGTTCCTGGGGTACCCAGACAGGCACAGGAAGGAATGGAGTCGAGGCCTGATGGACATTTTTACAAAGGTCTTTCTCTGTTTGGAATAGAGGAGGCTTTTCATTTCCACTGTTTGATCTCAATGTGAGCAAAACATGAATGCTCTGCTGTCCTGCCTGCAGAACCAAAGCATGCACTATGGAATATAGCTGTACAAGGGGATACAAAAATTTGCATCATGTTGATCTAATAATCATGACATTAGTAGCTTCATAAATATTGTATGTATTCTAAGCAAGTTTTTTCCATTAGTAAACTGAGGGAATTAAAAGTCCTGTTTTAATTTGACATTTCTTTTCTTGTATTTTCTGTACTGTAACAGTCCTACAATATGTCTTTTGCATAAAATGCATAAGGTTTTGGGGATATAAATGGAATTTTACTCATACTTTGTCCAAATACCTCTTGTAATTTGTATCAAAATTCTTGTACAATTTTTATATTAAAGATTTATCAGTCACTAATCTTTTTGTCTCTTTGTCTTTCATTTCTTCATTTTTTACTGATTCAAGCAATGCATATTTCCATGAAAAGACATATTGTCATGGAAAGATGTTTACCAGCAAAGCTTGCGCATGACCTCTTGTAGTTTGAAAGCTGCACATTACATTTAAGAGTCTTGCATCCTTCTCAGAAATTGAATAGGTTAAAGCTTTTTGGGAGGGAGATAATTGTTTTGCCCCCTAGCTTGTACACATTTCCTTAGAAATGTCATACTTAGTGTGGCATGCAGAAACCTACAGCCTCACTAACCTGACTGTCTGCAAAAAACCCTTAGATGGACATTGCTCACACTTATGTCTGACTGATGAAGAAATGGAAGTGAAAGGTCCTGCCAAACTTTAACTTGGTGTCCTAGCTCAGTCCTCTTTTTGCTTTTCAAAGCAGAGGTACACAGTTCACTAATCTCAGTGTTTGGGTAAGAATTTTCTCATGCTTTAAAATGATGAGGACATTGGCCAAATCTATCTCCCCACCAAAGTTTATCAGTAAATCTCGGACTGCAACATAAAAATTTATCACCAAAGAATTCAACTTTGAGTCCTTGGGACTGGCTTTGTTGTCCATGCTGACTAGAGGAGGGTATAGTGTGGGCAGATGTTTTGAAAACCCATTTGCAGGACAGAATACTTCCTCCTTTTGTTAAGAAATCTTGTTTTTCTTCTAAGGGACATCTGTGTCAGCTGGAAAAATATGAGCAAAATTCTTCCGGGGTAAATGCTTTTGGTTTAGCCTGAGCTCTTAAGGTGCTAGTAATTTTCTGCATACTGCACTTCTTATCAATAAAGGAAACAAGGTAGTCTCATGAAAGGATAGTTTTGTCCATTGCTCTGTGCTCATGGAGACAAAAAGGCCACATTACAAGCATGTCCTAGATAATGTGTTACAATAAGATTCCTATTCATTCATTCTACAAGAGAAGACCAAAATAAAGCTCAGCTTGTTAAGGGCCACAAAATGCTGAGCACTGTGGTGGTGATGCCTCAAAGCATGTGGGTATGTGCTGAACTTCAAGCAGGTACAGTCCTGTTTGACTCAATGGGAACGGATATCTGCTTGCAAATGGGCCCCTCTTGAAAGTATTAGCTGGACTGCAGATAATACTAAACAGCCTGCTCAGTGTTTGAGGAGAGTTGGTAAGACTTTTTTGGTTGTCTCACATTTCCTGATCAACAAAATGGAGGCAACTGGAATCACCTGCTGAATGTGGGGTTAGGAAAAGAAAGGGATGTGAAAGCCAAATAACCATAATTTGCTAAGCACTGTGAACTGTAAGTCTAAGGAAAGTTATTGGTGAGTAATACACACTCTCCGATAGATTTAGGATTTTCCTTAGGTCTTTTCTTTTTCAGCCCTCCCAGCACAGCCAAGAGCCATTTTGCTGCAAAACATCTAGCTCTAAAAACAGGACTTCACCTTCTGATCCAGCTACTTCACAAGTTAAATTTAGTTTATGTGTTGAGAGTAATGAGCTATGAGGATATACGTTGTCTGCCACAGGTCCACTAAATAAAGTCTTGAGAGTGTTTATTTCATTTGTCTGTTTTTAATCAGCCTGACATAAACAGCTCAATAATGAGCTGAATGCCTTTAATGTATTACTGACTTGCAGTTGTCAGCTTCATGTCATTAAANTTCCCTTTGTTTTCTTCCTTACTTTTCCCTTTTTTTTTTCCCAAAAATACTGCAAGAACATGTAGCTCCTTATTTCAGCAGGCAGGAAAAAGAGGGAAAAAGGGAGAAAAAAGTTAAGCAACTTTGGGGGAACATTAACCTTTGTTGAGGCATGTGGTTATCCTCCCGTGTTATTAAATGTCATAGATGTGTTAATGTCGGCATGGAAGCCAAGCATAATTATAATATTTTAATCTGTCATAACACATCTATAATTGACATGAATTCCCCTAAACCACTTTTTTTCCTAGCATAGGGTTTTCATACTCAGAGAACAGATATTAGCAGGCACCCAGAAAGACTGCTTTTGGCACAGCTCTGAACTGCTTGGGTAAGAGCCCTTTGAAGCATACTGGGCTACTTGAAACTTGCTGTCTGCTTGTTCACTCCCTCCAAGTTGACAGTATGACATTAGATTAAGTGCTACTAATTTAATAAATCTACTCCTGAACTCATGTTGATATACCAACAATGAGCGAAGAGTGGTAAGGAGAGAGGAGGATAAAAGGTACATTACTTTGCCTGAAGTGATACTGGAAAAGAAAAAAAACTCCTTCTATTGATCTTATGTGAGGTGCAGTTATTTTTAAGTCACCTGACTCATGCTTATCCAATCCTTACCCATATTCATCAGAGACAGTATAATGAACAGATATTGATTAACTGGGGTAGCTGGAGATATTTCCCAACAGTGCTAGTTCACATTGATAGGTCTCCAATGGGAATACATGGAAGTGCAGCCCTGAACATAACTTATTGTGTTCTAGGTCCTTCAATTGATTTTATTTGAGGAAGAAATATACAGTGGCTCTCCCATGACCTTTAGCTGAAACCTCTCTGTAAAGAACACAAAATGACAGTCAGACCAAATAAGCGTTGCTGCTTACAGTCCTGTCTGTCGTGGCAGAGCCAAGGTAGCTAGGTGCTGCATATGTGCTGTGGTTTCCACAGGATCCCAGTACACAGAATAGCCCTGCTTTCAGGTGGCAACTTCCAGTAATTAGAAAAAAAAATAAGGAAAATCCTATTATAGCCTTTATGTTGCTCCAGTGCTTCAGCTAGATTTCCATTCTCTCAGCAATTCTCTGCTGATCCTCCCACAACAACCTACACAGAGTTCAGCAAAATATCCTGTGAATGTAATGCCATTGAACTGGTAATGTGTTCCAGTGGAGTACTAGCCCCAAATGCTGGCTTCCCAAGAGGTTTAAGCAATCTGAGCTTCATGCCACATGGAACTCATTTAATGCCCCTTTTGAAGTTTCCTGCACTGCTTGGGATTACTTTCTTAAGACAAGTTCTTGAGAGCAGTGTGCTACTGATGTAGGATCTGGATTCCCATTTTCAGCTCCATTCCTAAACACTGTAGCAGTGGCTAGAGAAAATATCACCCACTAGTTTGTGTCAAAAGGAATGCTAGTAATAAGAAAAAAAGCCTAAAAGGAATTTGCAGAGAAGCCAGAACTGGCAAGCCCAAAATGCGTGTTTTAGAAGTCTTAGGAACTTGCCAAAAGTCAAACAGACTCAAGCTTTGCAAAATTAAAGCAAATAGCAAAATCCACTTTCACTGGATAAAGTGAAACCAAGAAACAACATGAAGATTCTTTGTGATGAAGTGCAGAGGCCTTCTTGATCAAATGTGATTCCAGAATTTATCAGATAAGCCATTTTCGTCTGGGTCTGGACAACACCAGGACTACTTCCCCAAACCCAGAGCACTGCATATAGTTCAGTTGCCCATGGACAAAAAAGAAAAATTCAAAGAAAGTCTGTGTGTGCTTGAAGAGAATAAAATAGGCACTTTTATAATGGCAATTTAAGAGAACTTGTTTTCCATAAGTAAATAAATGAGAGCTGAAAGAGAGAAATGATTGTGCTGTAAAAACATATGACAATGGAGCAGGGTGTAAACACTAGAGAAAAAGAAAAACTATGTATGCTAATGAGAACAAATAGTTATATATAATTTTATGCTGGAAAGTGGAAAAAAGTTTAAGTGCTGGAGCACACACAATCTGGATCAGCACTCCAATATCAGCAGTAGAGGCCAAAATGAGAATCAGCTAGATGATAGAGAATCAATTTACAAGGAGATTTAAAATATGGTTATCTGCAAAAGCAGGGTTTGGACTTCCTTTCCATCTTATTTCATCTATACCCAGTAGTGTTTAACTAAGTAACCAGACTGTTACGAGGATAAGTTCAAGGCCCTTTGGTACTTCCATCTGTACCACAGTGCACACTAAATATGTTCATCTTGCCAACTCATTTTCTCATGTCTAAAAGAAATATCTACATTTTTACCATATCTGATGGTAATTTCTGCTCCTTATCAGCCCATTCTTGGGTCAGTAAAAGTATCCTTGCTATACGTGATATTTTTTTTCCTTCTTTTCAAGATGGTATTTTTATGTAGCTCCCTCTCCTTCCTATCTTTACCCTTTTTAATAATACATTATAAGATCAACAAAAGTTTTCTTGGTTAGAGCATTTGATTTAATTTGTCCAGTACGTTTTAATCCTCTGTAGCAAAATTATTGAAGAATTTTGCTGTACCATAGTTTTGTGAAATTTTAGAATTACGATATCTAAGGCAAAGAAGTTCCACAAAGATTGTACTCCTCTAGAAGTCCTGTCCTAGGTGTTACACAGGAGCTGTCTTGCAGTGGAATGTGCTTCAGATGGATATTCTCTCATTGGGAATGAGTAATATTAACAACATACCTTTGCCAATGATTTGGGAGAGGTGCTGGGAAGTAAGGTATCAAATCAGATATTTGATCTTGCAGGTTGTCTGTTATATATTCCCTGACTTGAGAAAAGACAAAGTTAGAAATTTGGATTTTAAAAAATTATTTTTTATCTTCTCTGTTATTTTACAAGATGTAAAACATTGCAGTTGCTGTGCAAAATTTTCCATCCTGTTCCCATGGCCTCTGGTGTCCATTCACATAACTTTACACTCACCGAGCTACATTTTGGCCTGGATGTGTTCAACCCAGACTGGTGAAGAAAGGCTCTAATCAGTTTGACATGCCTGGGAGCTGGTAGGAAACTGTACTCTATATCCTAACCCTGGTCTTGTAATTAAGATCAGAGTAACAATGGTCAAACCCTTGATGTGCTACAGCAGGCAATGTCCACTGATTCCAGTGATAAATGCTACATGAATGAAATGTAAACTGCAACTGGCGAATTTCATTATGCTATATATGCATTGCATGTAGGCTTACAAGAATTCAGGCCAGGAAGCGTACAATGTTTCAAGTTTCTCTACAGATCCACTTAATTCTATCCTGAAAACTTGATGTTTTCTTTAAGCTGGCCACAGCCCAGGAAAAGCTTTACAATAATTTTTTTTCTTTTTTTTTTTTTATCCTTCTTGCAATGTCTTAAGACCCCAAAGTAGACATTTCTAAAAGACGGTAAATTGCCAAAACGCATGTGAACCTCACTATTGCAAGCTCCAAGAGCTAAGCCATACAGAAAAGTCAGAGAAAACTCTTAAGTCACAGAGGGGATGTCAGGGAATCAATTCTATGAACATATTTGAAATGAATAAGCTATAGCAAGAATTTGCATGATTAAAAATGCCAGGTCACAAAAAAACAGTGTCAACAAGCACAAGAGTTAGACTCACAGACTCTGGATCAGTAAAAGTGTTAATTCACTGAGATCAAAGGGTCAACTATGTCTAATAAAACAAAAACAATGCATGACTAAAGAGCTTGCAAAATACAGTCATATGTCATGTTAAGGCAAGTTCTCAGGAGGAATTTTTGTACACATTGAACTCTTGTGTTTTAGCATGGCTCTTTCTGCAAAACATAAAATGAGAATACTTCTCATCTTAATTCAAAGTAACACATCAGTGCTGACTTGTGAAACAGCTTTTGTCTAGCCCCTTAGTAATCACAATCCCAACATAATCAGCTTCAGACTTTCTAGAAAACAGTTGTTGGAGGAGAAAAAAATGTCACATTCACATGCTAAATTTTAAATTTTAGTAAAATAATCCAACAAAAGCATAACATGAAAATTTCTAGATGCAGCATAGAGGTTATTTTAAGCTACCATAACTTTCAAAAGTATGAGAAACTGAGAACAGGAGGGCCTGAAAAAGTAGACTGCTATTTTATTTCTAACCTAGTTTCATAAGGAAATGAGTGTTATGCCATCTCACTGCCTGCATCTGGGTCTGCCTGGGTGCATTTCGCCTTCCCAGTAATATGAATGCACACACTTCTTTCAACCAAATGTAGTCAAAAGC
>WEKY01039909.1:0-10344 GCA_013390045.1 Picathartes gymnocephalus | reverse complement strand
CTGTTGTGTTATGAGATCAACCAACTCTTTCATTTAAATTATTCACTCCAGTGGGTGAAAGTATGAATTCAGAATCTTTTCAGTTCACTGAGAAATTCTACAGTTCTGTTTACAGGGATGATGTACAGGAAAACCTGAAGACTGCCACAAGAAGTTATTCCTGTATCAGCAATCACCTCAGTGAACCATGTATATCTCCATAAGAGAAGTAGTCGGCCAGAACTCTCTGTCATGAAACAATGCATACAAAACCTAACACTGGAAGAAAACAAAGCACAATATTTGATTCAGGCTATAGCAAAATGATCAGGCTTACAGCACATTTTGTATACTTCTTTTGTCCAGGTTCCTTTTTCGACAACACTGGCATATTTAGAATTAATAAAACAGATCAAAAAAACTTGCACACAAAACCAATAAAATACAGTTTAAAAAAATTCTTATCAGAAAATCTAACTGGCCTCTTTTGCTGTGAAGGGTTTCAGCATAATTCTGAAGCCAAACAATGCAACTTCTGTCTCTCCTATACATAACAATAAAATTCAAAAGCATGTAGACTAAGATAAAAATGTCTGTGTAAATTAAGATTAATTAATTACAATTAAGTAAAACCAAACAAAACACGCAGGTAAGAAAATGTGATCAAGAATAAGAGAGATTAAAGGGACTGTTAACTGATGTTGGAGACTGCAAAAATTTAGCACAGCTCTAATTCTCTCCTTGTCACTGTAGAACACGAGTTATATTCTACTTCAGTATTTGAAATGTGCTGCTATTGTTTTGGCTTTGTATCATATTAGTCTTGAAAGAAGTGGCGAGACTTGGGGCTGCACCATTCTACCTCTTCATTTCCAATTGCATGTATCAGTATTTTACCCTTCTCGCCAGACCTACTGAAGGCAATGAGAGTTTCCTATTGATGTTCCTAACTGCTACAGCATGTACTAAAATTTTAAGTTACTCCTAACATTCCTCCTTGAAGTTAATTGAAAATGGTCAATTGTGAAAGACTTCATGTAATTCTACAGCTCATTTACTCTATACAAAACTGTTAAATATTTCAAGGATGTAAGTCCGTTTCCTGTAAGTGTAGATTATAAGTGCTTAATCGTGAGAGAAAAAAGTTCTAAAGATAATTCATGAGGTCTTGAAGACACTAATGTTCTCTCCATCATTACAACCGGTGTTCATTCTTCCGAATTTCAGGGTATTATTAATGTGCAAGAAACACTCCCATGCAAAGGAAAAGTGTGCAGCTTATGAGCAGCATTACTTAAGCTTTGTCTAAATGGAAATGTTCCAGATAGCTGTATTAATGACAAACTCCTCTTTCTCTGACTGCCGTGGCATATTATTGGGACTGCTTGGTATGAATCAGACCAGCTGCAGTTATGATAGTTTTACTGCTCCATGGAAACCAGCTGAAAAGAAAGTGAGTATTACAGTTGACACAAAACTGAATATAATCCAGCAGTGTTCTCTCATCACAAATAAAGCAACCAGCATGTTAAATTACATTATGAGGACTATGACCACCAGATCACTTATCCCACTCTTCTTACTGACAATGGACCCAAACTTGGAATACTGTGACTAGTTTTGGGCCCCACAGTTGAAAAGGGTCATGACTCTCAAGAGAGGTTGAGGGAGATGTGCTTATTTCATCTGGAGAAGCCACCGTCAAAGGGTCTAAGAGAAAACTAGACCACTTGAATGAAAGTTACAAAGGTGACTGAGCCTAACCCTTCCTAAAGGTGGGGTGGCAGACAACAAAGTCAAAGAGGAAATGGCTAAAATTACCTGTTTGAGAGGTTCAGATTAGATATTTGGAGGCTGTTGCAGCGGTAGAACAGGTCACCTAGGGAGGCAGCACAGCCTCCATAACTGGGAACTTGTAAGACTTCATTAGATCAAACCACAGCTGATGTGATCTATTGGTGATAATCTTGCTGAGAGCAGGAGTTTGGATGTAAAGCACAAAAGTTAAACCAGATGCCCAGTCATTGGATTTGGAGGTTTCTTCGGCAAAGGGTTGGTCCCTCCTATAAATAAAATTTAATGCTAGTAAGAAAAATCACCAATTTGATATTTTCTCTCCTTCTTACCCATTCTTTGTACTTTTTAAAAAATTCCTGTAAATTAGAGTGTTATAAGTCACTAGCAGCTCCTAACCACTATTCAGCTTATCCTATCACAGAAAAATTAATCTGAAACTTCAATTAGATTTGTTTGGAGAAATACTGTTTAAAAGAATGTTTTTCCTCCCACACATAGAGCAGCTGTGTCTCATATACTACTGAGTACAACATCCAAAAAAAGAAGAGAAACAATATTTTCCTTTGAAGTTCAGTTCCTTGAGAAAGAAGTGCTAGTGGTCAAACTTCAAAGAGAAACTGCCCTTCCTACCTGTCTGTAGCACTTCAGAGAGAGCTAATTTACCTCTGTGGTGAAAGGCAGACCTTTCAGCAGTTGAGCTGAGATGTAACTGGTGGACTCCAGAATTAGATGACAATTTTCTTTGAAGCTTGGCTGCTCATCTCATTAGCATTTTAGACATGTTGAAATGATTTACTTTCCATTTTGATTTCATGTAGAAAGATAAATGGAAGCTCCCAATTTAGGTCTTAAAGTTGTAACTGGACTTTAAAAGGCTTCAGTATTCTTAAATGGCAATCATGAACTTTTCTGACATACATGGTAGAGATATCCAATTTTTTTTTCATTTTTACAACACCTAGATTGCCATTCACAAGGGATGGCATAGTATCTATCTATCAGAAGACAACAGAAGCTATTTGTAAAAAGTGGATGATTTTATTATAATTGACAATGATTCTGTAGAAATTATTTTAAAAATCCAATGCTTCTTTGAAATATGCTATAATTAAAATTTGTCCCATATAACTACTTTGTTTAAAGTAGCTGGCAGCTTGTACTTCATTATATTTGTACAGTGGCATCTACACAACTAAGGAAAAGGTCAGACATGCTAGAATTCTGCCGCATAACAATTTCCTAAGTGGAACATTTTTCCTGGATACATTATACATTTTTACAATTGACTTTCACAGAATTTAAAGGGCACAGCTCATATGGTCTGTGAGGGCTTAAAATAACCAGCACATCTCTTCAACCCATGAGGGACCTGACAACCCACAAGTAGAACAATTGTCTATATAAGATGCAACGCTGAAGAGTTTCCATCTTTCTATAACTATCATTTTTATTAGGGATATTTTGATGAAGCATCTCAAACAAACCCTAGAGATTCTCAAAATCTTAGGATATCTCTTAATCAATTCAGTAGCTTAAAATATAAGGGTAATTGCAGTTGCTGGTAAAAACAGAAGAAAACACCGAAAAATTGTGCATCAGAGAACATTTGCTGTAATGTGAAAGAAAAAACATATATGAAAAATTGGAAAACCAATGAAAGCAGAAAGCAGAGCTAAGCTGCAAGGAAAGGAAAAAGACCCTTCAGGAAAGGGAATACAAATTGAAATATTTTATAAAATAATACATAGTGAATGAAAAAATACTATTGACAATAAAATAGTAATTTTTTTTTACTGCTGTTATGTAGAAATAAGTAATCTTAAGAGAAAAATGTTTTAAAAATATAGTTTAAATAAATTAATTGGTGCTTAAGGAGACATACAGTAATAGTACTAACACACTCCAAAGCATTTTTTATTAATCCATTAATACAAACTTCAGGTGGTAAAAGCACTCTGCCATACAACATCTGAACTGTACATTAACTGACAAATAAAACACACTTTGATGAATTTCACACTTCACTACTGTTGCAAGTACATGTACCTAAATGTACAAGCACAATTTTGTTTACAAAACACCTTTACGCACTACAGCAAAAATATCTGACAACAGATTTAGCTAAAAACTTTGTTTCCTCTTCTAGAAATATGGATGTTTAGATTTTTTTCATCTATCTCAGCTTCTCAGGACTCAGGTTATAAAAGATAATAAAATCACCTCATACCTTATTTGGTCTCAAAGGCATGGGCAAGCTTAGCTTTTCAATGGTGAATTCAGATCAGCCGCATATTCTAGGTCACAGAATATTATGATCTGATTTATTCAGAATATTATTCATCTGATTTACCATCACTTGAAAATAGGTGAAGGTTGTCACGAATAAACTGTGATTTGTGTTATTGTTGCATACAGTGTAGTGTATCATTGCCATGGGAAAGGCAATCCAAATCACCACTGTCATATCATGAAATGAAGAACAAGTGTGTGAAGTTAGGAGTTTTCTGCCAATATTTTTAAAACAGCTTTCAAGTTAGACTGTCCCTGTCACTTTCCTCTGTCTCTGCCTACAAAAAGTCCCAACAGTAGAGTGTTCTCTCACAGGGTATAATTTCAAACCCTTGAAGTCAAATTCAAAGTATTTCAGTAATAATGCAAACTTCAATAACATAGCATGAGGTTCAAACAGTGACAGGTATATAATTTTTTTTTCTTTAAACTGGAATAAACAAAGGAGTCAGACTTGTATAAAAAAGTATAGTATTACTGTGTTTCTGAAAAATGCTCACTGATTAAATAAAAAGCTGATAAAAATGTAAAAAAAAAATGGGGCAAAAAGTACTTTTTTCAAGTATGTTTTACTTTATAGAAAAATGCTGACCATTCTATAATCATGTTTAGAGTTGTAACTTCTTACTATCACTTTGGTTTTTATATCCTTGGCAAAATTTTAAAAAGAATTCCCACAAGCCATTACAGTCATCCATATTTATCATAGATAATTGTGTGCTTCTTACACATTGCAAAATGTTCATGTACTATACTACTGTCATGGATTTTTCCCTCACACATCAATCAGTTTTCAAAAATTTGATAAACTTAATTCCACTTAGACCATTTAGCTGAAATTTGAGCTTCAAAATTATTCAGCCAACAAACTGATTTCAATTTCTATTGATCTGTCAGTCTCTTGGAAAAAGCATCAGCTAAACACATATCAAGCTATTTTATAATTAGTGAATTATTATAATTTTTTCTGATTTTCAGAGACAATTTTCTTCATAACTGGTACATTTAAAATGCAAATTTTATATAACTTCGGTGCAGTTGTTTTAAAAAGCTTGTAATTAAACAGGACTCATAAACTAATACCATAGTTGCTATTTGTGACAGTATTTGCCAAAAGATATCTCACAATATCTAAGCTCTCCTATTTTCACTTTATAAGCAGAAACCGTAATAAATTTACCAACTGGGACTATGTGAGGTCTGTCACTAAATAAATTTAAGAAGTTCAGTAACCAAGTGTCTCTTAGAAAAAATATGGCTGCTGGGAATTGAAAGCACCCTACTTACCCCCCTGTGGTCTTGTGTTGACAGGACTGAAATCCTGAGCATAACTGACATCCAGGCAAGTTACATCTGCTAGCAAGTGCCCTGCTTAAACGAGGTGAGGAAAACTTCATGGCAGACAAATTCATACATACAGAAGTACTAAATTTATAGAAAGGACATATACCTCAGGAAGTCAGTGAACTGAACCTTGAGGATGGAGCCACATGTGCCCCAGGGGCTGATACCAAAACAAAGAATTGCTTATGGTCTCTTCATCACTGACCTGGGCAACAGATACAAGTTTGGAGAAGATACAAAACTGGGAGATTCGTTCAATACACCAGAGCATCGTGATGCCATTCAGAGGGACCTCAGCAGCCTGAAGGCATGGGCTGACAGGAGGCTCATGAAGTTTAGTAATGGAAATTGCATGTAGGGGGAATAATACCCTACATCAGCACACACTGGAGGACAACTTTCTGGAAGCAATGTTTTCTAGCAGACCTGGGGGCTCTGGTGGACTAGCTGACCACAAACGAGCAACTGTGTGCTTGAAGTAAAGAAATTGTCCAAGGTGACACCATCAGTCAAGGAAGGTGGTATACGGGCAACAGGAAACTGGGACATCCATCTGTGAGGGAAATAAGCCAGAAATGACTGCTGATATCCAAACTGCTCCTTGGCTGTAGGCTAAATACTGGTACTTAGTGTCTAGAACAAGCCAATCACATCTCCTGCCTAGCGGAGTAGAGCAAGCCCTGGGAAACCATAGTTATCTCTCTTCTCAAGAGTGCCCACGTATTTCTCTTCTGGTTATCTACATGTTATAAACTGTGTCTTGTGGTTCTTGGCATTACTAAAACTTTGATATGCTGCTCACAGGGTCATAAGGAATAACTAATTAGGGACCGACAAAGGTGAAGCAACCCAAACTCCCAAAGGCTTCCCTCTTCTCTCCCAGCAGATAATAGAAGATCACAAAGAGGGAAGGACTTTTTACTAGAGAAGTAAAGAGATAACTAGTAAATTTGACACTCAAGTTTAGGTCAAGTAAACTTACCAAATGAAAAGTTATAACTCTTGGCTATAAATCTTACCTAAGGCAGGAAACTGGTATATCACTGAGGAGAAAAGAAACAAACCTTTTTGAAAGTTTGCAATATTAGAATAATTTAGTACCAGGAAGCTACTTTAATGTCTGCACATCAGCACTTTGTAGAGAAATAGTCTTTATTGCTCAATTCACTCATCTATAGTTATTGCACTTGAAGATATATATGTAACATATGTATATATGTATCTATACCAAATTTACATACTACATAAATATGCATACCATACATACATGTAAATTATGCCTATATGTGTATGCCCCTATATGGGGCAGTGCAAACACTTAGGTAGGATGTAGCCTGATGAATATTAGTTCTATCAAGGTTTTTGATTTCCTTCACGTAGTCAGATAATAGTCTCGTGAAATATCTTCATTTTGGAAAAAAAGATAATAAATTAACTACATCCAGTTTCTGGAACAGAACATCATAAACAAATGATAAGCATGAGAACTAAAGCAAAACCATTTGTATACTCAATTTATCCAAAATTGGCAAAATTTTTATAACTGCTATTCACAGAAGCTGATACTGAGTATTGTCACTTAATGTCCTAATAAAGTATATCTTGAAATTACATCCGTATCTCAGGTGTTTGCAATTTCACTGAACATGCATACCTAAAGTGCTGAGCCTAAATCCAGTGCTTCCTAGATCTGTATGTTTCTTTTGTCTTGGTTTGCAGTTATATCCTTTTATCCTAGCAGAAAGATAAGGAACTCCAGATGAGGAAATGCTTGAATGAGAGAAGAATCCCTGGAACATCCAGAAAATTGTGCTGGTAATTCAGCTGAAAGAACATCTGGTAAACTGCACTGCACTTCCCACAGCTGAGTGTGGGGGAAGCACCATGCTGAAGCAAGTAACACCCTTCAAACAAACTTTTATCAATTCTATCCAGAAAAGCTTACAGGGTACTTCTTCTGATTAATAAACCAGAATACCTCAGACAAAAATCCACTTATAATAAATATTGTATCTCTTAATTTAAACCTCAAATCCCTTTCGACAGACTATCTTAAATGCTGAAAAATCGTATCATTTTCACACAGAGTTCATGTCTGTTGATTGAATGTGCTCATAGTGCAATTTGAGAGGTTCTTTGATCGGAAGGAAGAAAACTGAACATAAGATTACACTGCTATTGGTTTTGTTAAAAAACTATACCAAAAATGTACAACTTCTAACCACAATAATTAAAAAAAATATAGACGTAATTTTTTTTTTTTGTAATACTCTTCTGTATCCTCTCAGTACATCTGCTTCATCCACATAGCTCATGTGAAATATTTGACATCTTTTTAAAGAAAGAAAACACCTATTCTGTAAAGAAAAAATTACGAGAAATTCTGTGAATCACGATGTAAGGATTATCAGCACACTTCTTAATTCTCCTATGTGTTAGTAATGTGGTATAACTGATTTATTTATATGGGAATGAATGCAGCTTCTTTTACCTATATGAAACTTTAATATTTTTAAAAAGTGAAAGTCAGTTTCCCTCCACTAAGTAGAGCTCTCCCACTCATAAAAGAGAAGTGTCAAAACATCTAGGTTAAATTTTGATTCAGATTTAAATAAGATTTTAGTTGGGAGTCAGAAACTCTTAATTGTCCTTTGAAAAATTCCACTTTGAGGAGCAGCAAGCCTTCAGCATTTTTTGAAAGGAGGATTCTACATTTCCTTCTTGCCTACACTTTCACTCTGCTTTAGGCAAAAGAGAAAAGCGGAGATGTCAGAAAAATATAAACCATACTACTGGCCATCTTCTCAAATGTAGTGGAAGATTCAGGAAAATAAGAACATTTTGCTCCAGGCTAACCTATGAATCTTTTTTTCTGCCAATATACATTTCTTCTTAGTTAAAAGGAATAGGAGACTGAGATGAATCTGAAATATTATGCAGCCTTCTTGGCTAAAAAATTTTAATACTTCAATATCTTTTTTCCCATTCTTTTGTTAAAATTTATTGTCCTTCATTCTGTCCATTCTTTTCAGTGGGACAAGTATTTCACTTGTCACAATAAAATTATTACTCTCAACTGAAAATCACATCATGCATGAATATATATAACACCATTTTAAAATACTCAAACTATGTGGGTTCAAACTTGCATTCAGATATTTACTGTATTTCTGCAATTGTTGACGTGCTCAAACATGGAGCCTCCCTCGGGGCCTAGAGGCCGTGCCGCGAGACCTTGACAAATTGGAGGTGGGCAATCACCAACAGTACGAAGTTTAATAAGGGCAAGTTCCATAATCTGCACCTGGGATGGGGCATCCCTGGCTGTGTGTATGGACTGGGGAATGAGGGGCTGGAGAGCAGTGCCATGGAAAGGGACCTGGGGGTCCTGGCTGATGGCAAGTTGAACATGCCATCAGCAATGCCCTGGCAGCCAGGAGGGCCAACCCTGTTCTGGAGGGCATCAGGCACAGCATCGCCAGCCGGGCAAGGGAGGGGATTGTCCTGCTCTGCTCTGCACTGGGGCGGCCTCACCTCGAGTGCTGGGGGCAGCTCTGGGTGCCACAATATAAGAAAGATATTAAACTATTAGAGAGCATTCAAAAGAGGGCCATGAAGATGGTGAGACGTCTGGAAGGGAAGTCATATGAGGAGGGGCTGAGGTCACCTGGTCTGTTCAGCCTGGAGAAAAGGAGACTGAGGGGAGAGCTCATTGCAGTTACAACTTCCTTGTGAGGGGAAAAGGAGGGGCAGACACCGATCTCGTCACTCATGACAGGATGCAAGGAAATGGCATGAAGCTGAGTCAGGGAAGGTTTAGGTTGGGTGTCAGGAAAAAGGTTTATCACCCAGAGAGTGTTTGGGCACTGGAACAGACTCCCCAGGGAAGTGGTCACAGTACAAAGTGTGACAGAGTTCAAGCATTTTTGGGCAACATTCTCAGACACACGGCGTAACTCTTGGGGATGGTCCTGTGAAGGGCCAGGAGTTGGACTTTGATAATCCTTATGTATCCTTTCCAACTCAGCATATTCTATGATTCTGTAAGTTATACCTCGTTTAGGTAGAGGCATATAAAACCTGTAACTAAAGACTGGAAACTGAAAAGTTGGCATCAAGCTGCCAGCTGCAGCCTAAGCTCATCACAAATGCTTTCACAATCCTGCACCAGACAGAGACTGAGTTCAGATTCTCCTGAGAACCCTTACAGGTTCTCAACACCAGGCTAAACAAGTACAAGTCTTAGTCATGACTATCCTGGCTAATTTTAATCAGTCCAGTAATCAGCACTCTGAGATCATGAAATTATACTATTGTGTCTGTGAGAAAGGACAAAACTTTAAGTGGGTGAAATCTCAATAGCCAGCACTCTCTTAATCACTACAGACTGAGAGCAATGTTACCATCCTGAACTGGCTTTGTCATTTTCTTACCAGTTCCCATTTTAAAGGCTATTCTATTTACAGTCTGCTGGTATTTCAGATACGTTGTTTTCAAAATTAGTAGGGGACAACTATGATTTGGAGGAATTTTTTAATTAATTTACCTCTAGTAGCAGTAGTAGTACTAACAGTATTCATTCAATAGTTACAACTTCCAGAATTTTTTTTTTTTTTTTGGTATTTTAACTCTGTATTGTGGGTTAGAAAATAATTTTTTTCCCTGCAAGGAACTTAACAACTTCCTTCGGGTATGAGAGAACCAATTAACTGTCTAGTTCTAAAATGCACACTCTGTTTAGCCACTTAAGAAACTGAATACACCTCTGTGATTCACATTTAAGAAAGGAGAAGCCCAGGAATCTCCCTCTTGCTTCTGGCTTCTGAACAGGAAACAGAGGGCCCATGCGGCCCAGCGGGGCGGGCCAGGCCAGGCCCTCATGGTCGGGTCCTGCCAACTCCGCGGGGCCCACCTGGGCCAGGCGCAGCTGAGATC
>WEKY01039897.1:26137-61929 GCA_013390045.1 Picathartes gymnocephalus | reverse complement strand
AGAAATTAAATGTAAGACCATTCCTTGTTAAACAAATTTTGAAGTTTGAGTGTTGATTTTCAACAGTAGGCTACCACATGTCATCTGTCAGAAAATCATGAAAGCCTGTGACTCTTTTAGCAATAACAAACAAAAACCCAACCACATTTGCTAAGGTAAGATGTAATATTGTTAAAACTTTTTTACCTCAAGTACTAGCCAGAGCTGTCCTCCCACATATTGATCTGCTTTGTAAAACATCCCATAAAATCTAACAACATTAGGATGATTGGGAAGAAACTGCAAAATATTATATTCAGCTTCAATTTCTTCATCTACATCCTAAATAAAAAACACAAACAAACAGAACATATAAAGACAGTGACTCCCAATAATGCAAGAACAAATTCTCATGGATAAAAATAACTGATTTTTCATTAGTTTGTACTTTTAAATAGTTTTACAGTAATGCAGCTGAAAGTACACTATAGTGGATATTTAATGCACAAAGAATCGTGTGACTTGTGCTTTTACATACAAAAAAGTGAAGCCTGTGTAAATCAAGCAGTTCTTCAATAATTCTTTCAGTGCATAAAATACTTAACGAGAAAATTAAAAATTATACTTAACTATGCTCAGTTGTCTAAGTAAGAAATTCACACATGTATGACTTTGAACCCATTTTAAATCATGTATGTTTTTAACACGTGAGCTAGATGTAAATACATGAACCTTTGATTTATTCTTTTTTTTTCCTATGATCTTCACATGGGACTAAACAGAACAATTTCACTATGCCTCAAAGGGGCCATCAATAAAACAAAATACATTCTTATGACAAAAGACATACACCAGAAACAATGAAGAGAGAGACAAAACCATCCATGAAGTAAGAGAAGTTTACTAGGTATTTGTTAAACAAAGAATTCTGTGACAATTACAAAATACTGTTTATACCAGCACACAGGCCACAGCTCAGAACAGTGTGTAAGTACTGAAACTTTCCTTGTTTCTGCACAAACCTGACTGTTAGAAAATTTAAGCCTGTGCCTTCCTCAGACTTACACAACAGAAAATCATGATGAATTTCAGTAGTGGTTGATGACAGAAACGTAACATTTTTTAGTAAATATTTTAGCCCAGCTGTCACAATCAAACTCGAGCTTGATCCAACCTGAACAGCTGCCAGTTAAATCTTACATTTGAAACTAGGGCCTTGGTTCTTATGGGAAGATAGGCATTTAGTATCCACTAAAACCAGAGCTGGCACAGAACTACCTCTGAGGATCTGGGATGTGCTCTCTCTTTTTGTCTTAACTATTGCCTCTCACTATTTTCTGCTTATAAAAGGTAACTCTAAAAATATCTTTAAGTTCACAGCGTTGCTATGATGGGAAAAGTAATTCTTTTAGGGAGTACACAGAATGAAACAAGACTATTAAGTTTAACAGCATCTTGTATTTTCCCTGCTACAGTGAGCCCTATGAGGAATGCCTCTGTGCCTTCTCATAATTTGCATGCTCCAAGCAAAGATAACTAAATTTGTAGCAGAGGAATTTACAAAGACCTAAAATAGAAACTAGCAAATGCTGTCCTCAATTAAGATGATGAAATTTTAAGTTGTCATTCAGTTGCTGGTACTAAACTCCTTCTGCTAATGCATTCTGTAAAATTGTTGCATTCTGGATGTTCTCAATATCTTACACATTTGATTTACATTTCAACACTAAGAATTCTTTTAAATTAACATTGAAGTTACAGTTTAATATTTTTTACTTACACTGACAGGATCCAGAATCTTTACTGCTGCCAAGCTTCCATCTTTCTTATTAGCAACCTTATAGACTTTACCATAAGTGCCTTTCCCAATAGTCTCTATAATTTCCCAGGTATCTGAGGGATCAGCTAATGATTCTAGTCCAATCATACTGGAATGATATTGAAACAATCCATACAATGGCTTCCTGGAAAATAAAGCAGACATACATAAAGTGGGAAGCCCTAAGTAACTCTATTAGAGAAGGCATCTTATGATAAAGAAATGCAATATTGTCCTAATTTCAGAGGAAATACAGATAGAATCACAAATGAAAACCAGACAGAAATGTAAGATCACTCAATAGAAAGAAAACACTGGAGACCACTTCTCTTTCCTTACTTTAGTGTATTATTTCCTTCAAACATTGCCCTATATGCAGCACCATGCTAAACACATTTTAACAAGTTCTGACAAAACCTACCCCTCCCTCTACTGCACACTCCTTTAATGGACATTTTACACAACTGAATTAACACAGCTCATGAAATGAGGCCCTATTTCTGGTTTTAAAAAGCCATGTCAGGGTTTTTCCATAAATTTGTGTAATGCTCCCTGGAGATTGCCAGACAGGCATTCAGTAGGTATAGCCTCATTATATCTGATATATACAACGGGGCTACCTACAGCTAACCAAAGTTAAGACTGAGCTGGCTGGTATCATAAAATACAAGCCAACATGAAAACAGAGAACAGGTACATCACTGGGGTGATCTATCACTGTTGAGATGTTTCTTAACAATTGCACTTGGCTCTGTCTCTGTATGCCCGTAAAGTGTGTTATGGTCTGTCACACTGGCTGAACACCTCCAGAAGATCTCCAGGTCAGGGGACTTATTTTCCCAGACACTCCTGAGTGGATCCTGCAGCAAATGGATCACTGCAGCCTATGCAAAGAGCTCCTTCCCACCCTGGAATTACACACACGGTAAGTTCTGGTGATTCGGAAAATGAAAATACCATTTCAGGATTTCATTTAAAGTAGTGAGAAGATACATCTTGTCCCTGAACCGGAATTATAGAAAGGAAAGATGAAGTTTAAGATGGGATTAACTTAACCTTCCTGTATTAATCATTATTAGGGAAGCTCACTAGTTGATGGTCTTGCTAAGAAAGAAAATTATTTGCTTGTTTGGTGGCTGTCAGTAGATACATTAGCTATCTGTATGCTTAACCAGGAGAGGTAAAGTCCAAGTGTGTCTGATCATAAGAGTATGATTGGGACAAAAGCAATTGAAAACAACACCATCACTGACTGCAAAAGTCCCAGATTTTTAGAGACGGATCAAGAACCTCAAACATACACTTAAACTTTAAGGTTTCAGCCATTTCTGTCTAAGCATACCTGATAGCTGCAAATCTGTCTGAAATAATTTAAAAAACTTGCTGTCTTACATCTTCACCCTGTCTAGCATCAGTGACAACTAGAGAAAACCTCTATTTCTCTGCCAGGTAAAACTGTATTTACACCAAAGTTGGTGCCAAATAATGTATGAAATTGCTTTGGTCTCTTCAACAAAAGAAGGCAAAAAAAAAAAAAGAGGGGGGAGGAGGGAGAAAAAAAGCTAGAGTCAATACTGTTTATCTGTTATGGGCCAAAAATGCAAGTTATTAGGACAGTTTCTCAATATTTGATCCAATACAGCATGCTGCAAATAAAGAATGGTATTCTGAATACATAAACTTAGTATGTCAACAGAGAAGCAGGTCAGGTGAAAGACTTCTCTGAAATCAGTGAACAGACTGTACTACATGCACTGAAACAGCAGCCACAGATATGGAGCTCCTGATAAGCCAACCTCAAGAACAAGGTTTGCTTGCAGGGTGGGTGTGGTGAAGAATACAAACATGGGAACAGTTGTACTTCACAAAAGAACCCCAACACAACAACGTATTGAACACATGGTTTTAATGCTTTAGGTGAAACACTACAGACATTCATGTGCAAAGAAACAGAGGAAAAGAGACTGGAAATAGCTTAGATACAACCTTACAAGGAAAACAAAGACAGACTGATATTTAGTTTTCTGTCAGTATAACAACTACCCTATCACACAGATCTACCAGAAAATGATGCATGGCGCTCTTTGTACCAACATAATATTGTGATGTGTCCCACCAAGCAACTGTTGTGGATAAATACATTTTTCCTTAAAAAAAAAAGAAAATATCTAATGTCATTGCCTGCTCTTATTCTGAATAATATAACCCTTAAAATGGTATATCCAAATTTTAAAAACACATTAACATTTCTTTGTATCAGAAGGCAACGTTGGCAAAATAAAATCTAATGCAAAATTTTTACAGATGGAGTCATGATGGAGGACTTAACAAAAATTTTAGTGAGCATTTTTTGTGCATTGTGATAACATGGGAGCATTTACAGATGGCATATTTATGCATTACATGGAATCAGAGATGTGAAATACATACCATAAACCTCTTCTGTTTAAACCGAAACAAACTCTTCTTGAACTCAAGTAATACCTATCTAAATATAGTTCTACACCTTTCATAAGTAAAAGTGCCTTTTGCCTCTATTACATCATACATTTCTACAATATAAGTCATTATTTTACAGTAACAAAAAAGCAAAAGAACAGTATCTGCTATTCTCTTCAATAATGTAAAATCTGGATTTAAAAAACCCAAACCACCACAATATGTAAACATTATGGGGAACAGCTGAAGTTGTAAAGTAAGTTTGTGCTTTTCTTCTTCTATTTCCTGATTTGTTAAGCTTCAGAAAATAGAACATCCTTGTTTTAACAAAGGCTGCCATTCACTTTTTATTTATACAGTGAAAAGTTATGTATGAGCACAACCACTTCTACAACAACCACACATTCAGAAGATCTTAAAACAAATACTGCAGTTGAAATTTATTTAGGAAGAAACTTCTCCTTTTACTTCCCTCACATCAGGCCTCATACATCTCTGGGCTTTGAAATGATGTACAGAGAGAGTGGCTTCTAGCTGTAAAAAACTCAGCAGTATCCTCCCCAGAAGAAGCCTCAACATATTAGAGACGTACCAATTACAATTTCTCAGTGGTTAAATTTGTTCCTTGTAGGTAAGCAAAACAACGCACATCAGATGCTGAAAAATCACACTTTGGCAATGAACTCTACTGGATAGGGAACATATTACACAAAGCTATTTGGGACATGCTTATAGAATTTGAGGCATGACTACATGCTATCAACAAGCGCCTAGCACTCTGCCCTGTTTCCATACTTGGAAAAAGACCGAATGAAAGCACAAGTAAGGACAACCTGATGCAGTTTACTCAAGCTGCTCTGAGGCTGGAATAGGGACAAGGAACATGATTTTTTTCTTTTAAGCAGAGATAGTAACTTAAAATGAATCTTGAAAAAGTTGACCATCCAAGACAACAATAGGATAAGAGAAAGATTTATTAACAGGCTTCAGACACTGACACTGGTTCTTTTTTTTATCCATGAAAAGAGGTATTTCCCATCAAAGTAAATTTCATTATTCTCTCATAACACCTGACTTCTTCTATTTCGCAAACCTTTGCCATCAGAACAAATTAAATCAGACTAGGCATGACAGACTAACTTAAATGGCAGTCAGACAAATGTGCAAGCAACATTTTTCTACTTTAAAAAAAAAATATTTCTCTCTAAGATCAACACTAGAATCAATGACTGCATATTATCATCCCTTAACAGTACCCCCACGATAAACAGGCTACATGTATTATGCATATCATATAAGATACCATAAAAGAAGTATAGGTTACAGACATTGCACAAATCAATTTTCCATCTGTGAACCACAGCCTTTTGACTGTATTCCACGGCTCTAAACAGCCTCAGAAAAGCCATCTGGAAAAATACATGGAGTCCCAGAAGTTATACTGTGATATTCACCTAGGTTGTCAAAACAAAACAAAAAAATCCAAACTCTATACAGAACACGTAGATTTTGTTAATGAAATAATTACATCTGGAATAAAATCAGCAACTTTCTCTCACAAATTTATTGTCACAGCTCTCTTCCTCAAAAATTATAGGAAGAAAAGGTACTCATGAGCCAGAGAAATACCTTTACAATTACTGTTATATTTTCACTACTGCCTCACTCAACTCCTACACAACACTGATTTCCTTCTGCATTCCAAAATATACCCTCTTCTAGCCTATAGCCAGATGCATCAACTGTAGAGATTTTAGAATTAGTAAGAGTCTCACTTCAGCCTGGTCCTTTCTAACAATCATGATACACTAGACAGTTTTAGACTCTTATAGCTGATAGAGACATGATAGAAATACCAGCCAATACTAGTGAAAGTAGTGAAAATACTGCATCCATACAAATAATTCAAGGACAGGGCTCCTTTTTGCAGTGTTCCATTTGTCTTAGCTCTCTTGTCTCTCTCATGAAACAGCTGGCTTATGCACTTCTGGCATTTACAAATACTGCAAAAGAGTAAGAATGACACATTCAAAAGTAAGGTATTTCGCTGTTGGTAGGGAAGTCATTATTGGTCCCACACTAAATTATAGCAGAATTCAGAAGGTAAAGTTGGCATTATCAGCTACATCCTCACCTAGCCATGACAGACCCTATTCTGCTGGCTTGTAGTGGTCACACACAGACAGCTACCTCAGAAGCAATTGTTAAAGGAAGTAATGAAGCAACAAAAGGCACAAGAAAATAAATAGTCAGAACAGCATCCTCTTCTACTCTCCTCCTGCTATTTCTCACTGGCTAGGTTAATACAAAGAGGATGTCAATATCTTGAAATGAAGCATACAAAAAAAATCTATCAAGACACCATCCTATAACTGTTCTCAATTGGACTCAGAAAAAGACACTGCAGAATGTGTTGTGGATAGTTTTTTTAGGATAAAAGTCAGTGATGGAAGAAGATGAAGGAGAAAGATAAAAGTATGTTCAAAAGCTATTATTGATGCTATACAACTTACAAACAAAAAACCCCCATACTTTAGCTGATCACGTATTTTCACTAGGCAAACAAGGAACAAAACAGGACAACCAGGAATAAAACTGTTATTATTTATAGAGGAAAGGTGACATCACTCCAGCTAAATTCTGTTCACAGAACAACTCTTGCTTGAATATACAAGCCATGAAATCAACTCTAGATGTTCAAAATTGGAAACAGAGAGGACGTAAGTGGGAAATACGTTCTCCCTTTCCACGTATTCTAACTAAACTTTTTAAAGTTTTTATTATTTATGCATACACTGTCTTAGTCTACATAAAGCCCTTTAAATTCAGGAGTATCTTCATTATTTTCTTTTCTTTTGGTTCCTTTGTACACATGGACTAGATGCCCTAGGCTTTTAGACTTGCAGTAGTAGCCACAGGGCCAGAACTGAGTGACAACCAGTGGCAATGGACCGAATCTGGACACCAGCTCTGATGAAAGAATTGTGATTATTTGCTCCTTTGTCTTGCCTATGCTTCCAGTTCATCACAGTATGAATCACAACCACATTCCTAGTATCAACCACAATAACCTGACCACAAAACCAGCTACTGATATCATGGCACAGAAATCTAAATGTCACCTAGTTCTCTAGAAATAAAGAGAACAAAGAACACTAGTCAAATGGTAAAAATTTCACACCACCACTCCTAAATCAGTTCTGAACTCAAGG
The DNA here is from genome assembly GCA_013390045.1 of Picathartes gymnocephalus. NCBI lineage: Eukaryota > Metazoa > Chordata > Aves > Passeriformes > Picathartidae > Picathartes > Picathartes gymnocephalus. The sequence goes on along the minus strand of WEKY01039897.1, from coordinate 54,480 downwards.
CACTTGTAAGATCATAACCCTAACTCAAATTCTTGGATCAAATATTTGAACCTAAACCAGAAAACTCTCCATTAATATCCTGGAAAATGTATGGTAGGAAATATGTACATGCCTAGTTCAGACAATCCAGTACATGTTTTCATTTAGATGCATTGCATTACAAATATTTGTAAGTAAACTCTATTAGACCCTTATATTTATGAGAATAACAGTAACCTTTGTCCAATAATGTTTAATCATTTTTGTATTGTCCATATAAATCAAACTACTCAGGGCAGGGGGTGAATACATCATCCTGATCAGCCAGTTTCATAAACAAACAGATCCAGGATACATGAAGGCAAAGGTAAAGAACAGCTTGGCCCTGACCAGCTCGGCCCTGACCAGCTCCCCTGCAATCATCTAATTGGAGTACATTTTCAGTCTTTTCAGCAGGACTGTATCAGATCAGGAGGCACTTCTGACTCCATTGCTGAGTCACAAAGTTATTTTACTCCAGAACTATTTAGCACCTCATCCTGTGAGTCCCAAGTAAGTGCCACAACACTCTTGATGAACTTCCATGTTTCATGAGGTCCAGGTAACCATCGAGGTAAGCATCTTGGATCCTTCATAACTGCATTGCCCATAAAACTCAGATTTCATCTGCTTCCCAGAAATTAATTCTGAAGTTTCTTCCCTCTTACCACAGACCCATGGCTCCATGTCATCTGCATGTGAATACAACAGTCATACCAGTTTGCTTCACCTCAAGCCATTTTCTAGATGAATGGTACTTGTCAGCAGTGTAGTAATGGTCTTAAAAAGATCTGCTTAACATGCGTAGAATGGGGTCATACACTTTAAGATAAATTAAACACTGCCTCAGTCTACTGCAGAACCAAAAACAGAACAAGCAACCACCAGGATTTTCTAGAGTAAGAAGGTCTTAAAGAGTCACTCCATCTTTTTTCCTGTAAATATTCCTTAATACTTCAGAAAGTTTCTTGATGCTTTGATTCTTCCATTAATTTTCACTGATGTCAATGGTATTATATTAACAATCAAATATCTTTCTGTTAGAATTATCCAATCCGACTCATTTCCATAGGATTTTATAGATAGAATATGCTTTATTCTGGTCTCCATAGTTGAACTTCTTTAATTGAATATGCACAACAGCTGAAATCTAACTAGAACAAAAAGATTTGTAAACAGTTTTTCACAAAACTAAGAAAGCTAAAAAGCAACTTGTTTTGTGAAGTTAAACTAATGAATTTGATCAATCTGCATCTTTTACCCAAGATACCATCATAATAACTGTCATTCTTTCCTTTCTCTGACATCTCCAAAAGAAAAAGTATCTGCTGTAGCTGGCACTGTTAGCACATGTTAAACAATCAAATCAGAATGTATCAAGAACAAAATTCAACCTACGCCACTCCTCAGAGGTGACTATGTTTATGGTTGATTCCTCTAGCTGACAAAGATTTTTATGAAAACTGTAGAAACTTTTTTATTTGGGGGATTGATACGCTCTTTCATGAGAAAGGATTTTCTCACAAAACTTTAAGACTGTTTGACTCAGGTTCAACATAAATATCCTAACATCACTGTTGACACTGAAAGTTAAGCAAAAAAATGCTCAAAGCATATTCAGACTGCATAATTCACAGAGATGACTAATACAGCAAATCCGCACTTCTGGACAATATGCAAAAAATATTTTTTGTTTTCACAAAATTAGCAAAATGTATTATTAATAGAAAATGATACTTCCAAGGTTTTCTGGTAGGCATGAAGTATTTAAGTAAGTAAGTGGGACTAACACAGAAAATTATATTCTGTGATGAAAGACCGAATGCTTTGCTGAGAATCAAATTATTGCAAAACATCATTTCCTGCACATGATAAACCAAGTATTTTTGAGAGTCATCTTATCCTGAGGTGAGGTAAAGAGAACCTTACTACTAAAACAGAAATCAACAAAAACCTCTATTGAAATTTTGAGTACCACTGAAAATAAAGCCCCTGATCATTCATACAGAGCTATAATACATTTCATTTATTTGACTACTAATTAATCAGTTTCACATCTTCAATTCCAAGGACTAAGTGCTCAATAAAATCATGTACCTAGTCAGTCACCATGATTATTAAAATAATAAAACATTATTAAGCAGAAATTATTTTCCAAGACCAGATCCAAATACCTGAAAGCCTGCTAAGAAGAACAACTCAAACAATAAGTTCTGATCAGTGGCATTCCTACTGTACAAATGCTATTTATATTAGCTATTTAAATAGAATTCCAACAAGCAAAATACACTAAAGCAGTTACAAATTACTAATAGTTAACACATCAGCTCCACCTCAGGCTGTGAACTCAGCACTTAAATAAAGCTTATAATCCCATGAGCCCATTCAGCTATAAACTGCAGGTGGCAAATCAGGTGACTACCAGGTGCACTCCCTATGTGTGAAAAATCAATACTTGAGAAGGTTTTCTCTGCCTCCTTCAGTAGCAATTTAACAGGACAAACAAAATCTATGTGTTAGTGCTAAAATGGAAGGATGAAGGGCTGCAACAGAATGACGACCCATAGACCAAAATCAGGCTCCTCACCACAGTCTTAATCAGAAAGTTTGATATGCTTCGTGTACAGACGAGGAAGAAGAAATCTAAGACAGATGTAGGATAAACTTTGGAAGAAAATAACTGCAACCTCACATTAATGACCAATTTTCTGAAACCAGCTTATCTTATACTGGATTTCTGTCGTGCTAAGCATATCAGAATTCTTCAGCACCAAGACAGCTTCCTCACAGGGAGAACTTGTTTCAGCCAGTGCTGCATAGAACTGTGTGTTCCATGTACTGGTTCTCATGCCCAGTATTAGATAACAGTAGTGTGTGTAGTATCTGTTAGCTTAAAATGTGGTCATGGAGCTACAAATAAATTAGTTCAATCTTAGTAGCTTCACTTCATTAGTGCTAAAGAACGTTGTGACACTAATTGATACTGAGCTTGATCTATTTATCAAGTCTTTTACAAGCAGGAGCTGAAGAATTAAAGCCACTTCATCATTCACAGAGAGCGCAGAGAGACAACTACTTAATATTTTGGAGGGAGCTTCCTATTGTTTCACAATATACCTTAATTGTATAATACAACCAGTCATTATTCATCACCATAATTCCCCAGTATTTATTTTACTGCAGTTTTATCCTAATGCAGATTTTTAATAAGAAGAGATACTCTCTTTTATCCATAAGAAAAATAATAAACTGTTAATCATGATACAAAGAATCTCTCTTAGCACTGACAATGACTCTTGCTTAAGATGAAGCATTTTCATCAGTGAGCTAGCTGTTATGCATTACCAGCATGTGTGCAGTTGCCTAGCATGACACCAATTTGCATAATTTGTCTCCTCTAACAGGCTTCAAAATAATAGGCATGTGAGACAGCTGCTGAAGGAAGTTTAAAATCAATGGATTCTATCTTAAAGGAGCAGTTATCAAAAGAACCTCTAAAGAATTAAGTTTAATAAATTATAAATATACTATTTGGGTTATGCTTTCTGGGCCTATAGCCATGTAAGTTGAATTCTGTAACAAAGACCAAGGCAAAACCACAAACAACTGGCTTGACATCTTCCCAGACAAGAGGCAGGACTGGGATACTACACAAGTTCACAGATAATACAAAACTGGGAAGAGCTGCTCACTCCCTCAAAGGCAGGGAGGCCCTGCAAAGAAATGCCAACAATTCAGAGGGCTGGGCAATCATCAACCATATAAAGTTCAGCAAGGGAAAGTGCCAGGTTCTGCACCTGGGATTGGGCAGCCCTGGATGTACAGACAGACTGGGGAATGAGGTGCTGCAGAGCAGCGCCACAGAGAGGGACCTGGGGGTCCTGGTCACTGGCGAGTTGTGAGTCAGCAGTGCCCTGGCAGCCAGGAGGGTCAGCTGTGTCCTGGGGGGCATCAGGCACAGCATCACCAGCCAGACAAGGCAGGGGATTGTCTCACTCTGCTCTGCACTAAGGCAGCCTCAGCTCCAGTCCTGTGTCCAGTTTTGGGCACCACAATGTAAGGTATTGAACTACAGAGAAGCATCCAAACAAGGACATATGAGGAGCAGCGAAGGTCACTTGGTCTTTCAGCCTGGAGGACTCTGAGGGGGGACCTCGTAACAGGTCTATAACTTCCTTGTGAGGGGAAGAGGAAGGGCAGCACTGATTTATTCTTTGTGGTGACCAGGGACAGGACCCAAGGGAATGACCTGAAGTTGTGTCAGGAGAGGTTTAGGTTGGACATCAGGAAAAGGTTCTTCACCTAAAGGGTGGTCAGGCTCCCCATGGAAGTGGGCACAGCACCAGGCCTGACAGAGTTCAAGAAGCATTTGAACAAGGCTCTCAGGCACATGGTGTGACTCTTGGGGATAGTGCTCTGGAGGGCCAGGAGCTAGATTCAATGATCTTTGTGGGTCTCTTCCAACTCAGCATAGTCTGTGATTCTGTGACTGTCTACAAGTGGCTGGACAATGCCAATATCCACACTTGCTCACAGCGAACGTGAAAATCAGCTAGGATTTTGGGGGTGCAGATAAAAAACGACAGATAGGGATAAACATAGAAGCAGCTCAGAGTTGTTATACCTGTGTATGTTATTAAATAATGCCTTAATGTACAGGGAGTAACAACTTTTTTTTTTTTCTGACCTGAACCCAAAAGAGACCTTACCATTTGTTAACATTAACAGAAAGGAAAAAGAATAATGCCTTAGCAAACTGATATTAACTACTTGTGGACCTTTTCTTATCTTCCTGGCTTACGCATTTCTGTATTGGAAATAACAAACAATATTGCTGCAGTATTCCAATTCTTTCAGATATTAACCCAGTAAAATGTCTGGCCTTATAAATTTGAAGAGTAATTTAGACCGTGGTCCACTTTACTACACATTCTGATATATGGTCATCAATAAGAAAGATCTGATTTATCTTTATCACACAAGGGAAGATGCCATAAAGTCTACACAATTGATATTTAGGCTTAATGTCCACTAATATAAAAACACATCACCAAAATACTCAGCTATCCCATTAAGTGAAAAGCTACAAGCACTCCAGGAGAAACAATAGATGCCAACACCAACAACAGCAAAAATTCTCAGAGCTTGCTCCTGTCAGCTATTTCACACTGAAAAGCACTAATCAATTTCAATTCCTACTGATTGAGGGGATTTGAAGGAGATTAACGCCTCCAAGAGTTGTGATCTTGAAGAGAAACAATTTAATAACAACAACAAAATTGCCCATGAACTTTCAGAATAGAATTTAAACACAGAATAAAGTACCAAACAGGCCTTTCTCCTAGATTAACTCTTGGGCTGCTGCACACGGTCTGGAAGAGACTTAAGAGAATGCCTGAACTCAATTTACAAAGAAAAAATATGACAGATAAGAATGCTGTATCACACCCCGGGTACAGTAACTATGACCTGGAATAATCAGCCTTTAGCAGTTCATTAGCAGCTATTTAGTTTTCTTTTATACATACTGTTCAGTTTATGCAACAGCTCTGTGTTCAATACTGTGGGGTTTCAGAACTCAAAAGATAAACATTTTGTGACACCATTTGAAAAAAAACAAAAAAAGATAATAGGTAAAATAGTTGTATGTCACCATAAGCAACACTGAGCTGAGATTATCAGTTAAGGTACACTAAAAGTTGGTTAGATTGTACAGACAACATGAAACAGGATCTACTGTACTACATTTTTAACAATGCTTCACCTTCAGCCATTATGTTCTATCACTTCCCATGACAGTGGGTCATTTCCCCTTTAGTAAGGATATCCTTTGCAAATAGCCCCAGTTTCTAACTCACTGTTTAAACAGAGAGTACCTGCTAAAAGAACAAAGTTTGAAGCACAGTAAAAGCATGATGAGCAAAACAGAAACTGACATCCAATCAAGAAGGATATCTTTATATGGTATGAGTGATGTGGTGTAATTGGGATGCTCCTTTTACAAGGTACCATTACAAATAGAGTCAACATTTCAACTACAATTCCAGGAGTTCAGACAACTCAAGAGAGACTCTTGACTAGAACTCACCTCTTGTACTGCAGAAATCATATTTTATATATGCTTCAGGTTCTACTTACAAATTGGACAAACTAGTACCTTTGATCGGTAATACTGTGCATTGAAAGGTGTCTCCTACACAGACATCCCAAGCTACAACTCTCTACACATTCCAGCAGTGTCCCACTGCAACAGCCCTCTCAGAAGTCTCATCAGCTGTTGCCAGATGACAGTGAAGAGGCAGCCCCATGGTTTGCTGAAAGTGTCCCTTGAAGCTCAAAGCATGTACATTTTGGCTTCTCTCGTCAGACGCATGACTCTGTGGACTACGTCAAATAGCCATAGAGCCACGCTTGCAGCTTGTTCTCCCATGCCTTGAAACACTCTCTCAGCTCCACAGCAAGGGTATTTTTAAAGATATGTGTGAGGTGAAATAAATATATGCACAGACTTAACAGGGTTTCTGAAAACCCCTTTACTTCAGCTATTGCAAGGAACATAAATAAACAGTAAAACCAACAGACATCTTGTTCTGACTTCAGTCTCAGCTTCCTGACATCTTGAACTTTTTCAGCTTCTCACTATGACCAGGAGTCCCAAGTCCCTTCTTTCAAGCTTGTGCCATTTACTCTGAAACACATTTGCTCTTCTTTTGTAAGTTCTTTCTTCTGATCTCTGCAGCATACTGGCTTTTTGTGAAAAAGAGAGGCTTCCTTTAATCTTCTGGCCTGTCTTGCTAGGTCATTCCTCTTCAAACACACTATGTGACCAAAACCTCCCACTTTAAGTTCAAAGTTTGATAATTGATTTGTCACACTGAGTATTCAATCCTTAATTTAATGCCACACAGTCATCAAAATTTAATTTTTCCTCTTTGTTTTCCTTTTGTTCTTTTTTTCCTCTAGCTTTTGGTGGGTGCAAAGTTTATTTCAACCAATCTACAGAAGCAGAAGCATAACAAATAAGGCAAATAAAATCACACTCAAAATGATGCTTGCAGTCTGACAGATTTACACAAAACCCTTCCCAATGTCAAACAGAAACTGCATATTGTATATAGATTCCTTGAACTGTCCCAGCTATCAATACACTTTTACTATGCTCACATTTCTGTAAATAGACTCTCCCATCACTACTCTTCACATAATGGAAGGTTTTTTACCCAGCTTAGAAAAAACAATGGTTGACTCAACAAGATATTCACTTGAGGGTGTTCCAGCAAAAACAATATATTGTACTTCATTTTTGGAAATTGCCATATCTGATTTATATCCTTGGGGTATCAACTGTACAAAGGTAATTCTCTATAATGAATTATTTATTTCCTGTAGTAATAGACATCTGAGATAGCAATAAATATTTATATGTTCAGTTAATTCACTAATGAAAATGGAAGTAATTCTAAAATGGGATGTTATCTCAGAGGCATGGTGACCTAACAGTATGCTCAACTTTTACATTTGAAGACAAGCATTATGTGGGAAGCAACAGGAGGTGGAAGAAACCTGCTCCTGAAAGCATGGTACAGCAATGCGCTAAGGTATCAAGACAGAATATTTTGGTGTGTATTCAAGGAAAAAAAAAATCTCACTTTTCTCTGTGTTTTCCCAATTTGTATAATATGTGGTAACATCGTCTAATCACACTCCTTTGCAACGCCTGGGCCTGCCCGGGGTCTTGACAGGATGCCCCATGCTCAGTGTGGCCACTGGCCCTGCTGCCTCACTGGCACCCATGGCTCCTGGCCCCTCTGCCCTTCCAGGGCAGCCCAGCCCACGCTGCAGAGTGCCTACTGGTACTTAAGCCTTTTTTCTGCTAGCCTCCCTCGGAACATGAAAAAGCTTGCACACTTTTCAAACCAATGAGTAGTGGGACCTGCAGATCGATGAATCCATGACTGTGTATCAAGAGATAAAACCAGAGAGATCAAAGAGCCTCATTAACACATGAGTCAGATACATTTTTCTCATGATCACTATTTTCACCTTCTAAAAAGGAAGGCAAATGAAGATACACATGTTGCAGCATTACCTGGTTATAACTGTTAGAGTTCACAGAGTCTTAAACAAATGTTTAATGTCCGTTTCATAGGTTAACACTGTTTATATAGAAAAAGTTCATTGAAATAAAAAGGAATGTAGTGTGGAACTTGTTATCAAAATATTTTAAGGCAAGCAAAGTAATTTTTGTATTTTTTTTCTTTTTCTTTTCCTCCTTTGCACAGAATAAACAAGCATTTGAGACCATAAGGACTTTCTGTTCTTAGTTAGACAACCAATATTTAATTACACAAAAACCCATACTGTAAAGAAGAACCTTATTTCAGGGACAGCTTTTAATAAAATCCTCTCTCCCAAAACCTAATTTCAAATTTAATAATTTTTTTCCTTCTATTAAATAAACAGCTCTTGTAGAATCCTGCCAATTCAGTATGTATTATTTAACAAAATTAGTCTTTGCCACAAATGATAAAATTATTCTGATTTGTATGTCTCTGGAATTCATGGAAGAGTAAGACCAAGTCTGAATGCTAACAAAGTATTCTTCTACCTAATGAAATATTTATACTCATTTGTCATCAAGACTTTAATACAGAGGAATACAGCCTTCTCACTTCTGTCAGTAAAGGACCAGCAAAGATCTTTCCTTCATTTAATTCTGAATGTCTCCTGAACCACTCCTAATAATTTCCTTTTCCTGTACAACACAGTACTAGAGATATTTAAAATTTACTTAGAAAGATGACTCCATATTTCAGGTAGAAAAATAAAGTTTATAGATGCGCACCATCCAAAACTTACAGAGGTTTTCACCATTAAAACTTCACACTACTACTATGTTTTCCACATCTCTCCAGATGGATCATTAAGATCAGAAAAATCAGATTAAATAAAGAATGAAAGCTATGCTACAGCATGTGGAGGCCAATACAACAAAACTTTATCAAGAACCATACCTTGAGGAAATGCCATCATTGCAGTCTTCTTGTTCACAGTATAGCACTGAAGGCTGAAATGCTGTTTTCTCCATTTCAGTTCTCGTGGAACTAATCAGACTGCAAAAGACATGCCCCTGAACACAAACTTTTTACATGTGGAATAATCACCCTAATTTAATGATCCTGAAGAAGCAGGGTGTGGATTCTTCCCCACAGCTGTTTACAGGGAAACCACATTATCTGATTTAACAAGTACACAAAATTGCATTCTCAGGTGTTCCTTGTACATGTTTCATCCCGTCTTTCAGCTTGTCACAAAGAGCACTCGCTTTCCAGCTCAGACAGTGGATGAATTTTCTGTTCCAAAGGCCTTTTGGCAGGTTGGTCAAAAGAGGTTCTTTTCACAGTTTGCTGCTATGAGGGAACATGAAACCAAGCACATTTTCTCAGGAGTGCTGCTGAATTCTGTGAAGATCTCAGCTGAGCAACCTTAAGCCATCAGAAATCACCGTATTACCACCTTTTGCCCAGCTATTAAATCAGTTAGTTTCTCTGCATTACAATATCTATTATTACAGTCAGTCACCACACTCGGTCACTCTTGAAACCGGAAAGAGGTCAAACTATCACTCGTGAGAAGCAACTTAGCCTTACATGAATCACTCACATAGTCCTTTAGTTTGTTGTTAGCTGACTTCTACAGAGCCTCCAAACCTTCTACCAACATATATATTGCTTCTGGAGCTATAAAACAAACATCAGCAAGGGAGTTGCACTAACATCACTTTCCTACATATTAGTAGTTGTTAAATTCAAGTCTCTTATTCTAACACCAGTCCTTCCTCTTCATTTGATGACAATATACACGGTTTTCAATAATGTGTTTAGCTTTATAATAATTTTCCACTAAGACAGTGTCTCATCACAAACCATGAGACATCATACCAGATATAGCTTATAAGCAAATTCTTTACCTTTTGGCATATATAAAATGTTCATTACAAAACAATGTAAGATCAACAGCTGAAAAATATCATTTTAATGGGGAATTTTCCCCATTAACATAGTCATAAATGACTTTTAACAACTTTCCAAAAGTACAAAAGACAAAGTGATTCTTAAATACTCTTAAGTTTTGAAGATATACTCTTTTTCGTTGAAATAATTTTTAATCCCAGCAAGTTTTTTGAATTATGTACTGTATCTACTGTATTTATCTCACCACTTCTCCTGGCTTGCCTCTCAGAACCATTAGTTCAATGCTCCATCTGCTACAGTTGCTCATACTGCAGGTGACACTTACATTAGGTTTGCTTCCCCAGAAGAAAATGTATTGGAAAAGGTAGTCTGACAGGTCTTTATATCCATTTCACAGGCTTAAACAAAAGTTATAGAGATCATCCATGTAACTACTGACAGAAATGATGAGAGAACAAGTGGAGACAACAAGATGTGCACTGAACATGCCCTCTTCTTTCAAGTGAATTGGAATTAATCACATCTATCATTCATCCCTCCCTCCAGTAGGGAGGGATTTAAAATTCAGTGTAGAAAATATACCAGGAGACATGAAAACTGCCATCCCACTCTACATGTTTTACAACTCCTCCTGCTTTACGCACTATTTCCCATATACACAGGAAAACTGCTATCAAAGGCAATATTGCACTCTTCCAGTATCAGAAATAAGGCTTTTAATTTTTTTCTTTTAGAACAGATTTTATACCAATTCTGTGGAGCAAACAGAATGATGTATCAAATAGCTCAGTGACAAGTCGTATGGACATACTACAACATGACAGGATTGTCCCACAGCAGAGAGGAGGTCAGTGAATATTAGTTACGTCCAGACTGTCCAGTAACATATTTAGAGATCAGAAACCAGAAGAACCCTGAAGGAGAACAGCTTCTGCTCTCCATATACTTCCAGGTTTTAATAATCTTTAAGGTATTAAAGAGTAGGTAGTAACCAATTTAGCAACAATTTCTCCTTTTTCTAAATAAAAAACCTCACCTACACGGAATAACAGCTTATAAAAATGTTTTTTAAAACAAGTGCCTCAGTAAGATGACAGATTCTGCAAAATCTGCAGTGAGCTCCTAAGGTTTTGCATGAAAATGAGAGAGAGAGAAAGACAGAGAAAGACAGAGAGAGAAAGACAGAAAGACAGTTACTGAAAATACTTGTCCTGTCTGTATTTCAGGTTCAAATTAATCACAGTTCATTTCTACCCTTCTGTTCATGCTAAGCTGGGTAACAGAGAATAGTAGAAGAAGGAAGAGATGAGAACTCTCAACGGTGTTGGTCACCACAGACTAATAGAACAAGTTATTCTTACAGCTGAACTACCATGAACAATTTCCCTCTTTCTGCCACATTTGCACAACACCTAAGCTGAGAGCAGAAGTAGCAGAGAACACTACTAAAAATCAGGAAACTTTCCACCTGGAAGAGTTCAATAAATTCTGCTTGTGCAGGGAAGTATTTAGGAAACAAAACAATGGCTGGGATTTTTCTTTTTCCAAGAAGTAGTGGAATGTAAAGATACCTTTTGGGATCAGGACCACTCTTCTAGTTCTATACCTACCCAGGAAATCCTAAGGAGCGGAGACACCCCTCTTCAAAATGTTTTATGCAGCATTTTCTCTTGTTTCAGATTTCAGTGCCAGGAGAAAATGTTCCTTAAATATTTCTATATTTTCCTTTATTATCCACAAAAGGCGCCAGAGATGCCTCTACCGTCTTACACCTATTTTTACATACAACACATCATTTCCACATGAATCTCAAATCTCTGTTTATTGTCTGCCTTACTGCTGTACTTAAGCTACTGATGGTAAAACAAATGACCTCCCCCTTTGCAAGATACCTCCCTCACTGGATGATATTATAAAGTCTTTACCAAAATATTTCAATATGCTGCTTATTAGTGACACAGAATCCTCCTAAAAAACTGTTCTGCAAAAAAATTCTATCTCCTGAAAGCCACAGGTAGAAAATAGAACACCTGGAAAAAGGAGATGCAGGTCTGCAGTTAAAAAGCTGTATTTAGACCTGCACATCTGGGTCCAAATGTAAGAAAGAGGAAAGCCTGGGAAGGCAGCAAAGGTAAGGCACAATTGCATACCTACAAGTTCAGTACAGCCTCCACTGTAGAGCCAGAACTGCATCAAGGACAGAGTAGAAGATTTACTTGGTACTATGACAATCTGATATACCTTGGGCTTAGGGCAGCCTTACCAGTAAAGGTATCACCACTACACTCCACAAGATCCTCCACATAGTACCCAAAACATTATAGGTTTTCAAGTCACAAAGAATTTTGGAGAAGAAGCTGTGGCATATACTACAAATCACTGTGCATTCTATAGATATATCTATCTTGCAAAAACAGCTTTGTCAAGGACACAGGCATCTGCTGGCTAATAGGAGTCAAATCTTTTATACACACGGATAACCGCGTATCTTTGCAAAAACTGTGCTAACTATATTTTGTCTTGCAAGGGTGAAGATCACCTTAGCGCGACAGTGCCAATTGTCTTGTCATTAGCTCCATTATCACAATGGCTTTAAAAGAGCTTTTCTTGTTACTACACACATAAGTAAGTATCCCATGCAGGAGTTTTTGGGCTTTTTTAAAAAGAGCTAACACTTACAATGTGCAAATCTTGGTGGAAATTGTTACCTACAGCATTAATATTTTCAGTGAACTGATTTTTCTTTTTAAAGTTTTTGATAATGAAATCCCCAGGTTTCATTTCACAATAGGTTGCCACTGACAGGGTCATGAATCCTGATGAGAAAGAAAGCTACCATTTTATTTCTTTGGCAAAGAACCCAAGCAGGAAAAGGTATACCATGAGTCAATTCTTCAGACAGGAGTTATAACAAAAGCAGTACAGGCTGCACTCTTCACAATCCATCCTTTCTTATTGTATCAAGGTTGTAAAAGCTTATTCCTCCTCTAATACTCTAGGCACTGCCCCACATCATAACTGTCAACACTACAAACTCATAAGTCAAAACTAACAGCCTTTAAGGTGCGGTTTGTAACAATCACTCTTTTGAAGGAAGCCAACAGGTAAGGCCTGTAGAAACTGAGCACTGAATTTTCATTCAAAGGTGAGACTAAACAGTTACCTAAAAAATATACCAAAGAATTTTACCAGTCACAGAGATTTGTATTTCATCATGCCACATATCACTCAGTTCAAAAGTCTCTCTCCAGCAAGTAGTTTCTGAACAGCAGTAGAAAGAGAAGGGGCTGGAAAAGCCCAAAATCACAAGGGCAGTTCTACCCCTAGGAAACGTTTGCAAATGGAATTATTCCTCTAGTGCAACCTATCAAGTATAGCTGGGCTGTTACAGAAATGTATGAAGGCCACATTGTGTTATATTTAATACATGTTCTCCATAACTTTCACTGTGTTCTTGGCATTAAGATGAAATCAGGAATCAACTATTTTGCCTAGCACAATAGCTTAATTTCATTACATGAGAAAGAAAACAAAAAGATTAATAAATACAGCTGCAAGTAGAGGAACAGTCCCCAGCTACCAGCTGACATCTCTGAGACAATTACGACATGTTAGCAGAATGGGACAAGGATTTGTCTATTTTGTGGAACTGAGTCAGAACAACACATTTACTTTTTCTTCAGGGTGCTACAGATGACGACATTTAAAAACTCTTTCTTACCTAATCCAGTTTGCTTCAGGACTTGCTGTGTTCTCATCTGTTGCAACAAGAAACAGAAAAAGCAAAAGCTTGACAGTCTTCAAGACACTTGAGATCTTTGGCATTTTTCCAGCTATTTCGAAGTAACAGGCTACCCAAGTTAGCAGTTGTTACAAACCTGACTGCATTATAGTTCTATTCCAGAGCTAACAACAAAAGAGAGTAATGTGAAAAACTAAAGGCTGCATTCCTTACCTGACATAGCTCCTGTTAGCCATATGCTCAACTCAGCAAAAGGTACTGTCTCTCTGAGCAATAAACCTAGAATAGGTAAAGGCTGAATTATTAAAAAGAACATGAGAAGGCCTCAAAAGCACATGATGAATGAATCAGAAATACAAAGCTTACAGTCTGATTTAGTTTGTAGAGGAAACTTAGCTCAGTTGATCTATTTCAAACACTAAATAGCATCTGGAAAGAAGCAGGATGATGCTTTATTGCAACGCAGGGAAATGGTGAACACAGTCCCTTAAACTGTCTTCACAACAGTCTCTCACTATATAGAATTTGATTAAAATGAAAAAATTTGTTTTTTATTATATGGTTGTTGTATACATTCCCATTCCACTGGTCACCTCTCTTTTCAGTCATTAACTGCTAATGTGCATCCAACACTCTATTTTGACCTCAAGCTTTTTGTACCAAACATAGTAGATGTGCTCTTCAATCCACTTACAACTGCACTGATACAGTCTCTAGGTTCATACTGTACTTCAGGTTTAAAATTGGGGTCATCCAATTAACTTTGAATATGGCACAGCACAGCAGGAATGAAAGCTATAGATATGGGTAAAGGCTGGAACTTCTTTTACATAACTTGGTGTCTTTTGATACTGCTGACAACAACTAGAAAGTACCAACCAACATAAGAAACCTTGCCAGGACAAAAGGAGATATTGACACCAATTTCTCTTCTCACGAGAGAATTTTCTAGTTCTGTATTCTCTTCCGCAGAATTATTATTATTACTTTCAATGCCATGAAGCAGACACTAATTATTAGGACAGCATCCAGAAAATTACATTATCTGTTCAGGCACTTCATACTGTTCCATCTAGATGTTAGTTTCCTAATTCTAGGGGTGGGAGACACAGGACTCATCTTAAGTATTCAAATCTGAATATCCACATGGAAGTTGGACATTTAAACTGATACTCACAACAATGAGAAAATAGGACCAGCATATGGAGCCTGGAGGGGGGTATTACTCAGGAAAAGTACATCTCAGAAACTCTTTGTCTGCATGGTGCCTCTGGGAAACTGGGACCAAGAGATTTAACTTGCTTACTTAAATACCTCCCCTTACTTGGAATTCACCTTTCTTTCTTATACCTTAATCTCAACTCCCTCCAGGTTTGACTCTCAGGCAGCCAAAAGTAAAGTGGCTGGTTCCCACCTTTAGACATAGAGGAAGATGGACAATTAGTTCCTGAATTACAAGGATTAATATTAGTTCCAGGTACATACAAGGCAGGAAGCATGTATTTATTAACAGAGATCCTATCTGCTTTACAGAGTCGACTCTGCTATTTAATACACTATTTTCAGTCATTGTACACAACATGGCAATAGTAATTCAACTCAGGTTAAACACAAGCAGATTTTTTTTTCTCACCAAAATGACCAGCTTAATATATCGTTGAAGCTTCCAGCCATGAACACTGACCCCTCTGAAAATTATATCATGTTGCTTACTACAGAAATCTCCAGGGGTTACTGCAAGCATTGCTCTGTGAATTGGAGGGGTAAACGAGTCCCTATTATTTCTGCTGCAGTAGTGGCATGAGACTGAAGGAAATGAAATTTTCTTATAAATTGTGGAAAGTGTGTGTAAAGTGAGAAAGGTCAAAGCAAAACAAAAAAAAAAAAAGGTGTCCATGCAGAATATTAGAAAAACAGCTGCCTGAAGAGAATAATAGCCGTAATTATGCCATTATTTCAAGTGGGCTGAACATATTCCACACTCCCCACCGTACTGAATGCACCTCTCTCCACAGTCAGTATGCTACCACACTTCAGGAGATGAATGAATTTTCCTGCATTTTCATCTATTTCACAAGAAATATTGTCAAATTAGCTCAGTCCACTGTTTTCATACATGTAATTCTGCAAATGTCTCCCTTTTCCACATAAAATATCAGTACTCCCTCTCCACGCAGCAAGGTAGAGGCCACGTCTGAGGAAGAAACTACATGAGGGGTGGAAAAAAAAGAGGACCAGTCAGCAAGAAGCTACTGACATGACTTGTTCCTTACAAAGCAGCAGCAGCGAATGAAAAATGTCGTACTTCCACATGCCATTACCACAGGCCAATTCTCAGGCCAATGTTCAGCAGAGCTTTTCCCTACTGTGTAGCATTCCGATGGAAAAGCTCAGCCTTATACTGTCAGTCACTTATCCCAAAGCAGTGCCATTCTAGCTACAGCCATACAGCTTTTCAGCTTTGGCAACAGGAAAGTATGTATGGCCTTATATAATGCATTATTCAGAGAAGTTCTCTTTCCCAGAGAGGGAAAAATTCCTTGCAGTCATTTTGCACAAATAAACAACAAAAGTTTCTCAAATTATTTTCCAGATTTCTGATGTGGCACCGTGTGTCCTCACTATTTATGTCACATGTTCAACTCCCAAAACAAGAGCTGTGCAGAGATGTGAAAGATGCATGAAAAGCAGAACAAATTAGGAAGGAACTAGCAGGAGATTGATTTCATGCACTTGATTTACCCATCTCCATTTCTACCTGTAGAGCAGTCGCCCCACTGTCCACAGAGGAATGGATGCTTCCCTCAGCTGCACACTGTAACCCTCCAGGAGCCATCACCCTCACTGTGCACTCTACTGTCCTTTTAGATTCCCCTGCTGCAGCTCCCCTACCTTCTTCATGTCATCCCTCTCCATTTAAGGAGCTACACGGCTTTATCAAACAGCAGAGACATAATCCATCACAGCAAATGAGACCTCCATATTTTCACCTGTAATACAGGAGTCTCTACCAAAAATGCCACTCTGAACTTGTGTCCTGGCTGATTGCCAGCCCCATTGCAGCTCGTTTATTCTGCTGCAGTACAGTTCAGTTTAAACTCACGAAGAGGAATTAAAGAGTAACAAAAGAAAAATTCCTGCTGAATGATGTGCTGATTCTTCCTGCAGGTGCAGAGCATTCCCAACTTCCCTATACCGATCAAGCACAACACGTCTTTCTGTTCCCAGGCTCTACATTACTGAAGTTCAGCTGTAGAGTAGATTGGTAAAAAGTTGAGTGTTCACCTGTCCAGTTATGCTCAGGGTTTGCACGAGGCTTTTTCCCCCTTCTCCTTTTCTGTTACTTGACCCATAGGCCCTCCTCCCTTGTATTTCCTTGGATCATGAGAATTCACTGCTAGGGGCAGTAAGTGTGTAAGAACTAATGAAACAGAAGCCACAGGCACAAAATGTATCTCACGAAGTCTATTCAGCTGACAATTTAAAACTAGGGATAGGTTAAAAAAAACCCCAAACGACAAAAACCACCAACCAAACCTTTACGCAGAACAAAAGCAAACCATTATGATAACTTTCAGGACTTCAAACACCTTTCCTATATACAGATGTTCTTTGATTACTCTCACAGAACCGCAGAGTGCATCAGCACTTTACTCATTATTCCCCTCTTCTCCAGTTCCTCAGTGGCCAGAAGGCTGATAATGACCGTAACTCCTGTCTTTGCAACACAAAATTTTTCTCTTCCCCAGACAAGCCTGCACTCAGGAGTCGCTTGTTAGTGAGCCTCTCTGGGCATTAGCACAGTAAGAATCATTGTCTTTGTCCAATGAACTTTTTATTGTGAAAGCATTTGGCAAAAACACTGCAAAACTGGTCCTGGAACCACTTAAAGCAACCAAATAGCCACTGCACTGCTAACTAAATCCCTCTTCTCTGCAGCTAGAAAGTCAGTAATATAGATACAATATTTCTTCTAATCAAGGACTTTGGATGGAACTGGATAATTCACGTACTCTGCACATACATCAACAGGGCACCACATAACGCTGAGGAATGAAGCACCCGGTGGCCCTCCCTCCAATGTGCAGAGTGCTGCAGATAATGTTCCTACAGCTTCCTAACCGTGGAACACCACGGAGCAGCACATACCAGCACAAAACTTTGTATTTTCTCTGTTTCTAAATCAATCCATTTGCATTTAAACTGACTTTCCATTTCTAAAAGGGTCTGAAATGGCTTTAGAAATCTGTATTCACCTTGATTCCTAGCCAGATTATTATACAAAAATCTTAGCCCAAGGGAAAAACAGCTCTGCTTGGTTCAAGCCACATTTTTACTGTTTGAAAAAAACTTGGGTGATCTCTGTTTTTATTTTTGTGCTGCAATGTCAATAATTAACACCAACTTGGGTTAACGTACATAAAGTTGTACTATTAACAGCATTACAGCTTGAATCTGATATTAAGAATGAGCTAGATTCCAATTTGGGAATATAAAAAGGGTCCTGAAAAAGGATTCTATGTATTTTCAGAACGCATTCTGTAAGACTGCACAGTAGACTGAGATACAATTTACTGCTTTGGACAGAAAAAAAACCTCAGAAACTGCATCTAACTTGCTGACAGTGACCTCTATTATTATATATCATGCTAACTAAAATTTCTGTACAAGAACACAGTTTCCCACCTAATAATTTCAGAAAACCTCAAGACACTGATCCTTGGTTTTCAGTGCAATGAAACTGAAATTCCAGAGTGCAGCTTTTGAAGGGGCAAATGAAGTGAGAAAATCTAGTTTTTAAAAATGAAAACTAAAAACCATTTTATATTCACTAAAATAAATGCACTGCTTCAGAGAAATAAATAGGAAGACATTTTAAGTTAGCCTTATGACAATCTGCATGCAGCATTGTCTACAGATAACAGTACCTTTCCTTTCTTTCGCTAATGATTGCATATCTGTCAGTACCCAGGAGGAAGATTTGCTTAATTTATCAGGTGTTATCGTAGTATTTGCAATGTATATTATGGTCCACTAGTTACCATAGGTAGCTTAAGGAAGTACTATACACTAGAGCCAGACCTATTTAGGGAACTTACAGAAACTTTTCTTCAGTTATTCATGGCTTTGTCCCAATGGGCCTGAATCCCGTGTCACGCCTACTTACTTCTCGCCTTGTGGTATCTTCTGCCATTTTTAATCATGGAGATTTTTTTTTTCCTGAGCATTCCTTACCTACGATTTTGGAAAAACAGGTACAGCTGCTCGCCCCCTCGGATGCGGGACACCCGCACAGCCACAGCAGCAGCAGCAGTGCTTCTACGGCGCTGCCACCCGGGTCCCCAGGCAGCCCAGGACCCACCTCAGCAGGGCTGAGGCCACCTCCCTTCCCCGCCTAAGTCCGCGGGGATGAGAGTCGCTGGCTCCCGGCGGCAGTGACAAGCCCTGCCAGCAACGACTCGTTAGAGAGGTGACAACCCCTGCGCGGCTCTGAACGCCAGAGGACTGCAAGGCAAATGGCGAACGCCATTTCGAAGCCCCTCTCGGTTGAGGCGCGACCCCCACCCCAGCCGGCGGCGGGGAGGCCCCCCAGGGCCGGAGACCTGGCGGGAGATGGGCACACCTGAGAAACAACGTTCTCTCTGTCTCTGCACAGCTGAAGAGCCGGCGCAGCGGCCACTCGCCCGCCCGGGCCGAGAGCTGAGGCGGCGGCGACCCCGCGCTGAGCAGCGGCGGGGGCGGTGCTCAGCCCCGTGAGGCGGTGCGTGCCGGCCCCTCAGGGCGGGCGCCGTCCAGGGGCTCTCGGAGAGGGGCCCGGGGGAAGGGAAGGGTAATGTTTAGTGAGCTTTTACAGAAAAAAAAATCGGTGCGTAGATGGCCATAGCTAGAAGCATCGCTGGGCCTAAACGCCTCAGTCCCCTCTGTGCATTCACTTCATTGTGGAAAACAATGAATAGCGAGCGCAGCTCCGTCTGTGCTCTGAGAAATGGGTCCTGGTGAAGGAAACGGTTTTATAAAGCATTTCTTCCCCTTAAAGTGTGAGTACGGGGGAGAGCTCCCGTCCATGGGCTTCTCCGTTTGCACCTATTTGTCTTAATTGAGTTCGGTCATACCTATTTTTCAGGTTGATTGATGAGAAGAAATTCAGTTATGTATTTCTCTTAGACGCTTTTTTTTGTTTACGAAAAATCTTAGAGAAACGGGAGGTTATTCTTTTGCTCAGTATGCCGGTGCTTTTTCCAAGTGAACACATTACAGGGGCGCTCTCTCACTCAGCTTCCTGCACCAGTTCTCTCTTTGTGTTTTGCCAGCCCGTCATGACCACGCTCTGCTTCTTCCACCGCGGCTGTAACTGGACCTGCCTCATACAATGTTACAGAGAGCGACTGCTCTATTCATCAGCTTCAACAAGGGCTGGCTTACTCCACAACTGCCGGCACCACTTCAAACATGGTATTCATTCTCATCTATATTTAACAAGTATGCTATCAGTAATCTTCATAATTAAAAAAAAAAAAAAGTATGAGAGCTTTATATCCATACATCTTTTTGTACTTAAGATGCAAACTTTAAGGACCAGTGGATTTCTCTGCAGAACTCTTTCAGCACCACTTTACCAATTGCTGTACCAGTGTTGTTTTAGCAAGTTTCTAACAGTGAAATTATCAAGGTCCAGTTTTTCCCTACCATCCACATTCTAGTAAATTATGTCAAGATAATCCTTTATCAGAATTGAAAATAACTGATGTCAAACCTTGATTCAGATGGTCAGCAGAAAACGTGAATCCTAAGCATTATGTCTGAGTTTAGCCCATGACAGCATTAGAAAGAATCTGAGGTGATATCAGTCTCCAAAGTTTTCTGAGCAGTGCTCCATTTCACACTGTTGTTTTGCTGAAATTTTGTACACTGTAGTATATGAAGTCTTCATTATAAGCCATTTTCTCTTTTTGTCAACAACTGTAAAATCACAGAATCACAGTTGGAAGGGACCCAGAAGGATCACTGAGCCCAACTCTTAAGTGAATGGCCCCATCGTGTACAGAATTATATAAACAGCATGACAACAAATTGTAATGTAGACATCAAATAGTAATATTAGACACACATCTGACCATCAGCAGGCTTGTCTGAGGTGGATACAAATGTTTAATCCTACATGGCCTCAGTTTACGAAAGCTATAACATACTTCAAAACATCAGATGTGCATTAGGTTCTGAAATGTGAATATTTCTTACCATGTAAGAAGCATCAAGATTCAGCAAAATTAACATCTTAATGAAGTATTCTGCATGTATGCCTCAAGTGTTCCTCATTATTCTCAAGAATTCCTTGATAATCAAATCTAGAAGTTCTAGGTATTCTCACATTTCTCCCAGATTCTTATGTTAGTTTTTTAACCATAGGAATTTCCTCATTTATTGCTACATAATTTTGGCTCATGCTATCTAGACCTTTGTGAGCTCCATTACAAAACTCGTTAGTTTCTTAATTTTCATTATTTCTCTTCCTATACCTACTTGTTTTGTTCTGAAGCTGATGGCTTTTTAATCCCTTTTCACTAGGTCCTTGCTGTCTAGCTAGAATTGCTTTTCCAAACATTGCCAGCCTGTTCAACATACCCTTTTACAGTCAGGGTACAGTTACAATGAGTAACTAAACTGGGTTGGAGCTACACAAATGCTATGCTCATATCCCCCACTGGATTTCCAAACACACAACGGTCTTCCATGATGCAGCAATTTGCATTGCAGTGGCTTTGTAAGTATAACTGAACTTCACAACTTACCAGTAGAGTCATCCATGAATCACTGAAATACCATAATGCAGAATTTGATGATAATTTATTGCAATTTAATTAAAACAAAACAAAAATCCCAAACTCAGCCCAATCCCCTCTTATCTTAATCCTAACTTCTGAATTTCAGCAGGAATAAATATCGGATGTCATAACCCTTTCATTTTTGTAATGTTATACAGGTTAATGTTAGTGTTTGCAGTAATGGGAAGACTTGTCCATCCTAAACTACAATTTACAGGAATGTTGCTTATTCTGAAGCCAGACAGAAACAAGCCATATTAAAGTATAGCTGCTACTTTTTGTTGTTGCTTGCAGATCTCAGGTAGAAAAAGAAGAGCTCTTAATTGTTGTAGTACTGCACTAGTACTGCTAGTAGTACTAGTAGTACTGCTGCACTAACGCAAGCCATTCCTGGCCTTACTTTAGACTGCATTAGAAAATTAAATCATTTGTCATTTTTATGGTCATGGCTAGATGCCAAAAGGTGAAAAACTATTATTAAATTAAATGTTAGAAAATGCCTTAAGTATTGAATGGAAACAAAATATTTAGTAGGCAGCAAATCATCTACAGAATTTAACTGATGAGCTTATCCAAAGTGTAGTTCACAGAAGCTTTCAGTTGGTATATGTTAATTAGGTGTTTTTGGACAATCTGTTAACATTTAAATTGTCATACAATACTGACTTGTAGAAAAGCATGTAACCAACAAATTATAAATAGAAACACTTTAATCATAAAACATATCATTATAATGGAACCTATGCTTTCTGAGATGCAGTCTTACTCTGATTTATAATCTTAAAATCTCCTTATCTAAATGGATATACACAAACATTATTCACTACAGTAAATCCCTTTAACAGTTAGGATTTCTTGCTTTTTAAATACCTGTTCATCTCTGTGTACATTTTTCTTTGCCCAGAGATGGACTTGTGATTACAAAAGAGAATGCATGATTGCATTAAGCTACACGTATCATAAACACTGGTGAATCAGAATTTAATGTAATAACACCAAACAAGTTTGCTGGAAGGGAAAAAAGAGTGCTGAAGACTTTAAGGACACTACTGAAATGCATACTGCTTTCATGAAAATCTTGAGGCAGTTTTGAATTTTGGGTATGCAGATATAGATACAGCACTGTGAACTCCTAAGGAGCCAAGTTACTGTATATTGTGTTTTATTGTCTTGTCCTATCAGGTCACGCAGGTGCTGCTCTAGTTTTCCTTTTTTAGCTTTTAAATAAATGCAAATGCACTTTGTTAAAGGGTTGCCACCATTTTGAAGAAAACAAACTCTGCAAGAGGTTTGGTAGCCAAGGTCTTGCGACAGTTATGTTTTCAAACTGACATCTGAAATGGCATTATCTGCCTTTAAAGTGTCTGTGCATACTTGCATACAAAGACTGTTGCTCTAGCTGAGACATCTAGTTTTCTTCTCTTTTGAACCAGTAGAAGAAAAATCCTGAATAGGAAACTACTGCATTACCTGAATGCTGAGGACAGAAAGGGCAAAGCAACTGAGTTTTACTGCATGGATCAAAGCAAAAAACAGCAAAGGGGACTGAAAAGAAGAAACCTCCATTGAAAAATTCTTTAGTAGTGAAGAAAATTAAATACCAGCTACGTTAATGTAAGAGTGGGTTCCACTGTCCCCGAAATCAATGGAAGTAGTGAGAAAAATATTGGAGCTTTATGCATATATTCAAAGATGATTTCAAGAAGCCAACAGCTGCAGAGTATTCAGATAAGGACCATAGAAGTGCAGCAAAACTACACAGACAGCAGCCCAGTATTAAAGAGCAAATACATTTGCATCAGGAAAGAGCACAGAAGCAGATAAATAATATAACAGTTCTAGCCAAGACTGAAGTGCAAGGTACATCACAATAGTCCCACCCTTACAAATCATAAGCACAAACTGCAGACCTCAGGCAGACACTTGGAAACAGAAGCGAGGAGATGGACTGCCTGGTGTAGGGATAGCAGTGAAAGGTAAATAGCATTGCTGAACTACAGTGACTTGGAATTATACTGGATTCATTCCTGACTAAACTCCAGACGAAGGTGACTTAAAGGACTTTTTTTAAAGCCAACAACAAAAATACACATGGAGGAGCCTACACACTGTATACTCTAGATACCAGTCAGCCACAGAGTCTAGCTGGCAATGTGTACCAGTTAGTGGTACCTAATCTGTTCTGTACCGTAAGTCACGTTACCCAAATACTAAAATTACCTTTATTCTGCAGAGCTGGAGTGTGATGCTCCCAAGAGTAATCCTTGCTCTTGCTTTGTGAAGCTTTCTTCACAGAGGCAGCAGCAGTGTAAGAGTGCTATTACAACATCTCATAGCTAATTATTTTTAAATTATTATCACAGAATCACAGAATATCCTGATTTAGAAGGGACCCACAAAGATCAGAAAGTCCAATTCTTAGGTCTGCATGGACCATCCTCAAGCGTCACACCATGTGCCTGTTGTTACGTTTAAATCTATGCATTTACCCTTAGTGGAGGAACATCTGAGCTACTGAGTGTCCTGTATCACTCAATGCTAGGTCTGAGCACACAGAACATTAATAGTAAGTTTGGAGGATGAACTTATCCAAATAACCAAAGTGCCTTCTCCTTACATCTTCCCACAGGCAACATTTTACCCTCCTATAGTACAGAAAATTAAAAGCTGCAGAGGAAAGAGTAAAATGAGATGGTATTTCACATTAAGAATATGTTATGCAAATTCCCAATTATGTTGTACACAGTAACAGTGGTGGGGTAAGATGTATCTACAGTTCTTTATTTGCTGTTTTTCTTCTTCCAGCTAATGAGTTCCCTTAGTATTCAAAACCCATCTTTGCTGCCGCACACTTACAAAGGTAAATCACTTGAATGGGCTGAGCTTTCTTCTATTTATTGTTGCTAGGGAGCCACTTTGGTATTCACACACACATGACATGTCTTTTGACATATGTTTCAGGATGAGATGTAACACAGCTCTGCAATAGATAGGGAAAAAATGTACCACAGCATTCTTGGAAATATTCTCCCACAGAAGTGCACTGTTACTGTAGTACCTTAGCTTCAGATTCCTGTGGATTTCTTACTTGTTTAGGCAGACTGGAATTGTAAAATTACATGCAGTAATCTGATTAATAGTCCCTAATTTTGCCCAGGATTAAAGCAGAAAGAACACCAGTCTGTGAATTAAGTGTTGCTAAAGTAACATCCTTCTAATTTTTTTTAAATACTTTTTTGTAAGGAAAATGTTCTGTAAGAAGTCTTGCTATTAAGTTATGTAACTAAAAATATCCAATCCAAGTACAGAGAAAGTGGAAGTGTGAGCCATTTCTGAACAGGCAGGTATCTGAAGGTTATTTGAATTACATCAGTCACCTGCTGGAAAATATTAGTCATACAAATACTGCACTAAGTACTGAAAAGCAATAAGCTTCTGTATTTATTTCTTGAGATAGCAGCTTTTGGCAGGGCAAAAATGATGTAGAGATATTGAAGAGGTATTATTCTGTCCAGAGTCATGTCTGACAATGGGAAACAACCCCATTTTAACTTCCTGTTGATTTTGATTACTGCCAACATATCTCTGTGAAGAGGGACATTTGAGGTTGAAGGCAGCAAAGTTTGAGAAAATGCAAAAAGTATGAAAATGAAACATGAAAGAGCCATATCTTACTTAAGTCCTGTGTGCACATATATATTTATTGATGATGGAAGATCCTACTACCTGGATTTGCTCTAATACCAATTGAACTAACATTATAGAGCAGCACTTACGTACTTACTGATCCTAACAGGAGGTGTTCCCTGTCTTAAAGGAGCTTACAAGGTGAGACAAAACAAGCAGGATAAAGCAGACAGCTAGAGAATCTAAATGAAACAATACTTAACAGTCCCTTCAGCTGCCCTGAAGATCTCAGTTTAATTAAACCTACACATCTGTATTTTATAGGATGTGTATGTTTACACCAGCACTGTCACCAAGCACCTTGTTGCAGAGCTGAGATTAAAACACCAGCTCCATACTAAACTCTCTTGAGAACAATGGGAAATTGTCCTAGAACAAAGGCAGTTTCTTTTAGGGCCTGTGGAGATACTTGGAAAAAATGCAAAATTAGTTTTAAATTTTCAAAGCTGATGGGTAACAAATCTAAAATGTCCAGCACCATAGAGCAAGAAAGCAGCCAGAGTCTCTACAAACTAACTTTCAAGCTGCATCCCCCTGGCTATGTCTGCATTAAGTACCCTGAGAAAATGCAATCTTATTTGCAAAGTATTCCTGAACAGTCGCAGAGGGCTCTCCATCTGGTTTACGCTTTTTTTGTTGTGCAATATTACACAAACAAAGCAGTTGCATATACAACATGGAGACAACAAAGGCATGAAAGAAAAGAGAGCTCTGGGTTTTCAAGAAAACAGAAGGAAAGTAACACTTTTCACAGCAAACTGTACTAGTGGCTTCAGTAGCGAGGTGCAAAGGATATTCCCTGACACCTGAAAAACAAAGGCTCATTATCTGCTTTAGGATTTACCAGTATTATAAGTAATCCCTGAGAACATACTGTTCTGATTTGGCAAGGGCTTCAGTACAAAGTTGTGTCCTACATTCAAATGTAACCCATACACATCTGGTCACCAGATTTAAGGCCAAAATGTAGGGACAGTAAATATTTTAACTATACTTTTCTCAGTATTAGGCATGAAGAATGCTTGTTTTTTTCCAGCTCTAATCTCTGAAGGTTATCTTGGTTTGTTTTAACATTAAAAAAATTATCCAACCATGAGGAATAAGCCCAGCATAATTGTTTTCAATCAAAATTATTAAAAAATTTAGTAGTAATGAGTATCCTATAATGGGAAATGTATTAGACATAGCAATAGGAGAAGAGGCAGGGTAAGTCACAAGGCTGAACTCACAGCAGCTGGGACCCTTCTCAGTGTAGGAGAATTTGCAGGGAAATGACTGCCCATCTGAGAAAACATGCAAGCAGGGCCTTTGGGCACTGTGCCCTATCAAAAGGAAACATTCATCAGTCCAGCAGCAGAGATCTGACTGACTGCAGTGAGCAATCTCACTCAAACAAAAACAAACTCAACGCAAATTGTCACACAGAGCCAGCCTCATCTGAGTACGTGCACTTCCTTGTATCCTGCGGTTGGTAATTAAGAGCTGTGAACCTCCACACACTGGCTCAGGTAATTCCTGTGGGTTTCTTTGCAAAAAGCATTTCATTCTCATCTATGCTAATAGTCAGACAGGCTCCATTCATCACTGCCCCCACCTCTGAGAAAACAAAGTGAAAAGCAGGACTGCAGAATCTGGGCTAGATGAAAATTAGATCATAACCACATCAAGATCACCACAAAACTCACGTATCCGCTGGCAGCCATGCACACAATGTGAACTGATCTCATGGGATTCTGAAGTAAAGAATAACATTTGTTGGATACTACAGGAAAAGATCCTGTTTTTAAATGAAAAATGTAATTTCCTTGTGAAATACTGTGAGTTACAGAAGGTTCCTATTGCAGGGGTGATGGAAATATTCATTAAAAATTTCAGGCCACCACTGAAAAATGAAAGATGCTGTTATCCAAAGGTCAAGGTCAAAAGAAGACTGTTTATCCAAATCTCTCAAAGGTCAAAGAAAAAGCTTAATACATAAATATTACATTTATCAAATTGAAATAATAGTTATTCCAGAAACAGACTTTACAGAAAAGATCAAGAAGTTTTCCCAGAAGTAGTTTCTCAACTCAGCAATTTAACTTTAGCAGTTTGCAGCAGCAATGCTGTAATAGATAGAATAAACTTAAGCACCACTTTATGTGCTATAGTTATGAGTAAAATAATCCAAATTACTATTACAAAATACATGACTGTAAGTAACAAATTGAAACACATACCAGGTTTATTCTTTATGCAACGTACGTTGCATGCATAAGGTTTTAATATTTAAATAACTGCCTGGCTATTGGGTGGAATTCAGTGTCATTCTGGATTACTGGGGTACAGAGAAAAAATTTCATGAACACACAGATTGACAGTAGACTTTTATTAACATATCTTACAATGCCAATTATTGTATTCCTAGTTTTGTACTCTTCTGATGTGTTATAAAGATTGATTTAGAGTCTACAGTAATGTACTGTACTTAAATGATCATTCATACAGGAAATCACACCAGAACATTTGAGTAATACACACACACACACCACTCAAGTTTGGACCTGTTATTTTTCAAGGTTAGCTTAATAAAGTAGGATTTAAAAAGTTATGGGGGAAATAAAAATTCTTGCTTAGCAGCATGCAAGGATATTCAAGTACAATTTTTCAACCAAGTAATTTTTTGTTGTTTTTAAATCGACTGGTGACTAATTCACCAGTACTATAATAACCACTATGAAATACCCAAATGTTAAAGTTAAGGCTTATAGTTTTACTTCACATCCATATGCACAATCAGAGAACATTCTGTTTTAAATAAAACACAGTAATCAAATTCTGGACACATTATCTCTTGTAAATATAGCATTGGATCTTCAGACTATCAATCACTCAAATTCATGAGCCCTGTAATGTTATGCTGGCAATGTAAAGAATCTTTTTGCTCTTTAACCACACTTACAAAATGGCCTGATATTCTTAATGAGCAATGCAAAAATATCACAGGCAGAACTTATAATACAGTATCAAAAAAGTAGTATTTTGGAAAAGACACAGCCATTTAGTCAGTGAAACAGTGTAATTCTAATCTTACAGGAAGTACTGTAATATTTTTGAAAC
>WEKY01039897.1:253-26127 GCA_013390045.1 Picathartes gymnocephalus | reverse complement strand
TATATATATTTATATGTATGTATAAAAACCAGTATCCTTTACTGTAGGGTTTTTCAAATTGCAAGTATCCAGAAAAACTCATTGTATTCACTTACTTTTCTTTCGGTCTGTTCTTGATTGCTGTACAGTCATTTTATTTCCCCTATACACTTTTCACTAGATAATGATTTCCACTGGGGAACTGTTTTCTTTGTATATGTGGCTTTATCATAAGATGTTTTTATTTTACACATATAAATTTTATTTTACATGCAAGCTGTGGAAGTCAAAACTACCAGGAACTGCTTGGTAGCACTGTATGAAATAGCCAACAAATGTCCGACACTCGTGAAAAACAATAGCAGCAATATATTACATACCAGTATTTTAACTATCCTAATCTTTCCTATCTACTTACACTATGGGTTTAAGCCCAGTCATACCTGTTCTTATGAGTTTTTTAGTCTTCTAAGCATAAACTGTTCTGGCATTCATCCAGTGAGGCTGCACATGCACTGGTAGTTCAGCTTGGCTGCCTCTGTTGAATTTTCTTTTTTTAAATTTTTCCTTTTTAGGAAACCAAGCAGAAAGAACAGTGATTACTTTAAACAAATACAATATTGAGGAACCTCCTGAAATGACAGTAAAGATATGGAATTATGTTTCATTTTCAGCATAGCCTGCACATTCCCAATCCAATCATTCTGAAACATACATCTGGTTTGGAATGATAGGCAGGCTTATGGTTGTTATGCTTGTAACTGGGATCTGCTATGTTGGGCACCATACAAATTCTCTATATGCAGCAATTTCTGTATGTTATCACTAACAATTTACTCAATTGATATGAAAAAAAGAAAAGTTCCTGCCTGGAAAAAAATATGAAGACAAAATATGTGTTTTGGATTACATGAAGAGCAGTAAGATACCTAATTTACAGCAATTTCACTTACTTATGGAGAAAAAAAAAGAAGTTCCTGAGGATGTGTAAGTTTTCAGTAATGCCTGAAATGTTTCAATAGACCTCTATAAGTGAAATACTCTTTAAAATTCAACTTTCAGACCAATTATTACCATGCAGTCTCACAGTCATTTTGCAGACCTAATTACAAATGCCTATCAAGTAAAAATCTCAAGCCAACAAAAAAGGCAAAGAAATTTTATCCAACATACTTATTAGATGTAGTAGACATATACATTGTTTCAGCAAAAATTGCTAAAAACTTAATTCCATGCAAAGAAAAATATGAACCAGACAGCTACCCCTGGAGCCTCTACACAACTCCAAGTAAAATTTGTGCTTCTTAACAATAATGGGTTTTAAGAAAACACAAGAAAAATAGACTACTGAGTGCAATAAGATTGCTCACACCATTTTGAGGATTTAATTTCAATTATTGTATCATTCTTTAGTAGCAACAACAGCTCATTTTACACAGATTTCACATGTTGACAAAGTTCCATTTCCCTTTTATGCCCATACCCGATTCCACCCCAAGCCAAAGAGCTAAACTCCCATTCAGTTAAAGCTACTGTCAGTCAAGATGCATTCATTCATGGTAACAGCAGTTATATGGTGTGTAGGTGATGATGACGATGATTTAC
Source organism: Picathartes gymnocephalus (assembly GCA_013390045.1). Lineage (NCBI taxonomy): Eukaryota > Metazoa > Chordata > Aves > Passeriformes > Picathartidae > Picathartes > Picathartes gymnocephalus. The sequence continues at coordinate 24,543 of WEKY01039897.1, read as the reverse complement.
AAGCCATTATAATGTGGCCCCCATCTTTTATTGATGTGATCAAAAGTATGAGACACCCACTGCTGTTCAAGCACTTTGTATCTTTCCTTGCATATGTACAGGGGTTTACCACGCCTGTGGAGGGGGAAAAAACAGAACAAGAAAATAAGTGGTTAATATGCCAAGTAAATAGAAAGATGCTTCATTATATAATCAACACAATACTCATACAACTTTTTTTGCAGGGTAAACATGCATTTTTATTGGTGAGGGGTTTTCAGTTTTGCTTCTGGTAGGGTAACTGCTGGGACTTCCTTTCCTTACACTGAATAGCAGAATCCAGAAACCATCACTTGTTTTCTCAGTCATGTGTAGCTCCTTCCCCACACTGCAATCCAACTGCATTGCCTGATTAAAGGCCAAACAACAACATTGGGAGATAAGTGTTTCCCAACACTCACAATTAACCGTTGTTGGGATGTCTGCTGGGTGCCTGGTATAAATCATTGATCATGATTACACCACCTTTAGGCCAAAAAATCTTCAAAAACACAAGACAATAAAAGTCAGTCCAAATTGCAATAAATGGGGATTTCCCATTTTTCCACACAAGGAAGGTAGAGATCTATTATTATCTGTTACTGCATGTTACAAGACAAAGTTGATCTACACAGAGGCACCAACAATGAAACACAACTATAATGAAACCATTACCTAAGATCTCTGTCTTCTTCACCATGTGCATCGAGATAAACAGAACCCCAAAGGCAGAAACGATGGCCTCGTATGATGATGATTACAGATGCATTAATCAAAAGGAATATTCCTGTTCCAGCTCCACAGTTTTGAGAATGCTGTAATGTTACAGGTGTAGAAAGGCAAGAGTGCGAAGATTCTGTTAATGTCCATCAAATTTGTAACAAAAGAAATTTTAAAAACAGTACTCTGTTTTGCTTCAAATAACACGCAGACATTATTTACTAAGAAACAGTTTGCCAAAGGATAGCCTGCCCCAAAATTCTCCATCCAAACTAGAATTCAGTGTCTTGTGCTGCCATAACAACGCCTGTATATAAAAATGTTCCCCTACTCAAAAAGGGAGGACATTTGTTATCATGTAAAAACTGAATTACAAAAAATAAGCAAAAATATTCTGTACAATATTTTGAATTTGTTGCTGTATACCTAACTGTACACTATTACCAAATATTTTCCATAGATGGCAAAAACAGGAGAAACTATTCAGAAAAACTTAGTATTACCTCATTTACAACAGTCTATATTGTTAAACATTTGCTTTCTCTATCCATGCTCACAGATCTAGTCTATGGTTATACAAACCTAGTAAAAAATTTTTTTAGTAATTCCTGCTTTGTTCAATATGTTATTCATCTCTATGACTAGCACAATCTATATTCATCAATTCATTTTAGCAATTGAAAAATGCACCCTTCCTATATGGTTTGATTACAATGAGAAGCTATAATCCCATCAACTACAACAAAAAAAAATTATATGGATTGTTAATTCTATTTTTTATAACATTCTGTTTTCACGAAGCTTGACACCTTAAATGTAACTATAAATTCTATTGTAAATTTTGCCCACCCCTTTTTCTGCCACCATATCAGCATTATGAGAAAGGTGAGTTCAAACAATTTTAAGACAGTCCAAAATATCTCTGAAATTTTATGCCCCATTTGTCAATCTCTCTAACAAATTCCTCTCACAATTTTGTGAAGTCCATACAGTTCCAGTCTTCCCCTAACTGTTCAATGGAAGTAAAGAGAATACCTATCAAAGCAAATCTTTATGATAGTCTGAAAAACAATAACAAATCTCAACCAACTCAGGCCCCTGAAAGAACTTATATATATACTGACTAGAAAACTTTGCTGCTGAATATTCGAAGACCTTAAATCAGCATTTATGTAGTTACAGTCTGAAGACCCCTAGTAGGTGGTCAGGTATCAGGAAATACTCAAATCAACCACACACTGATTTTCTATGTACTTGGAATGCAAGGAAACAGAGGAAAATTAAAATAATATACAAACAACCAGAATGTAAACAAATTTCAACTGGCTATGAATCAAAACCACGTGTCAACATTACACATAATGGCTTTGTAAGACTTTTACAAAAAGGTGAAATAGGTTGCTATGCAAGTAAATTGCCCTCCAGAATCCAGTCTAGGTCTATCCCTCTGAAATAAGCAATAAACATTATCACTGGGGGTTAGACTAGATGACCCTTCAAGGGTCCCTTCCATCCCAAACTATTCTATGATTATAAAATTTTGAAAAGAAAAACCATAAAAACTGAGCAATGGAGTTAACAACTATCAATGAGTGTGAGAATCAATTACAGAATTTGAATTAACTCTCTCTTACCAGTACACATTCACAGTAGCTCTGTTGTTTACAGCATAGTCCCTTCAAGCATACAAAAGTACCACAAACTAAGCAAACAGCAGGATCTTTAGGAACCTTGGTACAAACAGAACAAGTTTTTCTGTGATAATACTGAAAAATGGTGTTGTAATTCTCAGGCAACTGAAGGAGGCGTGGCAAGTCCCACTTAGGTTCCTGGATAAGCAGAGCCTACAAGACAGGTAAGAATATATATCAGTTCTGTGCATTTTTTTTAAGCACTTGTATTTTCTAAAAAAAGATAATACCAAAAAAAAGAAACATACAGTTTAAAAATCTCTCATTTCTTTTGCATTTCACAAATTTAGAAGTCAAATGTCACCTTGTAATAGGCACCTGCTCCTGGCTGATCTCCCTCCCTAACTGCAGTCACGTTTCATCCTTTGTAACAGGTACAAAGTGGGCACTAGCCTTTTCCCAAGGACGTTTTCTAAATGTGACATATTTTAAGTGCAAAAACCTTCACAACTAAAACAAGAGGATTAAGAATGATCTACAGGAAAGACTTGCACTCCTTGAACTAAGTTTACTTGGCAATATCAATGAGCTACTCCCAAACCCTGATTATGAAAGCTGTCTCCCAGCTAAAATTTAGACTCAAACTTTCAAAAACAGAACTGAAGTTAGGCCCTGTAAATGATATTTGAAGGCATCTGCCTGTTTTTCAAAACTGTCTTGAACACAAGCCATTAAAAAGTTTCCAGAACTCACAATTCTTGATAGGACAGGCACTACCTGTCTTAAATACTGCTTCAAAAAGCCAAACTCTTCTCATGTGCTCTTAAAAACACTGCCCAATTTTATATTGGGGTTTTTCTGGTTGGTTGGTTGGTTGTTGTGGGGGGTTTTTTAAACAGTAATACGTTTTCCTTCAATGAAGTAATTTTTTTCTGTGTTTATAATTGATGGGCATAATGGTCAGATGGGATCTTTTCTGCAAGGTCCAAAATTTTTTTTTAAGGGTGCATGACCTTGAAACCTGAATTGCAGAAAAGAAAAAAAAAAAGAAAGAAATACTGCATTTGTACCTGGTTACTTTCCAATTGTGGGAGGAATGCTATCAATTTCACTGCAATCTATAATGTCTATCAGATTAACAGCAACTGTATTTTGAGCTTAATCGGGGTATTCAAATTTTCACGGGAACAATCACGTTACAGAGTGAGGAATACATCTGGCTTTCTGCTGACACCACAGATTTAGGAGAGGGGGACTTGAATTGTTGAGATGCAGCTTTGTCATAAAAATAATTCACTCACGCTGAAACACTTCCATTTCACAACTGATTATTTCAGTTGCACTAACTTGAGTCTTGGTGTTGTTTCTTTAACCTTCAGAGCAAATGCATCATCTTTCATCAGTAACTATTAAACAGTTTTTAACCTTTTCATCTTTTTCAGTATTGCAACTGAAGATGCAATGTTTTACAGTAATGTAAAACAGGCAAGGAAAAGTTCTGATGAGTATTTTCCTAAAGGTTCTGTTAGCTGCCCTTTACTGGCTACAAGTGCAGAAGATAAGGGCACACTTAGTATCATCTAAGGATAGTGTTTCTATATTCTGTCTCCAGCAACCATAAAAACCACATAGGTCTTCTTATTCCTGTTTTCAGCCAATTCAACCCACATGCACTTACTAATATTTCCCATTACAATTTCTCTCTCACGAGTTATATTCTCAGATCCTTATCCCAAACAATAGTATATGTGCATAATGAATCAAGCAATAAATAGCTGCTTCCATATCATGACTATTTTGGAAAAAAAAATTCTGCTACATACCTTTACTTGATCTGGATGTCTATCTGCAAATGAAGCCAGTTCTGAGCACCACTGTGATATCATGTCAAATGCTGGCACTGGCCAATCAAGACAAGAGGCACTGGTGAACTGATGAGCTGACTGAAAAGATGGTAATAGACCCAGGCAGCTTGCAAGAATGGTGAATTCTTCATCTTCCTTTTTAGGTGTGAAATCAGAGAGGTTTAGATTAATACCTAGATTCTTAATTTTTTAATAGTTAATTAAAAATATATCTATTTCAATAAAAAAAGTATTCTAGTACTAAGATGCTAAGTACTAAGGCAAGAAAAAGAGGGAGCTGACCTGCAGTAAACTCCACTTAAATTAGTCATGGAACTTAAACATAATTGTCTGCTGATGCAATGTCTCTGAGAATGAAGTATTAAGAGGCATTAAGAAAATCAGTACTGAATTCCATTCTGTGTGGAATTACACCATCTCTGCAAATGCTAGACAAGTTTTAAAAGTGTGTTGGTATTTTACAAAACAAGCACCTATGACCTAATTAAATAAGCATGAATTTGCTGAATTTTAAGAATATAATGCTATTCTTTTGAAAACTGCAGTGGTATAAAACATTATTTAAAAAAAAAACTTAGGGTAGAAAATGTGTACCATGAAAAAGACACCTTAAAGTTCTAATTTTTGATCTCTAGCTTATATATGGAAATGTTTGAGTGTGCCCCTCTCATTCTGTACCTGACAACTAGGCAAATCCCCTCCAAAGAGATGGTGTTGAAGAAGGCTTGTGATCCTGAGGAAAGGTAGGCAGAACTGCTGCAGATAGCACTCTACAGAATCTGGATTTACCTAGAGAGGAGAAAGCAACTATTAAATTCTGTTCCAGGTAAATTATCCCCTAGTATGAAACTTCAATATGAACTAAGTATTTTTTAAAGCATATTATATAAACAACTGCATCAAACATACATTCCAAAGGCCAGCATTTCACTAATAATCTGAAATACCTCTGTAGGTTTTCTTTCCCCTCGACAAATGGGTTTGCTACTTAAATATTCACTTTGCCAAGTTTCTGAAAGGTCTTTTGTACATATGATCGAAACCCATATGTATGATTAAAATCCATAATTATAAGAAGTATTTGTCAATAACTTTCTCAACATGGCACTGACCACATTTGATATTATTAAAAGAAAGATCTGCACAAGCAAACTGTCGCAAAGGGATATGCTTTGATCTAGAAAATAACGAGTTGTACTGCAAGTCTTTAGGAAGATCAGAGAAAAACCATAACAACAGGGCAAAAAAACTTCAAGGGGACATGCTGGATAAATTTTCCAATACCACTGCTAATTCTTCAGTTTCTCCTTCTTCATATATCTTCCCCTTAGACAGTTCACTAATTATGTGCCCCAGCAATACTTCCCAAGATTTTTCTCCACTGGATGTATTCTGCAAATGAGAAGAAAAGAAATCCAAAAAGCACTGGTCATGATAAGGAGAAAATGTTTCTGTAATAGCAACAGCAATGAAGTATATTTCCTTCTGATCAACACGTGAATTTTGACCTACAAAGATACACAGTTCTAAAAAAAAAAATAAAATATATAATTTCACAGAAAGGGACTGCATTTAGGTCAAGAGTGAAATGTGAATTGCTACTTAAATTACATAGGCTCTAAGCTGAGTGTTTTATGAAAGCACTTTTATAATGTTTGCATTGCACATGTTTTCTCTGTGAGTATATAAATGCTTACTTTAAAACTAGAAAGAATGAATTCATGGATACATCTTGTTTTGACAGAATTTGAATTCTAATACACTTTTGTTTGTTTTTCTTAAAAAGTAATTTTCTAAAACATTCCAAGCAGAATGAATGACAAAACACTTGCAATGTATTTTAAGTTAAAATGAATCTATCAGGAAGTACAAAGTTGCATTTGGAATGAACAATGTCTACTACAGATGGACAATATATTTAGCGTAAAGAATAAATAGCCACTTAGCTTTGTGCCATAGCAATTACATTTAAAGGCAACACTTACAGAAAGCCTTACGAAATAGAAAGCAGTATTCTCATAAATATTTCCTTCTAAGTCAGAATAAATTCTACCCTGGAAAAAGATGACTGGATATGAATTTTGCGTTCTGTTAGTATATTATCAACACAACAAACAACAAGGGAGTGGAACATTACTGTGATTCCTTAAAGAAACGAAATACTTCAGTACATAATGATGTATATAATTCATCAGTTGGTTTCTTTAGTGCATTCTGACATAAACTTTCATTCTCCATTTTAGATGGGGTCTTCACCTTTCATATTGGGACAGCACACTTGATGTTTATGCTTATAGTCAAAGAACCAGAAGGTAACACACACTTAATTCAGCAGCTAAGACAAACCTATGTTATTCTTGGAAGTTTACTCCACAGGCATTTACGGTGTGCTTCCTATGATATCGTAACACACCTTGCAAAGACAAAAGGAGTGAATTTGGGTTTCAGAAGTACAATATCCACCTCTTAAACTCTTCACGTTGTTCGATCATTTAACATAAATACAGAGCAAAGTCTTCAGCCCATGTTTAATGTCTGGAATACTAAACTGAAATAGATACACTTGGCATTATCCACAGACAAAAGTTAAGTGAGGTGTGATCTGTGCAGTCATCTCAGGATTAAAATGTCAATCTTACCAGCAGAGAAGAAAAAACCAACCTGAACCACATGTTTTTAACTACTGGGGCTTAAAGAAACTTTAAAGAAAGAACTTAGATTTCTAAATTAAAAACCATCTTCCCTTGTGATATGCATGGGATGAGGGATAGGCTCAAGAAGAGAAGGGCTGCCAAAGGGCTGGGAGAGATGAGGAGGGAACTGTGTGATTACTACTGGCTAGTCCTGAGTGCTTTAAAATGCAAAATTACGTATCACTTGAGAAACACTTAAATAAATGATGAAAAAAACCCGACTACTAGCAACAAACTCAAGCAAATGTCTTTGTATTTCTAAGAAAATGACAATATCTTGAAAGAAGGGGTGGATAGGGACCTAATAAAATGAAGTACTGTCCAGTGATCCCAATGTAAAAAAAAATTCTCATACTAGCAGGTCAGCAGATAACTTGTCCTTACAACCCTGGAATTCTGACTGACCAGTATGAAAAATTTAAGTTACATGTGAAAAGGCAGGTCATGCTTTTCAGTCTTCATTTAATTTTACATCTAAGGCCCAGCTGCTTTATAAATGGGTAAATACCCATTTCTTCTCCAGGTCCCAACACTTCTATCCTTTCCTTTGTTCTGACATTGGCATTCTTCTGACCTTCTGGGAAAACCACACTGTGGAGTAGAAAGTTAACTGAAGGATTAAATGAATGCTGGTGCTAGTGCAGGGAACTTTGTCTTTGATGGCAACTGGTATTCAATCAGCTGAACTGAAACAGAAAGATGGATTTTCACTTTACTTGTAAATACTACCAAAAAGCAAGGAAACAACAGCGACAAATTTCCTTCTCTGTCTCTTCGTCACAGGAGCACTCTAGACCACATAGTGAGAGAAATTTATATAGCTGGCCACAAATAGGACAAGCAAGTTGGAAAAGTCAAGAGGGTTTTTTTCTCCAACAAGGTTGCCTGCTTTTCCTGTAAAGGAATGCATCAGAATCAATGCCTATGGTTTATATAGGAAGGCTTCAATTTCACAAAAAGGAAATCTGTGTTTACTGATTACAATGACTGCAACAAAGTAGAGACTGAAACTATACAGACTCAAATCTGAAACTCAGTTTTGGAACTAAGTATTAATTGTGAAAGTTTTAAGTCTTATCATGTACAAAAACCTGCAGAAATTGCACGCACAGAAAAGAATACTGGATTTCTGTGAAGCAGAAGCAAATTATTAGATGCAAAGCACAAGTATCTGTTACATTCCTACCAGAAATAATTAAGCATAATTTCAAAAATGTTTTAATAAACTAACCAACCTTTTTGAGAGCTCCTGCCTCTTTCCATGCCATCCTATCTTCAGCACTGCATTTAACAGAAAGTGCTGCCAAGGCTTGAGTATACAATAAAGTGAACAGCACTTTTATAATGCATGTGAAGTGTTCTGTAAAACAAAGAAAGTAATTTTTAAACACTTTATATTTTTAGCAAAAATAATGATTATAGCGTCTCTAGTTATGGAAATGATGATTCTGAAATGAAAAGCAAGGGCTATACAAAAAGAACAGCCCCTCAAAACATATAAAACAATATATAACTGTATTTACTGGCTTTCAGAAATGGCAGCCACAGTGGACAGAACAAGTACAGGGCAAGTAATTTTCCACTGCTCCTTATGTTCATCTTAATCCTGATTAGTAGTGACTTCATCCTAGTGCCCTGGTGATAATACAAAATTGTATTTTGTCCAAAGGTTACATCAAGTTAAGCTACTGGTTACTGTAGATGTAAGGAGATGCATATCCTACCATCTCTTCTGGCTCCCATCAGGGGTGACATTCATACAAATATTGAAACAATTAAATTTTTTAAAAAATCACCACAATGACATCTAGCATATCAGTTTCTAACCCTTCACTTCCAGATATGGATCCAGCCATAAAAGACTTGCTGCAAAACAGTTTCGAGTGAGTACCTATTTACTGGACCTCACGTGCATACAGAAGGAAGACAAAAGGTAGATGGGCATTTACTGTATTTTCAAGGATCTTCACAATTTTTTTTAATATTTAAAGGACTATTATTGCCTACAGCTAGGCTGCAGGAGAAAGGTTTTGAAATTTTTTTGGGGAAGCTAGCAACAGAAGCAAAATAAGACTTCCTAAAATGGAAACAGAAAAAAAAAGATAATTCACTGAAATGAAGATACTGAAGCAGTCTTTTTTTATCTTTTTACGTTAGGTTCTATTTCCAGTCCCAAATTATCTAGTTTGTTTTTAAATCTAGGCAGATCAAAGAAGTTTCTATCATCACTTAGACCACTCCTTAAGCATGAACATAACTAATATATATCTAAAAAATGTAGACAAAAATTATGGCTTTAAGAAGTCCTCTCATGCTTTGAAGTCAAGCAAAACAATTTTATTTACATAAGCACCTCACAAAAACTGGGTTAAATGAATTCTTTCTTCCCAAAGGATTTAAACAAGATTTGTGTGTGAAAATGAGGAGGCCAGGAAAATCAAACTCCTTGCTGCTCCTTTCCTATATCTAATATCGAAACCCACTACAGGATTTTAAAATATACACAGCTAAGACTTGAGTACATAATTAAATTTCTGAAATAGCAATTGTTTGTTTATGTAACAAGTGTTTACAAGTAAAATCAAAGCAGACATGGATTTTGAAACTTTTAAATGTCACTCAGTAGAAGCTTATGTGAGTATAAACTATAAGCATAATTTAGGCATCTAAAAGATAATTTGTTATTACATAATTAAAAATTGACTTTTCTGTATTATCTTCCTATGAACCTTGTCTTAAACATGACAACAAATGGTCCTATACTTCATGCCCCTCATTCTAGAGCAGGCAGCATTATAATGATACTTCCTCTTCACATTTCCCCAGGAGGAAGATTCACCAGATCCCAATAGATCTTGAGGCCATATTTTTTCTCTCTGCTGAAACCTCCATTTTCTTAGCAATTCTGCTCCGGAGGAATAACAGCAGGCAAGCTTTCAGGAAATTTTCTGGGACTGAAATCTACAAGATGAAACCACACATATTCAGAGAACTGCAAAAATTGCCTGTTTGGCCTGAGTTAAGAGTTTGTAATTGTAGCTAGAACTGAACTCAGGTACTGAGTTCTAACCTCTAAGTAGCAGATAGAAGCAACATAGATCAATTTCACACTGCAAAGGCATGAACAAAACCCACTGCAGGTAGAGCAGCAAAGCCAGACTGCTGCCAAGAGGCACCAACCTGCCACAGCCTGCTCCATCTTGTAGCTCTGCTCAGGTGATTGCACTGCTCAACACTGGGTGTCTTTGCACATTTTAAAAAATCTGCTTTTTGCTAAATATAATTACTCTTTGTCCCCATTCCCCTCCTTAATACTAGTTGTTCAATTCACCAGAAATATGTTTAGCACTTATTACGTTTTTACAACTAAATGAATGCTCTTGTATTTACTTACATGTATGTGACTCATAAACTACTATGAATTACATTTTTGAAGAATCCAGAATTGAACAAAAACTGCACACTCCCACACATGGGTCACCCTTAAGAAGTCCTGAATTTTGCACAAACTTCCTGGGGTTCTTTTTCCCCCTTAGGAAAATATCTCAGGAGCAGCTCAGAGGCAGCATGTTGTATAATGAGCATGAAGGCTTTTTTATAGTCAAAGAAACATCCCATGGGAGACATAGTAAAACATCAGTCACTGCATCAATTATCACTTCATTACTATGTTATCTTTTAAAATGCCAAATATTTGACAGCTGTAGGTACTTGTAATGCTAGAGCTGTTACATTCTTGCCTACTGCAAAGAGCAACTTTATGTTACTTTCTGCGGTGTGGTTGCGGGGCCTGTGTGCTGTTTTCCTACAGGCCCCTGGGGCAGGCTGTGCTTTTGCTATATCACCTTTTCAAATTAATAATTCTGAAGCTTGCAAGTATGTCTGTATGTGAAGTAAATCACTGAGCAAAGCTCTGCACTAAAATGCATTTAGGACTCCTGTCCCTAATCTGATAATCTGACAGTATGAAAGTATTATTACTATGGCTAGGCCAATCTAATAAAAACCGGCTAATTCAGAATTTTTGTACTTATTTTTGACTAATATTGAAAAATGCTCTTATGTTCCTATTTTTAAAACTTTTTGGAATCAAATAATTTCAAAGCATCTCATTCCATTATATGCATCAACCAACACCTTTAAATAGGAAACACTTCTAGAACTCTAATTTTAACATTAGTGCAAGAAACGTTAATATGCTTATTTATCTTCACAACAATATACATATTTTAATTTCAATATCAAATTAGATGATATACCCTGGCATGCAATGATGACGGAAGGAATAAAAGTAATCTACAAAGAGAACCAGATTCAAAATTAAGGACATAGGGCCTTTTTAAACTAAATTTAGAAGGAGATCTTTGTAGAAACAACCTTTGAAAAACATTCTCCTTATCAAAAGCTTGAACCCTTCTTTGAAAAAACAACTTCAGAACCAAGGGAAACAGCACTGAACTTCAGATAATCCATGAAAGGTATATTAAAGTTCCAAGATACAGGTAAATATTTGAGCTTCCACATTGAAACTGGATACTATTCAAGCTGATTATATCCATATTATATTTAGTCAAGATCCTTACCCAATCATTAAAAAAAAGTGTTAGTGTTCGCCTGAAAGCTGCTTGCTGCAGTTTTCTCGCATGTCATTGAAACTTTATAGACAAAGAATCTGTCAGAACATTCAGGTCAGACTCTTCAGCAGCTGAACCTAACCAGTATTACAGGAAAAGGAATTTAATTTAGGTTTTACACACCAGAGCCGAAAACCTTTCCCAGAGTCCAGAGAGGCTAGTCTCAACTCCCAAAAGGAGCTTTCAAGTTGGAACACACCCAGCACTCGCACAGCGCAGCTGTCCCGCAGCAGCCCTGCAGAGCCTGTCCCAGCAGCGCCAGGCGGTGTGAAGAGAGCCGCTGGCAGCGCTGCTCCGCTCTCCCGGCCTCTGGCACCACGGACAGCGCCGGCCGCCGCTGGCCCGCCCACCACCACTGCTATGCACCTACCAGCCTCGGGCTCGCTCCTGTTCTCACACATCCTGGAGTTTAAACACTCTCTACCAGTCTGCTACTTCTCACATTCAGCGAAATGCAGAAACTGAAATCACTAGAAGCTACACCCTGTACTTCTAGAAATCTGTACATGGGGTGCCAAGTCAGTGGTGGGAAAATAAAACTTTCTACAATTGATGGTAACAAGGAAGAATGTCCAATTTCAATTAAATGACTCCAACATCCAAAAACTGTGTTGCAGAAAGGACTGGTGTGAAGGGGTATTGAATTCAAATTACAAAGACAGATTTAGGTTTTGATAGCTACCAAGACATTTTCTCCATTTCTGTACACACGCCATCATTTACTATTTCTGTAAGAAAGGAGCTGGAAGCAAAACCTTTGTTTTGTATGGAGTCCCAATTCGCAATGAACACTCCATCCTCTGCACAACTGCCACAGAAACTCCAATGTAGATTATTATGCATTTACCCCTGTACAATTCCAAACATTTCAAACAAAATGTTGAACAGTTGAAGCCTATAAAAGCTCTGCCCATGTCCTAGTGTGAAACTCAAAAGAAAAAAGAAGTTTCACAAAAGGTTTAGTATCTTAAACACCATGTTTATTTTGCTTGCTACACTACACAGAGGTACACATATCAGCCTCATTCCCTACTCTGCAAATTGCTTAATAGTTAATGCTTGTAAATGCTCTGACCTCCCCCACAAGGTTTTTTCTGTAGCAGTCTTCTTTCTTTCTGATAGGTTCAGATCAATTTTCCCCTCTGAATGAAGATGCTGAACAGTAATGACATTTTTATTGCTTTAATCTTTGTCAGATTGAAAAAGATACCAACACCCATCCAACAGTTAATAGGGTACTTAATGCAATTCCCAGTCTGAATTTACAATTAACAGTTAATAGGGAAGTTAATACAATTGCCATCTGAAGGGCAAGAGATGAGATTTTGAGTCCTCCTTACAGAGCACTCTCTATTTTTAAAAAAACCTGGTGTAAACAAAAAGGATTTTAACTACAAACTTGAAAAAAGATGTCATATTTGATGAAGGACACAATGCAACTTACTGAAGTCTATTGTTAAAGGAATATACCAGAAATATCTGTCAACACACACAGGCAGCAACCTCCTGTGTGTATCCCAGTGTACAGCCAAGTCCCCAGCTCCTACACCCCATGACAATGGCAATGCAGCACAGACAATTCAGGAAGCAGTAGGGTCAAAGAGATTTTGTTCACCCCTATCACTGACCTTGTGCTTACCAGGAGACATTTCACAAGCCATTTTACCTTAGTTATACCTCAGCGCTCTACAAAGAATGAATAATATTGCATTCAACTCTGTGACCTACACACTCACTGTAAAAGTTCTAAACAAATTTGTTATGACTTATTTTTGTGAACGCCACTCTACACCTCCAAAGAAAGAATTAAGAAGGACTTTCTTTTCATTCTGCTTAACCATTTTGATGAAATAAAAATTAGGAAGATAAATGGCAATTTATATCCAATTTAATGCTTCACAGATTTGAAGTAGATACATTTATTTTCTTTCTGCCACTTGCCATTTCCCTCTCAACTGCAACATACAATAAACCTAAGAGCAAAGACAAAACATGCTGCTGATATGAGGCATTTCACAGAATTCTCCACAGAATGCCTTACTATCAATTGAATGTTGTCTTTTCTAGGATAAAATATATTTTCTTAAATGGTGGTGTTCAATGCTCACATATTGACTACAAAGACACCACTGGTTTATACTTTATTTTCAACACTTCCTTCTATGAATTTCAGATGTTAGTCTCATTAAACTTTTATTTACTGTTTTTATACTAGTTTGATTGAGTCTTGCAATAGAGTTAATTTAAGTTAAACTGTAGTTAAAAAAAGAAGTACATTTTTGACAGTAGTCTTCCTATGCAAAAAACATTTTATTCTTTTAGTATTTTCATATTCTAATAATCTTTTGGATATATTTAATCCATAAGCATGTACTTAACAGCTGGACTTGATAATCTTAAAGGTCTTTTCCTACCTAAATGATTCTATGATTTTAAGTATATTGAATTGAAAAAACAAACCCACAATTTTAACGGATACACATAGAGTCGCTTCAGCTGAATTTAAACATTCAGTACTGAGGACTGAACACCTCTTAAGGGGAAACAGTTTCTACTAAGGTGTATGCATCAAGAGACGAACAGTTCTTGAATTTAGCTATTCAGAAACTATCAAAACTCAGCAGATACCAAAACTGCCACACAGATCCCACGGGAGATACTCTGTTCATTGTCAGTGAAACAGTAAAGCGATAATTGCTTTGTTTGTCCTCGTTTTCAAATAAAGGTACAATTACAAATAATCAAGCCAGAGACCAGAGGGTCTGAACCCCTATTTTGGAATATACATTACCTATTAGCAAGAGGAACCAGGTTCAGCTGTTCCTTTGCACAGAAAAAGAAATTTAGGTTTTAAGCCAGTTTTGATTTTAGTAATGAAATATTTTGGGTTTTAATATTCATTTAATATTTATTCATAATTATACTATATGCTGTCTCTCCTGAAGTTGCTGCATTACAGGAATTATTATCTTCATATATGAACTCTTACATAAGACTGCTGCAACTTAAACTCTGAAATTCAAATTAAATTACAGTCTTTCAAATTTTCCACCCTTAGGCACTCAGTTCAACTTGAAGTATTGAGCTGTCTCTCTAAGCAAAAGATGAAGGTCAAAGGACACTTTTCTTTCAGTAGAAATACTTAATAGGTTCTGCTCAGCTCTTGTCTCTTTAATGAATAGCTGACTGATAACATAAAAAGACAGGGAACACAGATAAACCTGTCAACTCAGAACAAAAATTTCTGTTCAATGCCACCTTTTGTAGATAAGGCAGAAACATTATTTTAGAATACACAGTAGATCAGCTATGATTTACCATCCTGCGAACCATAATGAAAGCAGCCTCATCTACACAATCCTTTAAATATACATATTTTTGTAACATACCTCTGTGCAATGGTTGAGGCATGGTTAAAATCTGGATAAGCAAAAGGGATGAGACATCTCTGTAAAGCACAGGAACTTCTGGCAGTTCTTCACTTACCAGCCTGGAAATAAAACCAAAATAAAATCACTTCTGATACTATAAACCCATTTTAATATTTTATTTTGTATTTATTTTAAATGGTATTATATTTGATATCAAGTTTATAGAAGCCTAATACCTGACAATATGCTAACTGATCTCAATTTTAAAACTGATCTCAATTAAAACATTTAGTATTACTCATGTAATAACTCATGAGGAAATTACCATTTGGGTACCTGATTCTGTTGAGTGTTTTAAAACATTCAAAACTGCCTGAACTCATTATGTCTATGTAGAGAGTCAAGGAATATTCAAACAGTTGAACTGGTTTCCAGAGCATGGCATTTCACAAGTATACATATAACCAGGCTATAACAAAAATGAATCCTGAAAATACATTTAATGTTACAGGGAATGCTCCTATTGGAAAAGAGAGACCTCAGAAAAGCTATTGCTTTCCTTCATGTAAAGAAATGAGGGCTCAAGACCATGACAGGTGGGATTATGCAATCTCACACACAGTCTTTACTAAACCCCCTAGATGTCTAGAAGGAGAGGAAACAAGCACAGAGCTAGTGCAAACTTTTCAAATATCCAGATTTACTGACATAACATCATCTTGTTTTTTTATACTAAAAAGCAGAAAATGCTTGCAGATAGGAGGTAGTTTCTAGCTTTGTGTAGCAATATTCAACAAAATTCCAGCCAACAGTATCCTTCAGGTTCAACAGCTGAGTCAAATGGCAAAAAAATCAAATGGTGAAAATTCATTCTTCCCTCTCTTAACTGATTCAGGGTGTGATGGAGATCTCAAGCAGGAGCATCTTGAGATAAAACATGATACACACCCTCCCCTCAGCCTTGCCCTTCTGCAATACAGGCAGGTGCAAAGAGCTGTGTGGATTCTTCCTGCCCTTGGCAAGCAGTGGTGGTGCTGCTGATTGCGCTGCAGGAGCCACACCGTGAAGTCCTGGTCTCACTGACCCTGAATCTGCCATGTAAAACAGAGTCCTCTACCAATGGCCACCAGTGCTGCAAAGGAACAAACTGAGCTCTTGCAGACCATGTTCTGCAAAAGGTTGCCCACATATGGTGGGATATGGATGCATGCATGGGATCTTTAGTGTCCTCTAACAGCTTTGGGGATTCAACCAGTTTGTCATCTCCGAGGCCCATAAACAGGATCCTGCTTTTGGAAGAAGACTACATAGTTACTGATTTCTAGAAAACTCAGGCATCTCTCTACAGAAGGCACTGACAGGAGTCATCTGTGATATGAATTTTAACACACAGAAGCAGTCATACAAGAGAAGGATTAAAAGAACACTTATGGTCACATGGCTGACTGGTCTTGTAAAATGAAGTGACAGAAAACATCGTCTAACTGCTCCTTTGGAATTAATGAACCCAGACAGCTATAGAATAAACACCATCTATAACCATTCTGCTGTAATCAATCATTTAATAAAATTATTGTTTCAAAGCACTGTAATATACATAAATATATATATATGTGAGCCTCCTAAACAAAAAACCAAATATTCTAAAAATCAGTATATTGAATTCTAACGAAGACGAAGGGGGCAAAAATTTGTATCACACTCCCAAGCTTCATTTTCAAAATTATACAGCCCATGAAGATACTCATCTCACTTTGTCTCTCTAATTCTACTCTTACCTACAAGTAGTTCTACTTTATGATCTACAACACTGAATTTTAAAATAACCCTCACTGCATAATTACTTTAAAGCCATGGACATCCCTTAATTTACTTCTCATCTTTAATTCTTAATTTATACATAAACTTGGAAAAAACTTAATTTGGACTAACATTAAAAAAATCTGACTCCCTCTGGTCACATTTAGCTGAACATTTCTTTCCAACAGAGGTATCATTATTGTTTTAGTAGTCATGTGACAATTAGGTCAAATACAGTTCTGTCAAAATTAGTTAAAAAAAAAAAAAAAAATACAGAATACCATGATTGACTGGCAACATCATACATAAATGAACTTATTTGCATATGGAGGATCAACTGAATTACTTTTCTAATTTATTCAGTTCATAAGAATTGAGAAGCTAAGCTACATTAAATGTCAGGGGTTTAGATAAGCTGCTTCTGCTTACATCAAGTGCTGCAGCACATGAAGCACTTAAAAACTGCTCTGTCATTTCTAGGAGCCTCAGCAACTTCATTATGACAATGAAACTGAATTTACAAAATCTGTTCAGAAATGTGTTTTATGGAAATTATCCATTCTGTTAATCCCCTAAGCATATATGAAAGCTTGATAAATCTGACTACAAAAACTTTTGCCACAAAAGCACTTAATAAAAAGAAAGCAAGTACAACTGCAAATGGGACCAAAGTAATACAAAAGGATTCAAATGTTTAACAGTTGTATGCTGTATCGATTTTTAAAAGGGAGTTGGTGGTGAAAATAAACTACACAGTGCAAAATGAAAAATGCAAAGCTCAGCTTTCTCTATGGAACTAACCTCTCCTCCAGCCCAAGGTAATTGGACTGCACCTTTCTCTGTGCCAACACCAGGGCTGCCTATCACCTGACAGCTGAGAAACTCTGCCTCTGTATTCTGCATCCTCCCCCTGAGAGCTGTTATGCAGGCATCACTTCTTTGGGAATGGGTACAGAGAAATGGGAAATGCTGTTGCACTCTGAATTAAGCAGCATTTTGCTTATATTTATGCTCCCCATCCCCTCCTCTCTCAACCACAGACACTTAAAAGTTTTTGGCTGATGCTAACTCCAAATTATAAAGGTAGAAATTCACTAAGTAAAGGTTTTAAGCCTCACACATCTTTGAACTGTCAGACACAGAAAATCTGAGGGATATAGGTACACCTAAACAAAGGCTTCATCAACTAGGGCAAATGACTATTTTCTTCACAATTTGCAGGATAAGAAGCAAAGCCCACAAATCCCAGACGGCAGAAAGGTCAAACTAATACACAGCTTCTGATGCTCACTCCAAGAAAGCAGAATTCTATTATTTATTCTGGCTGCACTTTAGGATATAATCACAATTTCGTATTTCCTCTTCATTGTGTCACAGCAGATTTTACAGCAGGTCAGTTTCTCATTATACATTCACTGACAGTACTACCATTGGGCATCTCCTGTTCTCTTTTACTATGGTGCCCCCAGTGGTCCCTTGTCACTCATTCCCAAACCCATTCAATTTAACCTTTTGAAAACATGGGTTCTTTGCTTGACTTTGTCCGTGCAGCCTGCCCAAGTTACATCAGCACAGCCAAAGAGGATGCTGAGCTACAGTGCAGGGGAAGGAAGAAACAGCCAAGAGCAACACTCCAAAGCTGGCAATACTGTCAAAACCTATGTACTGTAACATATGTCGTGAGGGACAGCTGTTTCAGGCAGGATTTTGTTGTATGGAATAGATCACCTAAGTCCTGTTGCAGCATGTGTATGTATAGACCACCTCTTGCATAAACCTTAACTAAACCCCGCTGTCCCACCATCCTACTCTCTCTGTCTCAGAGTATCTTCATAAAAACTGTAGGGTTTTTTCCCCATTTCACAACAGTTTCTGTGATGGAGATGTGACTTAAGACGTTTCTATACACAGCTGCTCAGTCCTATCCCTGAGTTGCAGTTTGTTGCCCCAGTACGACACTATAAACAATCTCTGCAGTGATCTAGCTTAGAATGAAACATCAGCAAAACACTGTAGTAAAAATAACCCAGCATTTCAGTTTATCATGCAGTTCCTCCCTCCAAGTGCTTCTACTGCAAAGATCCCTAATGTTTTACCAATCCATTCTTTGCTGACATATTCTGTCTGTCAAAATAGACACAAAAATTTCAGCCTTTGTAGAGATTTAAATTAAAAAAAAAAAAAAAGTACATCCTTTCATTTCATGTTTGTTGTTCCTGAAACAGTGGCTATTTGGACTAGTCCATTAAATTCACATCTGGGTTTAGTAATTATTGCCTCCAGCTGCTCCTTGCCTGCCCCCTGCCAGAAGCTATTATTCTGCCTTTGCACCACAATAATTGTTTATTTGATCACCATTAAAACCAGATCTGTCCCTAGAAGAACAATTTGCTGAAGTACAGCCTGTGGGACCAAGCACACATTGAATTTTGCAACATAAACTACACAGGAGAAATAATCCACTAAACCATTCAATAGTTCACCAGACTTAGCTTTTTCTTTTTCCCCTCTCATCTTCCAAACAGCTTACATTATTTAGGCTCTTTTTGATAGGGTATCTTCTTGCCCAAGATTTCCTTATTTCTACTTTACCTTGCTGTGGCTGCTTGAGCTTCTTCCTATCTTTCCTTTCAGCTGCCATTCTCAGCTACAAGGACATTTAAATACAATCGTAGAAGACACTGGACAAAACTGGTGGTTTTGGGAAGTACAGTGAACAATTATGTGAGACTCTTTACAAGTTACTTTGATCACTTCTCCCAGACATAGGGAATCTAAGACATTATTTATGAAAAATGACAGCTGAGTTATAGAAAACTAAAGATAAAAATTGTGGGTTCCACATCTAGGTAGTTTTATTTGTAAATATTTATGTATATTTAAAGAAAATAGCTATAATTATATGAAGGTGAGAAGATAATGTAATGGCACTTGCATTCCACAGATTTTTGCATGTGTGTGGGTTTTTTTTTCTATTTTGAAAATTATCCTTTTCAATAAATGAAGATTAAACCAGCTTCTCTGAAAAACTGCTTTCAACTCAAATAATAATTTAAAGTGAAAATTAAATAGAAAAAGATAGCATATTGGTTTTAAGTTATTTTGCTTCTGTGACTTCCCTAAAGTTAAATTGTTTGGAATCACAGTAATACAGTCAGACAAAATAGATCTTTTTCTCTCACTTGACATTTTTTGTCTACAAGTATTTGCTCGAAGTCTCATATGAAGGTCAGGCTGATGATTTAGATGACTTGGTTAACTTCAAAGTGGCAGAATGTCATTCACATCTAAAATCTGCAGTGATTATTTCTCCACCATCCTCTTAAGCTTCTTCAGTTTTCAGCAGTGTGTCACCTTCTAATTGCTCTGAGCACTCTTTCCTGTACCTGAAAAAATTTGCTATCCTGTATTTCTTAAAAGGCTGTGTGACTCTGAGAAGTGTGCAATCAGATCATACACGCCAATCCTATGAATGCCATCTTCAAGTGAAACTACCACGTCAAATTTCTGCAGTGTAATTACAGATACTCATTTTATGCTCCAATTTATACACGAAAAACATGTCCTCAAATTGCCTCCTCTGTAGTGTTCTGGTGCCTGCAGACTAAGGAAGGAAAAACATTCCAAGGAGTGAGCAAAAATATTCCAGCTCGAAAGCATCTGTGCATCTCAACAGTAAATTATTTCATGGCAAAATGAATGCTATCTCAGTTGTAGCTTCCTACAAACTGTTTAGGACTTTGTGCCAAACCAGTATCATCAAGTCTACCAAAAAATATTGAAAACCAGTGCAAAAAAGACAAGAACTGCTCAAATGCATTCCCAGCATGCAACCCTTTCTGCAAAGCAAGGCATTACTGTCTTACAGTACCATTAATTTCTAAGTGATTCAAAATATTGCCTAATGAAATCTAACTTGCTGCACTTTAGCCTTGACATGATCAATGCATGGTGAATTCTATCAGGTCTGTAAGAACCCTCTGTTAACAGCTGCTTCCAAAGCCAGTAAGCTCTTCAAATGGCAAAACAAGAAGTGCGTGATCTGTCCCACAGCCATTCTGGCCACATGATCTTAATTTTGCGTCATATAACTCAGCCAACCAAATCTATTAACCTTGTTCCACTGCTCACTCTAGGTCAGATAGCAATCAGAATCACATGAAAACCGACCCCCCAAAGCAGTTTGAATGCATGGTGAACAGCATAGGTTTTCAGGTTATAAAATGCTTGATGCTTTGCTCTGCTAATGGTTTAGAAACTAATCTCTTAAAATAGTCTAATTACTCCAATAATCTAACGTTCATTGCAAAAGGAAGCCTGGTTCCAAGAGGACAAATTATAAAATCTTAAGCTAGAAATGAGAACAATTTTTTTAATAGTTTTCCCCAGTTTGAAGTTAGGTTTGTGGCATCACTATTCTAGATCAGGTTTTGAAATTGCATGACGCTTTCTACCTCAGGCTCCTAGAAACACTGACAAACACACAGCTGGATAGGCACTAAAAGGACAACCTTTTGACGTCATTGCAAGCGACAAAGTGTAGAGCTTAGTATGGAGAAGTCATTTAAGAGAAAAAAAAATCTACTGTTTTCCTTTTATTAGGAAAACTCATAATCTAGTTTTAGGCAAGAGACCTTTCTTCTCATCATCAAGGTAGAATTTGAAAAATGATGGGTCTTAAGTCAAGTAAGGAGATCAGTCTTTGTGGAACAAAGTACATGGTTCAATTTATTATATTGTTAATCCTTGTACCGCTGTGTATGTAAGGTTAACATTTTAAAAGTAAACTCAGGTAAGTAACTTGCTAAAAATAATAAACTTGATGAAAATTTTTAGCTTAAAATAAAATTATTTCTCACATATATTAGGCCTATTTACAGCTATTAATCACTACTCAACTTTCAAGAAACTGTCAACTTATCTCAATGTAAATTTTGCTGAGCATCCATATCAAGAACAGCAGTGCCCTATCCACTTACCCAGTACTATTCAATTTGCATGCACTTAAGCCTGCAAGAGGTGTATTTAAACTTTAGCTCAAAACTGGTATTTGTCAGATTTTTATGTAAAAGAAATCAGAAAACTTACTGTCACAAATTCATACATACAATTTTTAGATGTTAAGTCCCTCAGCATACCTCACAGAGAATTTAAATTAAGACAGAATGTTACCCAAGGTCCCTCTGTAAGGATGCTCCTTCTACCAAGTAAAAGTGATATTGGGTAAATTAAAATACTTGCTCTGAATTTTTATCCTGCAACAGCTGGGTTAGTTTTCTCCAGGGATTGTATGCAGAGTCTATACTGTAGAGACGCATGTGCATGGCCAACACATGAAACAGCTGATCTGAAAGGTGAAGAAGATAGATTGCTGAGTATTATATACAGTGACATGAACTATTTTACATTAAATTGCCATCATGTATTTTACAAGATTCTGAGAAGCCTGTCACATCATTCCAATTAAGCTGATACCCTAACAAGCGTGTTTTTATTAAGTATTGATTTCTTTTCAAAAAAAGTATTTGAAGAGAAGTAAGATTTCAATAGAAGGCAGTGAACACATGCATATATACAGAAAAAATATTTCAGAGAAAGGCTGTTTAGAAAGCTTTGACCAGATCTCAGTTGTTTTAGTGCTCCAAGTACTTCATTACAGGCCTTTTTTTAAGAATCCTATTTCATATGCTGTTATGTTGCTACGGTTCCATACTCACTTCTCTTGCCTCTCCAGTGACTGACAGACTTTTAGCTTTTATTCCTTTCTCACACAGTTAAGTTCTGTGCACAAAGTATTTGAAATTTAATCTAAAATTGCTACAATTTCTGGCCTATGGCAGGATCACTTTGGTTTTTCATCTTTAAAAGGTTTATTACTCCCTCTGCCTTCATATGGTTATTTTGTAGGTAACTTTTGGACAAAAAAATCCCCCAATCAACAAACTTCTGACTACACATCAATGACACTAAAGTAGCAACAGTTTTTATAATGTCAGAGATTTGTCTGTACAACCTGCAGGCAGAGTTTGCTGATATTCAAATATCAAAACCATCTGTATGTCCAGTGTATCAAAAATATAATTTCCAAAGCACATGCAGAATTTTTCAAACAGAGAATGCATAATTACTCATGGAGATTTACTGCAGTATTTTACATTAAAATGCACACTTTTCATTTATCTGTGAATCATATGATCACACAAACAAAGACAATATCTAACCCTTCCTCCCATTAACCCACCCAAGAAGGCAAGCACCATTAAGGTCAAGAGCATTTTCAGAAAGGTACTTGCAGTAAAAAACACAGAATGGTTTGAGTTGGAATGCACCTTTAAAGGTTATCTAGTCCAAGCATCCTGCAATGAGCAGGGATATCTTCAACTAGATCAGGGACTATTTGGGATCAGACTTCAGTTTTTTTCAATGAATCTTTTTTTTTTCTTCATAGGTTTATGCTGAAATAATTAAAGTATCATTTCCCACAACTTGGCTTACTTTTTTCTTCCTGTCACACTGTATCTTGCTATTTGGTGTCATGCTTTTCTCCTTCAATTTTCTAGGACCCTGCTTCCTTTCTCCCTTCATCTTCCCCTTAGCATCCTGACATCATCTTTCCCTTATTCTTTCAATTGATCCCTTTGCATCTTTCCCTCTAAATCTCTCTCCCTCTCTTTACAACATGCTTGCTCAACCTAGACAATCATAGGTCCTTTTTGCAAGTAGAAATAGCAGCTATTAATTTATTTTCCATAAATAGACAATTACTCAGAGGTATGCAATGGCCAAAAGAGTCGCATGATGAAGTCAGCTGACTGCCAGAGCCTGAGGGCTGTAATTAGCTCCTGGGGTTTGTAAAATAATTGGAGCTTTAGATGGCATTGGAATTGATAGCTGCCACCTGCTTTCTGAATAAAAACAGTCAATGAGGACGAAATAAGTCATCTTTTCTCCTGGCAAGAGATTCTTATCAAAACCCTGCTTTGGTGATAAAGTTCAAAACTCTGGAAATATACTTATATTCCATCAATAAAAAAATCCTCAAGCATAGTTTTATTTGGAATTAAACCCATGAAAATATCCATTCCTTCCCTCCTGCCTGTTCATTAAAATGAATGCTTTTTTATCCCTCAACTGCTCCTTGCTTTAAACACAAATGGGCAACTACGCAAAATGAAAAAAAAAAAAAAACAAAACAAAAAAATCAAACTGAATATCATTCAGAGTAATTAATTCATCCCCTGTTCCTTTAACAGCTATTCTCCTGAGCTTTTACTAATACGAATTAAGCAGGCAAGCATCAAATTCTACCATCCTGTGTATTTGTGGAATGCATAATTCCAAAACATAAGCAGAAAAATACAGAATGTCTTCCCATTTTCTTTTACCCTACTTGGAACCTTAAAATACATGTAAGGACTGTTTTTAAACAAGTAGCAGCAAAACACTACCATGACAACGGCCCACAAACATCAACCTTGCCCAGGCTTGTGAAGAGTGGGAAGGAAGGCCATAACCTCACCAGGCATCCCAAACCCCTCTGCCCCTCACAGTCCATCTT
>WEKY01039884.1:44002-68303 GCA_013390045.1 Picathartes gymnocephalus | reverse complement strand
TGTATTGGTTAATCCTTTGCTTAACTTGTTCTTTTTGGCACAGCCAGGGGCCTTTCCAAAGATAATCTGTCAGCATAGGCTAAATCCTAATCAAACAGGGCAAAAGAGGAGCTGGGAGATGCGTTGTAGGCTGAGGAAGTCCTTTTGGGTCTAGATATTTTTTTTAATATGGTACTTTTTAGTGTACTCTGAAAATGTAAGCTTTTATAAAAACTTCACCTTGTCATGAGAGCTTGCATGCTCTTTGAACACACTGGTTAAAGAGTGCATTTCAGATGCTGTAAATACAGTACATCTGATTTGCTATCAGCAGCTGGTTTTGGTAGGTGTCTGGATCTGTTCAATCCCCTTCATCATTTAGTACTGAACAATACCTCTGAATTTCTAGTTTCTTAAGGTAAAAAACTGATGAAGACAGAAATCTTCCTCACTTAAAAATGTGGTATCTGAAAAACCTGGTAGCATGTGGATGGTTAAGACTCTAAACCAAAACACTTCTTCTTCACTGGGCAAGTGAATGAAAAAGGAAACTACCATACAAATTGGGAGAGTTCTAGGTTGCTTTTATCCTGACTAATGAATTACCACTGATAAAGACTACACAAGACATAAAAGTTACAATCAGTATCCTTGGCTGTCTAGCATAAAATCAACTGGTGTACATTCATCTACTTTTGCAAAATAAATTGGAATTACAAAAGATTAGGAGAGATCTTTTCTTTCTCCGAAATAAAATATATCTTGGTCTTATTCATTATTAGTAGAGGTAACGTCAAAGCTGTTCTTTCAGAATTGAAGTGTTTCAGTTTCTTTGCAGAATGGTGCTTAAAAAGTGCTTATTAATGTACAAGTGGAGGGAAACCTGAGATACATTTTTTCCCTTGTCAGTTCAGCAATCAACTGTAATAAGAGCTGATGTAAAATTTTCATACACTTTAAGGCATTCTTTAATGTCTTTATGCTACTTGAAACACTTTCCATTTTCATTTCACTTAACAAGCATATTGGGATATTCTTTATGCAGATAAAACAAGCTTAAATAAAGTTGTTAAAAATGCCTGCAAGTAAATTGCTTGTATATTCCTTTTACTCTACTTTTTCTTTCCCTTACACTTAACATGATTAAACTGAATGTTATAATATAGTTCATGCTAAATGGTTCTATGATTCATATCAACCTTATTACTGTCAGCTCAGCCAAAACAATTTCACTTTCTCTTGTGCCACTCAACTGTGTAGTGGTAGTATGGCAAACATGGGATGTCTGGATTGAGATGCCAATATGTTTCATCTTTCTCAATAACATTTTCCCCCTTTTTCCACATGGCCAGTTTTTCAGTTGTTTTTTCATTTAGATGAAATGGTGGATGCCTTAGGACTGTGACAAAATATTCCATTGATGTTCAATAGGAAAAGTGTATAAGCTTGCACATTATGTAGTCACCCTAAATAATGGACTAAAAGAGATTTTGCTAGGAAAAAGATACCCAAACCCCCAAACCTTTCTATATGCTTTGCTTTTTGATGTATAAACAGGTTATGCTGATTGTCTAGTTTAAATTGTCTAAACTAATAGAGGGGGGAAACTGATGGAAGTCATCTCTGGCTGAGATTCTGATACTGGAGGGCTTTGCTGATTAAAGGCAGGTGGCATTTTGTGATCCACAGAGCATTTGTTTCTGCCTCTACACTGCCATATTCTTTGTATTTGCTATTCAGGTCGGGAATAAGTTGTGAAGGTACTTACAAGCTGTTTAGGATACCCACGTTTCTGAGAGCCTCTCCCATGAATCACATTGCAGAGAAGTCTTTACCAAGGGTATTGACATTTTTCTTTAGCTAACTTCAGAGCCAATAGCATGAATGGCACCTGAATCTGTATTGTCTACATAGGTTCCTTGTGTCTCACACCTCTCTTAGAGCTGGGGTGATTTCATGGTTCCTAGGGTGGCAGTTTTAAAGGATGTTAATCTCTCAAACATAGAACTATCTGTCGCTGTTCTCTCCGGGACGTGGCATAAAGATCAGGAACGGACACGCTTAGTTTCAGGAATCCAACTTTACTTTATTCAAAATCCCGCGGTTTTTATACACAGGGACTTAAGTATCATATTATTGGTTGAGAACATTAACATCCTCTTAAAACTACTGGTCAGTTTGGGATAACAACAAAGGTCCAACCTCTTTATGGAAATGCACAGCTGCACAGATGTTTACATTCCTGTATTCTACAGATCTCATAAACAGTATCGCAAAACCGTGAGCGAAACTCTCTGTCTCAAAACTGCAGTTTTGAGTTCTTGGGTTTTTCTGCTCAGGCTTTTAACAGTATCCACAACTATCTTTTTGTAGTGCAAGAAAAATTTGGATCATAGAAGTGGAGTTATGTGCTCAGAAGACACAGATGAGCTTTTGTTAATATGTTTGGCATAGCTGCTAGAGCTACCTTTGCATCTCAGCCAGTTGGGAAATTGGATACCTCACCTTCTCTTGTTCAGACCTCATCTCAAGTCTGTTTTATGGCTTTTTGTTGCTATGTATCTATCTGAAGAGTAGTATATGGTTTTTGGAAAGAACAAGGAGTTCTTATCTGTTGGGAGTAGAACAAATCACTGACTGTTCTGTTTTCTTTGAATCTTTGATCTGGGCTGCTTTTATGCCTTTTCTACCCCAAATTGTTTTCCTTGTGTAGAGAGCAAATTTCAGTCTCAGAGCATTAACTTTTCCTTTTCTAAGACTTAAAGAGACTGGATGGAGCCATGAGGTCTTTGGGCGATTCTATTTGGATAATTTCATGGATTTTAAAGAATTATTCTTTACAGTTCTAGTGAAAATCTGCTACTGTGCAGACACAGAAGGGGATATTTTGAGTTTTCTGTTCTAATTGTAACGTGGTGTGCTGACCCAGGCCTGACCTGTTAAAATGATGTTACGTACCTAAATTTTAGGCTGTTTTGGAAAACTGTGGTACATAAGAATTCCTAGTAAGACAGGGATATGTTAGACAGATTGTTTTTCTATCCTTTGGCATGCTATCTTGATTCTTCCTCCCACTTACTTTTTTTGCATTTTTTATTTTCATAGCCTTTTTTTTTTTGTTGTTACTATCTACTGTTTATCTTCATCTTTGTTTATCTTCCTTTTCATTAGTTAGAAATACTAGCCTCCTTAATATGAATTTCATCTATCAACCTACTCCTAAGATTTGATAAGTAATTAAATTTTTCAAAATACACCTATCTGAGTGAAGTCTTGAATGTTCATGAATATCTGTCTCTGAAATTTCTGTCAGCACGTAGTGAGAAAAGTGTTTTGGGATACACAAACTCCAGAGTTATGTTCATAATGTGTTTTGTCGAATAAATTATGCCTACTGTTTAGAGTAGTAGGAATAAATATGCACTCTTCAGTTAGAACAGTGAGTGGCAGTTTTCTGCCTGGGCATAGGAATCCTCTTGGGGTTTTTCATATGGTGGCAATTATTTCCCTGGTTGTGTTAGCATGACTGTAAAGTAAACCAAGTAATAAATTAAGAACATGGAGTAGAAGAAGCCTCAGCCTAGGTAAACTATTTTGAACTGTGCAGTCATACATGTGATGCTATAGAGGAAGGTAAATAATTGTTTCCATAACATGATGCTAGTCATTGTAGTGCATGGTGACACTTTGGTTAGCTGCTATCCTTGCAGGTAAAAGAATAAACATGTTGGGGGAGTGCGAGGCAGGATCCTGATTGACTGCAGCAGCAGGCGATTAATGGGCAACAACGCTCTGACAGGAGCTGCTGACAAGGCGATAATGAGATTAGCACCTTCTGATTCTTTTATTAACAAGTAGCCAAAGAATCATTTGGGCATGTCAGTAGATAATGATGGAAATTGAGGGACACTCTGGAACCTTTGGGTAGCAGATCATACACCTAGTGCTCTGAAGGGTAACTTGCAGATTAACTGAATCATCTCCAATTGCAAATGTAGTCACTGAATATGATGGTTTTAGTTACATATAAAAAGAGTGGATGTATTGCTGCATTTATTTATGTACGTTAGTTATTCAGGTATGTTGCAATGAAAGTGTTTGTTTTGTACTTGGAGCACTTGCTAGCTTTGAAAAAGTATGGTCACCAGTAGTCGTACTGTATGAAAAATTTCACTTTTTTATGGAGCTTTCATGGAGTTATGACAGATGATTTGGAGATGCTGTTTCTCAGTTAGCATTTTTCCTTATTGTGATGCTTGTCTTGGTATTGATGTGTAAAAACAATGGCTTCTGGGGTAAGAGAGGGGGAAATTATTATGGCTGGAAGGAGGCATTTGAGAGTTATGGAGAGGAGAGAGAATAAGAGAGAGGGAGAAAGCTATAGATAATTTCAATATGTGAATACTTGAGAGGACTAGAGAGTGACAAGAAGTACAAGACTGTAAGAGTAAGCAGATGTGAAAGAGAATGAACACAAACATATTGAAGATTTGGGTCTGGGAGGTAGTGTATTTGTTTCTGGGAAAAACCTGTATTTACACCTGTAAAAGGAAATGGGTCGGTAGGTGTGATTTTTGTGGAAGAGTATGAGAAAGAAGGCAAATGCCTAAGGAGAGTAAAAATTTAAAAATAAGAAAGGGGAAGAGTAAACATCAATGTGATGAGTTAGGCTGTTTGTAGAAGACGGTTTGGCATTTTTTTATTTTGCTGTTCTTCCAAATAATATCACTGCATAGAAGTTTAATTTTCTTGATGGGTGGGAGAAGGAAATTAATTTTTTCAAATATTAATACCTACAAAGGTATTTTATGAATGCATTTAATTGATGGTTTCATCAACATTAATTCCATTTGACATGGAAATCTGATAAGAATGTTGCTATGATCTTGCATTTGACCAAGTTAAAACAGTTGAATTTATCATCCTACTCTAAGTTGGCTTGGAGGTTTTTTCCTAAGGGCTTACATTGGTGCAATTGCTCAGGTTGTGTGAATGAGAAAGGAAGCACAGGTGTGCAGACTGGCTTGATTTAACCCTCCTTTAGATCAAATTAATTTTAAGATATACCTGATACAAATGCTTACTTTTTATGTCTAATTACAGTCAGGATGGCTGTTCTCCACGGTAAACAATTCACTAGTGTTTAGTTTCAGGTCACCTAAGTACCCTTGAAAAAGCTACTCAAACTTCTGTGGAATCAGAGGAGGTTTTGTAAGTTTGGAACTTCCCACCCTGAGGATATCATAAATGCTCCACGTGTTGGATCCCAGAACCTGGCTGCCATCACTTGCTTCTTTTTTGAAGACAAACATGGACTTTAATTGTGTTCATGTGCTTGTTAAAGATCAGTGATGCATGCCACTGTCATCTTCTTAAAATTCTCTTTTGTGTGTGGCTTTGAGAGTCTCAGACTACTCTGTTCCAACTTAAAATAATCTTGAAATCTCCATTATTTGGATGTTCTATTTTCTTGAGCAGCTGATAGCTCACTGTTAGGAGGAAATCAGCAGTGCCAACACAGCAGAGAGAAGGCTGTCTGTTTACCTTTATATTAATATATCTCTAATCATTAAGAAAATGGAAAGAGGAAAAAAGGGAGCCATTCTGAAGTCAAGAATAATGGCTTACTTTACAGCAGTGTTTTCTTGACATGGCAGAGCTTGCTCATTTGTGTCTCAGACTTTCCTGTTATTCAACCAAGTAAAAGGGTTGTCAATCTGTTTTAAGCGAAGAAAATTGAACTGGGTTTTTCAGGAGTATTGGTCGGCTTAGTTATGCCAAGCTGTTTCTTTGGATGGTAATAATAGATTTGTGCTTCAGCAGTATCTTTGACACAGTTGACTAGTTTTTAAGTTTACTTTTTTTTCCCCCCCCTTTCTCTGAAAAGCAAGTTGCCACCTATACCTGGAATGGAAAGATGTGATCCAGTTGTTCCTTTTAAAAAAACCATTTTTTAAAGAGAAGGTATCTGATTTGGTTTAGTTGAATTATATTTTACTCCTGTCTGTTTTTGCTAATTTGTCTCTTAGAGGCACATTAGAGTAGTTTGGAATATTTTATCAGTAACAATATATTAACAGGGAAAATGGTATACCTGAGGCACTGGTTCTCATAATTCCTTTTTAGTTCATTTATTTTTTTAACCAGTTTTTACAAACCAAATGTTAATGCATATGCTTGATTGCTAACCACCTCTGGGCATCAAACCTGTTTTTTCTTGAGTGCAATAAGTGATTATCCAACCCATGCTGCTCAGAAAAAGAGGTTTTGTTTTAATAAGCAGTTTGCAGTTTGGCACACAATGCTGAGGAAAGCAACATTATCTCCAGCAGTAAACTCTGCAGTCATTGCAAAGCTTGACAAGAAAATGATTGAGTCTGTTTGTTATACCTTTGTGGTGCTGCCACTGCTGCTGATGGAAATGTTGCTGTTTATTCAGCAATGCAATAACACTTTCTGTAATTTATGGATGCACATTCCCCAGATTACTAAAGGTAATATTGTTGACTAAAGGAAAGTATACGAATGGATAGTTTCGGTTGTTCCTGTCCTTATAAAAGTGATTGACTGTTCACTTTGCACCGGGAAGAATTCGCACAGGCTCTTTCCCTCTTAACAATTACAGATTTCCCTTCCACTGACAGTTACAAATAACACAGAGGGTTCTAAGTGGCAAAAATGTACTGACTTCCACAGGTTCAAGGGACAAAATCCTAGAAATTCCAGAACTTGTCCCTCACAGGTGGCATGCTATTTTGCAGTCCTTTTCCATCAGTAACAAGTTCTGTCCCTATATGCAAGAAAGTTAAGACAACACCTTTGCTGTATTTCTGCACACAGGAAGGATCGAGAAGTTGAGGACAGTGTGTGTATATCTGTCTCTCTGCTCCTCTCTCCCCCAACATATTTTTGGAGAAATAATAATTATTTACCTGGGGGCCCTATCGTGGCTGTGTATGTTAAACAAGGCTGGTATATGCTGTGGTATTGGCATAGGAAAAAAAAATCAATATGGTGGTAGTTATGGTTACCAAATCTGGGGAAGAGGCAACTCCAGCAAGGCTAAAATTCAAGCCTTTGCTCTTCCAACTTAAGAAATTTGCTTTCTGTCTTTAACAGACAAGTTCTTTGTTTTGTCCCTCAGTGATGGCTCAGGTGCTGGTGAAGTGCTTCAGCTGCCTTAGAGCTCCTATTCCAGGGTTTGTAATTTTATGAGAAATTTTTTAAACCGACTTGTATTATGTCACATTTGACTGTAGAGGTGGTGTTGATCTATGTTTGAAAATGTTAGGAATAAAGGAAGATTTGTCAAAACAGATTAAAAAAAATAATCCCAAGACTGAATAAGGAGAATCCTTATGTGCCTCCTTTGTGTCCCAGGCAAGGTGGTTGAACCAGAATACTCACTCACTGCCCATAACATCTAGTTAGCTGTTGGTTATCTTCAGGTAACTACCTTAGGCCTTTTTCACTGGGGCAATGGTGACTACAGGAGCTATGAAAGTAATTTGTTTTTTCCTCCTTCATAAGGCTGGGTATTTTCATGAGCCAGTGAAAGTAGTTTTGAGACACATGCTCTGTGCCAGAAGTATCTTACCTTGGCTGATGTTTTCAAGAAGCAATGTGGTTAACCTTTGTCACCTGTTTGATGGTATTTGTTCTGAAGATACAGTGATGTCTAATAATTCTGTTTTATGTAGGAGTAGGTTTTGTATGCCTCAGGTGGAAAGTCTTCAGCAGTGTGCTTAAACTTTCTTTCCTGTAATTTTGCACTATCAGGGCAGTCTACAGAAACAGGAGTTGCAACTTCATTGGAAACAGCAGTGAAGCTAGGTTGTTAGTTTTCTTGAAAAGTTGCTTATTAGGAAAAAAATTTGAGTATTATTTTGTAATTCAAACACTTTCTAAGTGCTAGAAATTGCTCAGGCATCCTGTGTATTTCTTTTACTGTAAAATAATATTTGCTTTCCTTTTTTTCCCCTTCCTCCTCTTAGGCAAATGTAGGGCAGCCCTTAAATGTCCACATGACTGGTAAGAGACTGTAGGGCTGTGCTGTTGTGTTTTTGGACTTTTTTTATTTTTAGAACATTTTGCATAAGAGTATTCCTTCTTTCTGCACTAAATCATCACAGAAAGGAAATGAGGGACTTGTCAGCCAAGCTTGAATACAGAAAAACTTGAATTTTCAGTATCTTATGTTATGTATCAAATATAGAGAGAGCACTATAGCTACAAATGTGAAATAACACTCAACTTGTGCTATTATTTGCACTGCTCCTCAGCTTGCTACATGTACAAAGTGACTTGGACAGTTAAGTTTTCCAGTAATAACTGAGTTAAAAGGAAATAAAGCCATTTCTTTGAAGTCTCATTGGCT
The DNA here is from genome assembly GCA_013390045.1 of Picathartes gymnocephalus. Taxonomy (NCBI): domain Eukaryota; kingdom Metazoa; phylum Chordata; class Aves; order Passeriformes; family Picathartidae; genus Picathartes; species Picathartes gymnocephalus. Next base: position 59,947 of record WEKY01039884.1, on the reverse strand, counting down.
GAATTTATAGTTTATACAAATTATACATATATTACTAATTGCTCTTATTGTCCAATGGCTTAGTAGAAAGCTCTTACTTTTGAATCTTTATAAATGATCATTGCAAGCCACTTTTAACTAAAACACACAAATAACTTTTTCTGTCCTTAATCATGCATAATTTAATGAACCTTTTTTTTCAGGCTTAAAGACAGCTAATTTGACACCTTCTATAGCATGTCCTGTTGTACGTACAAAGTGACTTTGTGGGGAGTTCCCAGAGTGATTTAAAACTGCGTAATTTTAAACATCTTATCACTTTCATCATCTTTGGGGAGTCTTCTTGCCAACTTCAAAAATCTTTTGGTATAAACTCCTTTCAGAAAGATCTTTTTGAAATTACTGTGTTCCCTTTAGATCCCTTGTAAGGGTTAGCATTAAGTGCTGTGCTTTTCACTTGCATAATGCTGCTTATGGAAACACTGAACACTTAGCTAATGTCTGTGTGGATTTCCTCTAGAGCTGGACAGCAAAATGTACCTTGAAAAGCCTCACTGGTTTCTAAAATTGCAATTTTGCTTTTTTAACAACTCAGTGAGGAAAAAAAAGTAAAACAAAGCAACCTCCCACAGTAAAACAAAAAAAACTCTTGAACTTCTATCAGCAAGAGTGGCATTGACTAACAGCTCAAGTGTAATAGATGCATAACAGCATTGCAATCTGGGATATTGTTTAAATACCGTAAAAAGCCTTGTTCATTTACTCTGTCTGAGCACTGTAGAGAAAAATGGTGTGGTAATCCTACCATAGCAGGTGGTACTACTTTCATATCAGTATGAAATGAAATTCTGTGGATGGCTTTTTTTTTCTTATTCACTCTTTCTAATCTTTAAATAAGACGATTGGTAGCCTGTTGGCAAGAAAATGGGCCCTGAATTTTTATTCAAAGTTATACAAGGATGATAGTTGGAATTTTTGGCAGGAGGCAAGCCATTGCTTTTCAGAAAATGCTGTCAGGGGAAGCTTTTTCTGAGTTACCTGCTGGGTCCAAGCTCTTTTATGTTGTTGTTGTGACAGGTAGATTTATAAGGCTTGAAATTTGTACAAATCAGTTGTCATTCAGTGCAAGCTGTCAATGTGTCAAGCTGTCATGCCTGCTGTGAGGGGATGCCTGAGGGGGTGTACAAGGGGGCAACCATGGAGAAAGGAAATGAGTTCAAACAGACCTGAAATGGAGCTCACTTCTTTGGGTTTTCTGCCCCTGTAGAGCTGGCATTGATTTTTCTTGATGTTGAGCAACAGCAAACCTTAAATGACATGTTGTTAGCAATCTAAAGTTGCTGTTTATTGTCTTTTAAATGGCAGCAAATCATGCAGAAGAGAATATAGTGTGCGTTTCTGAGTTGTGCATGTTTAGCAGCATCCTGTTCGTGTCACTTTCCTGGCCTGGTTGGTTTCAACTGGGAGAACTGCTGCTGCTGAACTGATGAACACAGCTTTATGAAGAATTTTGCAGACATGATCAGAAAAGAAGTGCTGCAGTCTTCTTTTTAAGGACTGAAGATCATTAGTGACCATGAAGTTTAAATGGGAGAATATCAGAGGTGTTTATGTGGCAGAAGTGGACATGTGATGTACTTGCATTTATTAGAAGATACAATATGTTAGCTTGGTTTATTGATCACATTCTCTGGTCCTTGGATTCAGTAAGAGGATGCTTCATAGGCAAGGTCAGTTGTTAAGCGAGAGCCACCCTACCCCACCATATGACTGCTGAGTAGTGCTAATTTGATCGTATTGTCATCTTCCAATCATTTCTTGAGTAAACCAGAGTAAAACCTGACCTCCTTTGTCACTTCCTGATATCTGTGCAGCTCCTACATCTGAAGTGATTACATTTGACGAGGACTGCGCACTTGCTTTGACTGCAAGCTGTGACAGTAAAGTCTTACATAGCACAGCTTGTGTCACTTTACTCTTCAGGTTGGCAATATCCGTATATGTTAACTCTGTTCTGGTAAATGCCATTAAGAGCTGCATCTCTTAAATGATGGAGCATTTCCTGTGTGTGACCTGGCCCCTCTCCAGACTTTGTGCTCTTTCCACATCTGGATAGGCTGTATTTGGTTTAATTAGTCATAAGATTTTTGGCCTGTTCAGTTGATTCTTCATCCATCAAGCAGTACTGGGAGGGGGAAAAAATACTGGCTAGGGATGAAAACTGGGAAGGTGACATTTGAGCAACAGTCAGCGTCTAGAGGTAAAAAAATTAATCAAAGATTTCCATATAGCCGTTACCAGCTGGCATTCATGGCCTCTGAGCCGTTGAGCTAAAAAGTCTACAGAGAGGCACATGGCGCAGCTGAGTTTGTCTTGTAAAAGCACAGCTGTCCAAAACATGACAGCTACAGCATTAGCAGGGCCATTAAGAGGTGTAGAACATTTCCAGGGAAATGATTTGAAAAATGACAATGCTGGCTCCTGTGTGATATTAATTATACCCTGTGCTCATGGCAAATAAGCTAAAATAGTTGGCAAGAAAGACAAAATGAGGTGTCTTGTTTCTGATAGTCATTTTGATCAGTCATAGTACAAACGGGTATAGCTTTTTAAAGAAACAACAGCACTAATGGACAAGCAAGATGATTTCTGGATGAGTTCTTTTTGAATTCCTCAAAATAAAAAGGCAAAGCTGCAGCCTGTAGGTAAAGGTAATGCATGAACCCTGAAAGCCGAAACAATGATAACACTCTTAACATCTAAGTTCTGGACCATATGTCAGAGAATACTTCCTGCACAGCTCTTAAAAGGCTTCGAAAGAACAGCATAAGGCCCATAGTGTGAAACAGTCACATACAAACCCAGGAAAATTTGGCACTGCATGAATCAAATGTCTTGAGTTGTTCTATAGTGAAGAATGAAAGACATTCTGATAGCATGTGAATAGTGTTGAAATAAGACAAAAAACTACGTTGTGTGAATATAGACAGAACCAGGTATAAGCTAGATGTTATTTTAATGGTCCTCTAGGAAGCAATGTTATATTTCTTCCTGATAAAATGTATTTATATACGTACTGTGCCCATGTATTTGTGGATGCAAAAACTTAGGCAGCACATGTTTATGCTAGTTAGTAGGGTCTTTCAAATACTCATGATTATTTTCAATATTTAGTATTTTGCATCTCAATTGCTCTGAAGGTATGCAAGTTTCTTGTAAAAGAAGAATTACAGCCATGGCTGCCTTGATTTCACCTGGAAATAATTTTCGAGGGTTTGTTTTTGTGTTGCTAGTGCTTTGTCTGCTGATGTCTGTTCTTGCTGTTAGGCTCACACAGATGTCTAAGCATGATGCCAGCTCATTGACCATCAAACACCTGCTGAGGTTGTGTTTCCTGTAGCATCCATTCTACCCCCTTTCCTGGAAAAGGATTGGAGTAGGGTATTAGAGATACCTGTTTAGAAGGACCAAAACACTATGGCCTTAAGTGCACAGAGGCTGCATTGGTCTTGCTCTTCTTCTTTTTGCTTTCTTGCAAAACTGTGGCATGATGTGAGTTGAGGGGAACCCTCTAATTGAAAAATGATCGTATTTGCTCATTTATTTCTTGGTAGTTTTGGTTTTCTGCTGGATCACTTTTCCTAAAGAAGTTTAGCGTGCCATTGACTAAACAGAAACTTTAAAAAGTAAGCATTTCTGTAGCTAGCTACATAAAGCTTGGTGCTTTGCTTGGGTGGTGCACAGGGGACAGCCAACTGTTCTTTGTCTGCATGTTGCTATAAGGTCAAGTTTTTTGACTTTATGCATGAAGTAGCTAATGGTGTCTATTGTTCATTCCAAGGAATGATGAACCCAATGTAACCATGGTCCTCTCCTAGTATGAAATGCAGTATTCAGCTTGGCTGTTCAGCTTTGGCTGATGAAAGAGCCAAGTTGCTTGAATTTGTCAGCTCTACTCTCGAACTGATTTGGTAGGGGGGAAAAAAAAATCATTACATTGTTGAATTTGCAGTGGAAAACCTGTTGGTGTTAGGTAGACTTGAAAGGTGGACGCAGGCGGTGGAGAAGTATCTAATATAATTGGTCTTAAATTTTAATGCTTTCAGACTTTTTTTGACTGATAACATTAAGTTTAAATTCTAACTCTGTACTAAGGATTAGAATAGAACTTTTCTGGGAAACCGTTCACTGTGCTGCCACAGTGCACTTTTTCCTCTTCTGTGAGACTCACTGCTGCCAGTCAACTTGCAAACTTTAGGTGGTGCACAGGTCTGATCCTGTTAAATTAATCTCATAAAGAGGTTCATAATAAATTACAGTTTGCAAATAGCTTGTCATAAATGAAAACACAAGTGTAATGATGATAAAGTAAGCATACTTGGTGATTCTAAATACATTGTGTTGGAAGAGATTTCCCCCTGTGTAGCAAATTCTATTGAATAATGTTGAATGTATGTAAATAAGTACTGCCTTTCTCCTCCAAGATAATGGAACTTTAAAACTTCAGAATTGCAGCAGGGCAGGGCTTTAACACCCTGTGGAGACAGAGACCCAGGATCATTCCTGAATTCGTTTTTTCTATGCCTATACATGAAAAGAACTCCAATTTGCTGGCTTGCCCCAGGAAAACTATTCAATAGGCTTTTCTCTAGCACTGGTGAGCAGAGCTTTTTTCTTGGTCTGTGGATCAAATACATCACACTGCTCCCTGCACTGATCCTGTAGTTAAATTACCCTATATAAACAACTCTTTGTTATTCCTGCCTGTGAAAAATGTTGTGTTCTTTTGGTAAAGAAGAAAATAGACCTGGAAATAGAAGGTCACAAGCAGGTCAAAGTGTTTAGCTGAAAGGCTGGCAGAGTTTCAAGCAGTGAAGTTTTGAGATCTAAGATTGAGATTTAGTTGAGATGGAAGTTAAATTTTGTTGTTTCTTTTTTTTTTTTTAAGTGTCTGGTCACAAGATTAAGGGGGGGAAATCTACTAAGGTCAATGTAGACTATTTGAAGAGATGTTTAAATGTTTTGGCTCTGCTATCTATTAATCCTTTGCTAAATGCATTGAACGTGAGAAATAATATGTACTGTTAAACCACCAAGTGCAGAGAAAATGTCTTAAAATTACAGTGTGTAGCAAATTAGAGTCTACTTGCTATTTGCTTTTTCCAGGGCTGAGGCAGTCTGTTTTTCTTTTACCTTGTTTACCTTGAAAACATGCTTTAATGCCTGTGGTGTTTCTGTTAACCTCCTTGAACTCTTGTGATTTCATTCATGTGATTTGTTATTGAATGACCTTTCCAGGATTTTACAAAACACGACCTTTTCTTGTCAAACATTCAAAGGTTTGTAAAGAAAGGCTGTCATGGGGACAATACTTGTTTTGCTAATTATAACAAATGTTTCCAAACATACTTGAAAATGTAGATTCATATTTCTGCAGCCATTGATAGTTCTTTGTTAAAGTTCTTTTTAAGGTATTTTTTGAGTAAACCATTAGTGTACAGTGTTTTAAGAATAAATGGTAATGAAGAATTACATGTGCCAATGGGCTTTAATTACAAACCTTGTCAAATAGGAGTAAATGTAATGAAGATACTACTACAGTTGTGAATCCTTACAGCTGTTTTCAGGTGACTTGGAATTGTTTGTCATGCTTTCAGAAAATTTATAATACTGGCTAGGGCATTTTGAGATCAGACTCCATACAGAGGGTTGCTTTTTTTCCCCAAAGCTGTTTAATTAAGGTGAGCAAAAGTCTTCTCTTGTTTTAAGACAAATTAAGTGGCATAAGAGGAACTCCTAATGTATTTCCATTGTGAGTGCAACCAAAAGAAAAGTAGTTGAGCAGTGGATACAAATTGCTTTATAACACATGGAAGAAATATGCAACACTAATGGATGCAATACAAAATGCATTCTTAAAATAAAAGCTCTGATTCTCCATTTTTTTAAATGAAAGGTAGACACGAGGTGATATGAAAAGACTATAAAAAAGAAATGCAAATATTTTGCTTTCAGAAGTTTATTTTGGAGTCTCTGGGGGTTTTATGATTGTTGGGTTCGTTTTTTTCATTTTTGCAAATGTGTCTTTGGTCAAATATAAGTCCACTAAAGTATTTACCTGATATGAGGCCTATATTAACCTATCAGTGTCCAAAAATAAGGCTTTTATAAATTTATCTGAACAAGACTGAAATACCAGGTGGAACATCTGGAGGGAAAAAAATTAGGTAGAATCTTTTTGCAGAATGTTCATCCTTTTACAAAAATATGTATTTTTTTTGTATTTTTGTGTGTATGTGCAGCACTTTGTTTTAACTCTGAAGAAAGTCATTGAAGGTGGTAGCTGGTGACATTTCTTTTGAGGTTGAGTTCTCTGGTAATTCAGAGTCTAATTTTGTCTTTTCTTAGAAGCCGCTCCTCTTCTATGAAAATGTTGGCTTTTCTCTTTCCAGCTCTTCCATCTTTCCCTTGTTGAGGAATTGCTTTGATNTCCATCTTTCCCTTTTTGGGGAATTTCTTTTATTTTTTTTTTTTTTTTTTTTTTTTTCTTCCCTGTTGACATTAGGCACAGTATTGCTCTGAATTACCAGTTTACAGAGTGAGGTGTGGTGTCAGTGACATGTAATTAAGTCTGTTGTAGAGCCCTGACATTTACTGCTTATGTTATGCTGGCTAGTTTGGTTTGTGAAGAGCAAGAACTGGTCAGCAAATAATAAAGCAAACAGGAAAACTGAAACATAAAGGCCACTCATAGAGGAGCTTATAGCAGAATTGCTAACTTGCCTTCAGCAGAGAGATATGGTAACATGTGCACCTCTACTGTTCAGTTGTATTGAAACTGCCATAAATAAGTTTCTCTGTTGGCATATCTCCTCCATCCTCCCAGTCCAAAATAATTCCTATCTAAGTATCTGAAAAGCTGAAGAAGAGGTAACCAAAGGCAATGCTCATGTTTGCAAGAATTCAGACAATCAGTTAGCAAATATTCAAAGAAAATTGGGAATTCCATGATTTACAAGATTTATGTATTCGTGTGTTTTCTGATGCCTGGAATTCAGAAATCCATTTCTAAAATCTATGAAATATGTAATCAGGTCATTCTGTGGTCTTAATTTAAAACATAAAGATTTCAAGAGTATCTGGTGTATGAGCTTATTTCTGAGTCATTACAGCAAGTCCTTTGTGTCAAGGAGTTAACTCTGACTGGTTATTTATTCTAGCCCATGAAACTGTAATTAATCGTCTGAAATACTGTCACACTGCAGCCTCCACCCCCAGCAGTTGCATCTTCTCAACTTGTTGCCCTTAAAGGGCTGCACTTCAGTTTTGAGATATTTTATGTTAAACCCAGTTTCTACTTCCCTTAAGTGAATACTAGACCATGTTTTTGTGTGTTCTGATGCAGCACAATGTGGTATTTTGTCTACCTCCTTTGAGAGGAAGAAGACTTTTTGTGTCTTGGCTGTCTACATACTGATTTATCTGCCTCTATTTTTCCTGGCTCCTGTTTAGGCAACCTATCCAAAACAGACTTGTGGCTCTTTTGCCTCGCACTCTGGTTTTCCAGAAGCAGAGCTCTTTCCACGTAGCGGAGAACAGAAGCTCTGTGCTATCTTCCATGGTCAAGTGATGCATCTATGGAAGCTCAGAGAAGATACATTTTCATTGTGTATAGGGCAAAAAAAGTCTTGTTGTGAGGATCCCAGCCAGCGGTGGGATGGGAGGGGAAAGAACCGTGTTCCTGTTGCTTTTCTCTGTGGCTGCCCTGCTGCGGGTCCCCGCGGCGGTCTGCTCGGTGCCGCAGCCGTGTGTGCTCAGCAGCGCAAGGCTCTCTCTGGGCCTCCCTGGCCTGCAGGCCACTGTGATGAAGAGTGGCAGTGGTGGCTAAAGCTGCCATTAGCTTTTGAGATTAAGTATGGCCAGCCTTTGTTCTGGCTAGCTGCCTTTTCCTTTTGTAATTGAAATTCTGTTAGACTTAGAAGGGAATTGATAATGACAAAAGCAACTATATTTTAGTTCCTACAGTTCATTATATTTTAGCCTGTATAGCATCTGAGGTCTTAGTCTTCCACAGAACCAACACCATCTGGAAAATATATTTACTGGAGAACCCTCTGTTTATTCAAAGGCTTAAAATCAAAGGAAAAGAATTATCTTCTGTTTGTTTCTATGCTGTCTTTGACCATTTAGTATAAATAGATATGAGAGAAGTTCAGACTACTCATAAAATTCTAGAAGTATTTAAATTTATATTTTCAAAAGTGTTTCCAACTTCTTTTTTGAAGTCTTTAGAAGGGTTGGGATAGAAGTATTTTTCATTCTTTTTACAAGACTGTTCTTGAGAGTCAGGCAATTTGCTGTAAAAAACAGAAGAAATATTGAAAATTAGGAAAGTTAATCATCCTATACAGTATGTACCTCTTAATATTTATCCACTGCAGTCTTTGATGTTTCATAAATCAGCAAAGGATGTCAGTGTGTGAACAATGTTGTCTAGGTTATTCAAACATGTGAAGGTGTTTATCATGGGTAGTCAGATTTCAACTATATTGTATTCTAGCTCTTTACAAAAGAGTGTGCCACTGTGTGTGCCATAGAGCTTAATAACAAGTTTATGTAGTCAAGATTTATGCAATTAAAATTTGTGTGAGCATTAAAGAATTACTAAATGTGTATTTTGGTGTGCATAGCTGCTGATTTTAAATGTGACTGTAAGATAGCTTGAATACAGTGCTATAATAACTGGTTTGATTTATGTAAGGTCTGAGGCCAGGTGTTTGTATGAGAAATGCATTTGGACTTAGATTTGTTGATTTCAGAATCAAAAGATGAAGGGGCATGAAATTAAATGGCTAGTGATTAAAAAGAATAATACTTAAAGTATCAAGAGAACACAAACTGTCAAAAGCTCAGAATGTAAATGAAGACAGTCTCTTACCATTTTATTTTCCCTCTTTTCAAATCCCTTTTAGTTGTTCTCAGTGTTTTTAAATTATGCAGTAAGAACCACATACTGGTTATGATAGCAGTTACTTCTGTGAAATAGAAATTAGTTTGTCCCATCCATCCCATTTCTACTTTAAAATCTTGATCTCTGTGCTGCTGTGTGGTTTCTTCTCTAGAGAAGATCTCCATTATAGATTTTGTTTTGGGGAGCGGATGTGCCCCAAATACCAGAGCCAAAATCATAGTCTTTGAGGAGACTATGTGGACTTCTTTTCATGACTGTATATTTTTGGGTATATCTGTAATCATGTTTGTTATGGTAAGTTGAGAATGAAGGGGAGAAAGAGTATTGCATGCTTCAAGTAAATAGAAACAGTTAGGAAAAGTGTATTTTGTATTTATAGTTCAGCTGTGGGGAAACAACCACTGAATGAAAAATGTGAAGAACTTTGTGCACTTACTGGCTAATGGATGTCAGGCAGTGTGGTGATTTGCCTGCTTTATGGTTATTGAAAAATAATATACAGTGATTATGCAGATTTGACACCCAAACAGTCTATGGGGAACAAGCATAAATGTATGTGGGGGGAGAAAGCTATAATTCAGTTTCAGCATAATTCTCATTCAAAGTGGAGCTGAAGCAAGCTGTACTCTAACGGTGGTGAAGGGACCACTTGCAGCCTTGGCGTTGTGCTCTCTTCCACCTGACTTTACAGAACGGGCTCATAGATAAGCTCATAGGACCTACAGCAAACATTACGGGTTGTACAGGTTTGCCATGACCTTAGTTGCTATGAAAATGTGTCTGCTGGAATTGTAAGGGAAAAATAAATTTAATCAACATCTAAAGCACAGGCACTTAAATGAGTGGCATCCATTTCCAGGAAACTCTTCCCCCTTCCATCCTTGACTACAGCTGCTGTGAAGAAATAGAAATGGGTTGTTAGTGATGTGGTATTGAGGAATTTCTGCCTCTAAAGGCAGATTTAGAGTTTAGGTTTAGAGTTTAGAGTCCTCTTTCTAGTGCACAGACACACAGTAAAAATACAGTTCCTCTGTCTGAAGAGTGTTCAGTGTAGACATAGGATTTTTCACCCTTAACTGTAAAACTCTCATTGTCCTGGAGATCATTACAATGCAGCTCATTGCCAAGTTTGCTCTTTACTCCCCCCAAAAATAATCTGTGGGGTGTTTTTAAAAAAAGAAGACAAAACATTTTATGCATGGACAGTTGCAGCTGACTGCAACTTGGCACCAATTTACACCTAATAGTCTGGCATACATTTTCTCTCTTAATACTTTCAGGAAAAATCTAGAATATCAGCAGAGGACAGGCAAATGAAAATGACTGTTGGCTAAAAAAGTTGGAGTCCATTTCTTACTCCATAAAACTGACTTATGAAAAGGCTATGACAGAAAGTTATTTCATTCACAGATATATCTGCTCCCTAGGTCAGTGTGTATGTGGCTGGTGGGAGCTGTGTGCTGGATGGGATAAAGGACAGGGTCAGTGAGGGAACTGCCCTGTGAAGAAAGTTGTGTGGGGACACTTGTTAGGCTCTTTCAAATGGGCAGCATATGGGTGAAGGTGACTGGGTTTATCCTGAATATGAAAGTCCTTGAATTCAAAGCTGCACTGAAGAACTGGGCAGTGGCTATGAAAGACATACCAGTCTTCACTCTGAGCCTCCAAAACTTTACATTGGTGTGTATCTACCAGCATTTTTCTGCTAATCAGAACAGTGGAGCTGAACCCTGTTTTGAGGGGGGAAATAGAGAAGGACCTGTGAAGGACTGTGTAGGATGGATTGTTTTAATGCTGAGATATTTCATGTCCACCTTTCTTTATCCCCTCCCCTACTAAAAAGGTTTACTAAAATACTTTCTTTTTCATAACAGTCTTCTGTGGTGGAGAAGTGAGAGAAGAACCATAATGCCCAACCTGCAGTAAGCTGTTCTATATTATGGTTTCCATCAAGGATTTCGGAATGCACAGTTTGGCTGCTGCTTGGGTGTTAAACTGAGAAAAATGTATATGCAGTAATTTAGGCATTCTTTCCCTAGCAAATTTTTCAATAGGAAGAAAAGAAGGTGCTTGTTAATTAAGAAAATGTTGCTTACTAATTAGAGTCTGTCATTTTACATGTTTTGCACATTGGTCATGACAAAGTACCCTGTCACTTTGGAGTCAGGCTTTGTAAAATAGCCTGACCCAGCCTGGAGTGGCTGTCTCTTCAACGCTGGAGTGGCTCTTTCCTCGGCCCTTGGACCATGGCATCCACTGACTTCGGTGGAAAGCCTTATTTGAGTAACTGTGTCAAAGGTTAAAAACCCATGTAGAAAGCCAGTCTTTTAACTGCTCAGCTCCTTAACCACATTGTGCTCTGTGCCCCCAAGGACTCCAGTCTTGTGTTTGCAGTTGGAGATCTGCCAAGAAATCTTCATTGACACCATAGGTTTATAGTTACAATAAAAAGGACATGTGTGTACCAATAGCATGTTATGTACCTGAGTTAAAGGTGGATGTTGAGGGCAAGATTTTCAGTAGTTTGCTATCTGGAAGCTACCAGTGAAGTATCTAGGTGAATATAAGGCTTTTTCAAGCATGCAGTTGACCTTTTGAAAGCGTGGAGCTTTTGCTTCAGACTTACACAGTTGCTGGAGTTATATAATAATGAAATTGAAATTAATTGAATTGGTAATATATGCTTTTGCATATCTATAGGAAAAAAACCCGTAGGACACAGTGTCTGGAGCCAAAACCTCACCATGTGTGTTCATGCTAATGCTGATATTCATACCAAATGATGCACTGGGTGCATGAGTCGGTTTGCTGGTTGGTTTTTAAAAGGGGAGAAGACAAGGCCTATATGTGTGAGAAGAGAGTCGAGCAGTCTTGTCAGTCTGGATTAGTTCTGAGTCGTTGATGTTCTTCCTAGAGGATGAATAACAAAGAATTTCATTTTGCCTTTGTGGTTATAACTGTTGTTATAAGCAGTTAGCTTCTGCAGTTCTTAATTTTTGTTTGGATGTCTTAAGTGCCTTGGATTGTGGGCATGAGACAAGTAGCAAACAATGTGTGAGATTGAAAAGGAATTGCAGTATGTTCTTTTAAACTAAAGCCTTAGGAAAAAAAGGAAAAACAGATACACAAAATAAGATAAGAGCTATGGGTTTGGAGTTAAAGCCAAAGTGTCAGTTTATTAATTTTTCTGAAATCTTTGATGGAACAGTAGACACTGCTTTTTGCTTCAATAAGCTGCCATTTTTTTTAGCTTTCTTTTTTCCTAGATTTCCCAAAGTGATTTTGAGGATCCACTCCTATATAGCTAAAGCTCATACTGCTGAAATGATTATTCTTACTTTTGATAAATGATTATTCTTATTTTTGATAGTGGGTTTTTTTGTCTTGAATATAGAAAATTAACACTGTCTAATGGTTTGTGGATATGGAAGTTGTCACCAATGTTGTCTTTTTTTTTTTTTTTTTTTAAGTTTTAAAACATAAGGACATCTTTTACATTACAGAAAATAGTCATTAAATGGAAACTGTTTATTTGGCTACAAGCCCTGAGTGTGCAGGAGACATGTTAGTAAGTCACTGACATATGGATGTGATCGCTGTTTCTTTGACCAGATTTGGTTTCTGCAGAGTGCGTGAGAAGGGAAGATAAATTTTGCCCTAGTAATACTGTAGTGACTCATAAATAAATGGTTACCCTTTGGTGCTTACAGTTTTCATTAAAGCGGCCTGAGCTTTGTTATTGACACCATAGGTTGCCTATTCAGGGAAATGCAGTAAAATTTATCAGTGTGCTTTCTACACCTAATAAATCATCCAAACAGGGAACCATATGGCAGATAAGACCTTGAAAATGTGGCTTCAGCATGTGAAGAGTCAAGTTGCTGAAATCTTGAATGATTACAGCTCGTGCATTTTCCCCTGGAATATCTTATAGTTATTTTACATGCCATTTTCTTGTTCATCTTATTGCCTTTTTGTCTCTCTCTCTCTCTCTCTCTCTCTCTCTCTCTCTCTTCCCCCTCTTCTTTTTCAGCAGTACTGTGATTTCAGAAAAAAGTCGAAAGCAGATAAGACATTTTTATAATGCCTTGCTGGTAGGAGGAAGAGGGGCAGGGAGGAGCAGAGACTGATGGGAAAGGATGATATATGTGGCGGCTGTGTCCCAACTCTCCTCTAGCCCATTGTCATTAATCATGGCTATTAGTTTTTTCAGAGCTGCCTTGTCTGCACAGTGCCTCAGAAAAGCCATTGTTTTTTCATACAACAGTCCAGGGAAAGCAGCGGGGGGTGTGTGGGGGTATGGATGGGACCTTCTATAGTACTCCTTTCTCCTGTCTGCCTGAATCTGTGTTTTTTCTCTCTTTCTTTCTTTCTTTCTTTCTTTCTTTCCTTTTTCTCCCCTCCTCCTTTTTAAATTTTTTTTTTTTAAATTTATTTTTTTCTTCTAATTTTTCTTTTTTCTTTCTTTTCCTGCCCCTTTCTTGAAGAGAAAAAGATCTCAGTTGGCTGTTTGTACCTGTGTGTAGGCACTTATCTGGTGACATAAACATAGGTCAGGCAATTATAATACATATTCACTGACTAGTAGCTTTGGTATGCACTCTGCCATCCCAGGGTGAGTTTTTTTGCAAAAAAAGAAAGACTTCTACTTGGACATCTTCTAATCGGAGGGCATTGGCAAGATGTGAAGACCTATCTACAATACATTTTAAAAGAGGCATTTTAAAATCTTGGTGTTCTTTCTCTCTCAATTAAAAAGACAGTTTTTGTCTAAAGTTGGTATGGTTCTGCAGCTGCTGTCCTTGACTGCTTCTTGGGTAGACAGAAATGAAAGTCTTCCCTTAAAAGTGCCCTTCTAATATAAAAAAAAGCAAGTGGAGAAAAAACTCCAAACTTTCATAGAGGCAGAAAGATGAAAATGTAGTCATTCAAGCATCTGTCTAGAGTATGCTTTCAAAACATTATAATGGAGTTTGTTTTTCTAAAAACCTTCACAAATATGTACTGTGCAAAATACATAAACAGCATGACTGATAATAGCACTTAGACATTCACAGATTGGCAGCCAATGCTCAGCAAGGATTTGTATTTTGAAAATTCAGGCATGTTATTGTAATGGCAAAGGGAAACTTGTGAAGGTACAAGTTTTGGTTACATTTTATTACAGAGAAAAACAGCATATTGGAATATTGTCATATTTTGGCTTTTAGGACCTTTACAATATGAACATAGGCACGTGATCTAAGTACACTTCTGCAGATTAAAAGGAACAAAATGTTAAAGCAAATGGTCTTCCTATTTACAGTTTCTACTCTATAATAAAGCAGTAATGGCTTGAAAGTTACATATTCCACAGGCAGTGATGGCTGGAGAGAAAGGTACTAAGTCTTTAAGATATTCAATATTATAAATATCTCTTTGAATCAAATGGCATGTTGATCCTTATGATTATAAAAGTCCAAGTGCTTTGATTTCTCTGGAATTCAGAGAGACATCTTCAGGAAATCAGTAAGAAAAAAAGGGATTTTTTCCATCACTGTTTTAGAGAGCTTTAGTGTCTGAAACTTTAAACCAAACACTTCCAACCTGCAGATGAGGATGAAGCTCCTGCTCCAGGATGGCAAGAAAACCATTCTTGCAATCATAATCCATCTCTGATGCAAAATACTTTCTTCTTTTTGCAAAATTGTTTTTATTATCAACAAGATAGTTGGATTTTTAGGGCAACTGTGCTTCTGATAGACCTGCTCTGTAGCAAACTGAGTTACAGTTGTTTGCGAAACTTCTGCTATACATAAGTGATTTGATTTCTTTTTTTTTTGCACCTCCTATTTTGCTAATATCTCTGTGGTAATATATTTCTGCAAGAAGCCCAAATAACTTACTTTTCTCCATCTGCCTGTGAATACAGAAGGGGGAAGTTGGGATCTTGAGCAGATTTTCATGTAGTTTGAGCCTTGTAAAGCTGTTAATATTGTACACTAGAAATATAGTCTCTAGGGAGATTGGTTTTAAGACGTGGTTTCTGTGGTTGCTTAGTTATGCTAACATGGGATGATTAAAATTCCTCCTCAGGAAAAAAACCCAACTTTTCCCACTATGCTTTAAGAAATCCTATCACTAATGGTGTGGGCTGGTGGCTACCAAGCCCTTGAATTAATAAGAAATTTATTTAAATTATTTTACTAGAGAAAGGAGAATATTGACTATTTTACTTTAATCGTTGTTAGTGGAAATTTTGCTAAGTTGAAGTTTCCACTGAAAGTACTAGGCTGTAGGTAGGATCACTCTGTGTACCTTAACTGGAGCCAAAAAATGGGCACACAAAGGCATTCTCCATAGTTATATAGGCTCTGGTTTCTGATCTGTTTTCTGTGTTTTGTTTTATTTTTATTTGTCTAGTAAATAAATGGGTGTTTTGGTTGAGATTGTAGTCAGTATCAATATGGGATTTTGAGAAAAGGATTGGATTGCTACACATACTACTAAGGTGCGTGTGTCAGTAGTCTATCAATGCCTGAAAGAGGGTTTGGTGAGAGAGGTGACCTGACGGATCAAAATCTGCACTTTTGACCTAAGAGTTTGTGTTTCCTTCCGGAAAATGTGGTGTAAAATAAGCAGGCAGTTGCTAACTGTCCAGTGTACTGAGTATTTTTCTTCAATTCTGTACGAGTGATTTCCTCGCAGTGTTGTTGGATGCTGAACTATTACAGGTTGTCAAGATGAGACTTTAGTTTTTCTGTAGATAACTGTGGGATGAAAATTGTTAAAATATTCCTGGGAAGACCTTTACTTACATGTCTCTAAAACACAAATCCAGTGACTGTATTGCAAGTGTCTATAGTATAAATTGCTGTGTGCCCTGTATTGCATAGTTTTTGCCCCCAAACTTTGTTCTTGAGTGCTGTGATGCACTTCTAAATCTTGATCTCCATCTTGTTCTGGTACTTTTCCCCTCCAAGCTTTGCTTATCTTTTCCCTCTTTTTTTTTTTTT
>WEKY01039884.1:31923-43960 GCA_013390045.1 Picathartes gymnocephalus | reverse complement strand
TTTTTTTTTTCCTCCTGTTGTCTTCTCCACACTCTTGTCTCTACCTTCCTGTATCATAAGGATATTAGCCCAGACACAACAGTATGTACTTTATGCTCTTAGTCTTTCCTGGAGTTAATCTTCTTGTTTTCAACATCAGGAAGGAAAAATCCCTGAAACGTGACTATTACCAGATTTGCTTCTATCCTTATGACTATCGGTGAACATCTGTCATCTGGCACGAAAGATATATTCTTTTAAATTCCCAGGCTGGTTTATCAGGGATTTTTAGAGAGAAAACTCTGTTTCTATGTCCTTAATTCCTTATTTTGATGTTGGCCTTCCACCTTCTTAACACCTAGGGACAGATATGCTGTATGGTGTGCTGAACAGCTGTGTTCAGGAAGAACAATTTAAAATATATTTTGGATTATCTTGAAATATCAGTAAAGATGCGCATGGGAAAAAGAACCAAATATTTTTTTCTCTTTAAAGACAAATTATTTTATCTCTGTATGATGAAAGAAGTGTATATGCATGGCAGTGCAAGATACAGTAATCAAAATAATACGAAAAGAAATAGCTGAATCTGTAATTTATTTTAATGCATTTGCTTTAATATATCACCTATTTAATTACATTGCAATCACTGAGTAAGGAAGTGTGTTCTGTGAAGAAGAAAACCCCAGCAATAGTGATTTCTGTGTATTACTTTGAAAAAAAAACAACCCCAACCAAACATCCATCTAGCTTGTGGATCATTATTCCATTGGCTTAATTAATATATTTTTGCAGAAATCTCTAGTGATGAACACTGAAATAGTAATAAAAACCCAGAAAAATTAAATCAAGAAAAAAAAAAAGCCTAAAAAAGATCTTTCTTGACATATCTGAGAAACTGGAAGCCTGAAACAGCATAAATAAAGAATGTTACTCTGTAGTATGTATACACAGCATCGTGTGCAGCCTTTTCTACAATTTTTATTTTCTGCAAAGTCATACGTTTTTAGCTGTGATTGTGGCCTGTGCCAAATGGTTCACCTTGCCTTGCGTAATGAGTATAAACAACTGGTCACTGCACTGACCAATGAAACTAATAAAGATGTATGGCACTGCTTGCTTGGGGAGTCACATACACAGCCTTAAACTGTATGTGACATTTATACCAAAGTAACGTGGTTCCAAACTCTCTCACTTTTGCTTACAAATTCTGAAGAAGAACAAACTATTTGACTGATGGTTTGCTAAATTTAATATGCTTAGCAAGTGAAATTATTGCCTACTCTAATGCTGTGTAATTATTAAGATACACTGCTTTTAAAAATACCAAGTGAATAATATTGATTTAGTGAACTGCTATTTAGAAAAATGCCAGCAAAGGAGGAATATTTTATTTTAGCTGCCTTAGAGCTGTAATGGGTCTGTACTGAGATATGCATGTGGAAATAAATTATGCACAAGGTAAACTATTTCGTTATACAGTACCCATAATATTAATTAAGCTGTAATTTTACCAACAAAGCTTTAATTTAACAAATAAACAGGAATCATCTGTACTGTTCTTTGAAATATACAACTTTGGGGCTGTAATAAAACATTCAGGAGCACCTGCAATTAATTTTAAAGCAAATAGTGGGACTAGCAACTTTAAAGGGTAATTGTAATTTATAATTTATTTATTTGACTTATACTGGATATAATTACAGTTATAATGCATTATTATTTTCATTCTAATGTTAGATCTATCTAGTTTACATTTAAAGTGGGCAGATTGGGGTAATAAGCATATATATTTTCTACTCTTCACAACAACATGCAAAGTAATAGATACAGATGGATCATTGTCATCCAGAGCAGTTCCAAAGACACTTTAGCTTACATTAAAATAGATGTGTGTATTTTCTCTTAATCAAGACATTTATGCTAGGTTCAGAAGTTCTGTGAATGCCACATTTGTACAGTTAATCTCCTAAAGTATTAGTATGACTGGGTGGTATTTGTATTGGAGTATCATGTCTCACAATTTTGCTGGAAATGCTAAAAGTGGCTGATTGTGGCTGTCCTGTTTGCCATTTTTGTAAAAGAAAATTTTCAAGACCATTACACTTTTCAAATTCTATTTATGATTTTTATTTGTATTTCTGTGTGGAGAAACAGAACGCAGAGAAATACTGGTGCAGAAAAAAGGAAGCAATTACATGGGCCTGTTTTGTTTGTGGCTAAGAGAATGCTGAAGTGGCAGATTTGCAAATTTGTAAGCGAGGAAAGCTTAGTGTTCATCTTTATCAGCCAAAGTGGTTTCTTGTTAGCTGAGCAGCAAGCTAGAAAGCGACCGATTTTGACAACATAATTTACATCTTTGTATAAAACTATTGCTGGCAGCCGAACTAATTTGCGCTGGATTAGGTTGTTTGTCTCTGCTGCTGACTAACCATGCAATCTATCAGGGACCGTTTTCAAATATCACTTTTCAACTGTGCCCTTGAGAGGAGGAATTGATCGGGAATATACAGAGTAAAATTACTCCAATAACTTTATAGAAAAAACAATTACTGAATCATACAGATGTGAATAATTCTGAAGAGCTGAAATAAATGTAATGAATCTAGCTCTGTGCCTATCTTTAACACGCACACACCCAGTGTATTAACATAAACCACTCTTTTGTTTATTTTCCTGTTACTTTGAACACTAAGGAAGGTTTGTGGTGCATGTATAGATAGTGAACTATAGTAACCTTCTGAAGTACAGTCTGGGTTGTGTTTGTGAGATGATCTTTTCTTTCAACCACACTTTGCAGCTCCTTCCTACAGAACGCATAGGAAAGTTCTGTTGTGTAAGTGCAGAATAGCTCTGCCAACTTTTCCAGTGGAATTGTTAGTTTGAGTTTGATGGCATATAATGAACAGAAGTGCCACCAACACAAATGCATGCATAATTTATCATGTATTCTACATACAAACATACCACCAGTTTTATAACAGGAAAACATACTATGATTTTGGGTTTTTTATTATGAACGTGGCAGTGTTCTCTTCCTCTCCTCTAAGATTAAAGGTAATAGAACAATGTAAGGGAGGAACACCTGGTTTTGCAACTGATAACCGATCCTTAGTTGTTTATAAGATGCTCTAGATTAGCTAGCAAACAAGAAAACATTAAGCACCTATTATTTTAAAGCAGTGGGTACATTTTTCATCACATTTCTCTGATGAATTTTCACTTGTGCATCCTGCTGGAGGTAATTAATTGCTTTCAGTTCAGAGGAGTAATAATGCAATAAATTATGCTGGTATTTCTTGTCAGGGAAGAATCATATTGCTGCTTCCTTACTAAAGCAGGACTAATAATGTAGCTGGAGCCACAGACTCAGAAAAGTACCTGTACCATTAAAATTTATGTAAGGAATCAGAAGACTAACTACTCCCTAGAATTACATTAAAAATCTGATTCTTCTATGTAGAAGTGGCCTCTTGTGATGACAGTGCAAGAAATGGGAGACTGATGCTGCGTCTTCATATATATTCCTTTTTTTTTTGACCTTGGGCTTGTTCCTTAACCTGCCTATGCATCAGTTCCCTAGCTATGAAACAAGGATGATGGTACTGGCATTCACGTTGACCTTGAGGCTTTACTAAATTAACATTAAAGTTGCTTGATAGTGTAAGGAACAGGAATCCAGGTCAATTTATTTTTTCATGATTATCGATGAGTACATCTGCTGACATTATTTCTTTGGATTGCAGTACTCTAAAGAGAATTATTTCAGGTAACATTGTCACATCAAAACAGTTACTCATAATGAAACATAAGTTAAATAATACTGTTGTTTTGAGTTATGTTTTAGTTGAGAAAGAATGGAGAAATGTGTTAATGCCTAGGGAAAGGATGTTCCATGTGATGGCTAATGCACAGCTGGTGTGCAGCGTGGCCCATGCTTAGTCATAATAATACCTTGTTATCATTAAAGTGGCTTTTAGCCAGTGGTTTCCAGGTTGGCATCTGAGTGGACAGGTAAAATGCAGCATTGAGTGATGTTGCAGGATCTCTTTGATGTCCAGGCTCTCCAGAAAGCAGTGTGGACATGACAGATGATCGTGCTTGGAAATAATTCCCATTCTGAAGTTGCCAACAACTACAAGGTTGGTAAGCTAACCAGTCACAAGAAATATTAAACTTCCATCTCTGTAAATGTAACCTATAGTAATTAAAAAAACCCAGCACCCCAACCTTTTCAATATTTTTTTCATATTGGAAATCTTCCATATGGTTTAACCAAAACTGTCAGAACTAACTTTGCAGCAACTGTTGCAAACACCTATATGGGTAACTAAGTACTCTCTCTCTTTCTCACACACTCAAAGAAGCACATAAATAATAAAAAGAGTGCATCACTGCATGCTTCTCTACCAGGGATGGAGACTGTTTAATGGACATATCACCCAAGGGACTGTAACGTGGGCATGCATGCCTTGCCATCCTTCATGTTCAGTAGGTGCAGGAAAAAGATCAAAAGGGGACAAGGACTACCAGTCAATTCACAGGTATTGGTTAACCGCAGATAAAAGCTTGGGAACCCTTTTGTCAGAAGCTGGAGTGGAGTTTAATGTAGTAGGCACAGTGAAGTAGAAAACTTTTATTTCTCCTTTCACACTTCACCTCTTTGCCTTCCTTCATCTAACCCTTTTTTACCATTCCCACTCCCTGGGTTCTTATTGAAGTCACCCTGGTTCCTTCCTCCACATCAGGTTAGTTTCTATTGCCTCCTGACTTTCTCTTAATTGGTTTACAAAGAAATAATTTCTGAGTTTCTTTTTTTGATTAATCCTGTTCTCATTACTGGTTCCTTACTCAAGCTTTCTGAAAGGTCACTGCTTTGTCTGAGCGGGGGAAGCAGATTTTTTTCATTAGGGAAGAATGAGCTTGGCAAGTTAATTGTGAATGTTCTTCAGATTTCAAGAGTGTATGGATGAGTCTTCATTGATTTTTTTCTAAAGTCTTTGATTTGATGAGACTTTAACAAGGATAGGAAGCATGCTAAGCAATTGATATTTAGTGAAGTTTTAGAAAACACCCATGAATACTGAAGAAATTCAGTGTCTCTATTTAACATTACTTGGACAAATTTTAGGAGTTCAAAAGTAATGCCTTAAACTCTGACAGTTTACTGGCTGGTGGGTGTTACATCTTTCTGAGATGTCCTTTCAGGCATTCTGCTCCCTGTTTTACAGACTCATCATCACAGCATATGGTAGTTGGGCATTTGAATATTTTAAAGTGTATTCATTCAGTTTTAGATAATAAAACAAAGTTGGATACTTTTTATGTCATTCTAAGTAGATTGCAAGTATCTGTTTTTAAATTGGAGGACCCAATATGGGTGAGAACTTACATGCAACCTAGACCAGAGGTATTGAGAAGTTATTGCCATGTTTGGCCTTCAGCTCCACCAGTACTTACTTCACTGTCAGCCAAAGTGTACTCGATTTGTTCAAGTTTGGGGCCTTTTATTTGCCAAGAATTTCAGATAAGCTGAATTATTATTCAGAGAATGGTAGTCTTATAATGAAACCTGAGTGATAGGAAGAGATCTGGCACTTCATTATGTCTTTTGACCTAAGCAGGGTTTCAGCTTGACCTTCTAGGCTACAGAAGCTTTTGTACTAAAACTCTTTGACTTGTCTTGGATCTACTGTTGTGTGCAGAAGTGAGAGCTGATTGAATGGGATGCTTAGGAGTTGAATGGCACAGCTCTGTGGTCCTTTCAGGTTTTTTGTTTGCCTGTCTTTTTTGGACTTAGTTTTTGTGGTTTGGGGTTTTTTTTGGTAGTTTGGGTGTTTTTGGTTTATTGTGTGGTTTTTTTCTGGGTTTTTTGGGGGGTTTTTTTGGTTTGTTTTGGTTTTTTTGGGTGGGGGCAGGGATGTGTACTGAATGGGACATTATTAATAAATTCCCCCAAATCTGTAGTGTTTTTTTCTACGTATGATTGCTGTACTGTTAATACTCTGCTATTTTTTCAATGCAAAATTAAATTCCTGTTTTTTCCACCAAGCTATTACCTACTGGTTTAACAATGGAAACTTGCAAGATTAAAGCTTTCAGAACTAAAAATGTAAGTTTTCATCTTGTGTGTAGAATACAACATTCCCTATGCCAATATTCTGTGAGAGAGAAGTCTTGAATGAAGTGAGCCCAGAGAAAAACATTTCTACCTTTTTCTGCCATGAAGGTGGAAGAAGGAAACAGTTGCAGGGAGATTCTTACAGTTGGTGTTGGCCATCTGCTATATTTTCCTTCACTCTTCTGTCTTTTGCACTGTTAAAGGAAATGAATGTTTCACTTTTAAATGAAACACAAAGTTTTGAGGAAGATATTCCCCATACTTGACAACATTTTTTCCCTCTAGGCTGGAGTGGCACAACTTAACTCTTATTGCAGATCAGTCTTCAAATTCTTTATGTTTAGAAATCCTTTCCCCCCACCCTTTTTCATCCTTATCTTTGGCTCCCTAGCAATGGTTGCAGTTCAGACCTCTTCTGCTTTGCCAGATCTTCCTACCCCATTTACTGAAAAAAAAAGTCTTTTATATCCTTGGGTCTCAACCTAACAATTGTAGTGTACAGCATCAGCCTTTCTGGTGACAAACTGTGCCCTGCTCTTGAGCTGCTATGTGGCACTAGACAGCTGATGGCAATAAAATATTTGTCACAGAAGTGCTATCACCTGACTGTCTGTTTTAGGATTGATGGCATTTTTAAAGGTAGATAAGACTTTGCCCAGCTGTTCCAGTTCTTTGTATGGTGCAAAGCTTTCCCCTTGTAATAATTTTTTACTTTTGAGATAATAATAACTATACTTTCAGAGTGGTGACAAGGTGTGAATTTTGAAAAAGTTGTTTGTTCCCATTCCATACCAGAGATAAAGCCAGCAAATATTTAAACCACCAGCTTTTCTGGGGGCTTTAGCAGGTGTAGGAGATACCAAGATAAACCCAGATAATCAGCAGGTAAAATACTCCAAAGACACTGTATAAAAATGGCCATTGTCCAGAGTGCTTTGTGTGCTAAAAGGAGCGCTGCTAGATTGTTTCCTCTTCTTCCTGTCTGTAGCACCCTTCCACCTGATCAAGGTTATCAGACAGTTTGATGTTTGAGGGACTTCTGATTCAGTATTGTTGAACAGGAGAGAAAGAAAGGTTGGTGAGCAGCTTTTTAGGCATGTGAGTGCTCTCCAGACATGCACTTTGGACATTTAATGCCTAAAGTACATGTTTTGAGACAGGGTGCAAAAAATGATTCATCAGAGCATACCATAATCTGTTTTTGTAGTACAGGCAGTGCAAAAAAGAGAACTTTTTTCCAATTAGATTTGAAAGTTAGTCATCTGGCCAACTACAAAATTCTCATATACCAGCCAGAGTCGACTCCTATGTGAAGTGTTACCTCACCTGTCTTCAGTTCATAGGTCTAAATTTTCTTCTGGCTACTACCATGAAATGATGGTAATCACAATGAGTAATCATAAAATGAGCCAGGAAAGAATGTAGAGATAAGACTTTGGCTTTACCCTTATCTTTGACAGAATGTGGCTGCCCTCACTTTATTGCTTGATGCCAGACAATTTAGC
The DNA here is from genome assembly GCA_013390045.1 of Picathartes gymnocephalus. NCBI lineage: Eukaryota > Metazoa > Chordata > Aves > Passeriformes > Picathartidae > Picathartes > Picathartes gymnocephalus. The sequence goes on along the minus strand of WEKY01039884.1, from coordinate 36,355 downwards.
AATCCTACTATTTTCACTTACTTAGATATTGAGTTAGTTCATGTAGTGATAGGAATCTTGCAAGTTAGGTTTTTTAAATAGTTTTCATATAATTCTAACTTTTTACTTGTATGTATTGTTTTAACATTAATGATTAACAGTTTTGAGCAATGAGATCTGGGTTACCTTACTCTATGAATAGTTGGTTACCTTTCTGAGCCAGCCTCTTAGCATCCTAAGAATGTTATCTCATCCTCTGTCCTACTCTGACAGAGTGGGCAAAAGATCCTTTTTGCCCAGCAAATAAATATGCTCTGTGACTGCTTGTTTTCAGATTTAGGCTGAGCTTTGTCCCTGAAGTATGGAGTTTATTGAATGGAGAGATCTTCCAAAACTTTCATTTTGTGACCATGATAAATTTAGGCACTGCTGTAAGAAGTCTGTCACTTCCCCTCCTGCAGGCATATTAAGCTTCAAGCCCAAAGAAGTGTTGTGTAAAGCATAATCTAGATGAACATCCCATAATTTTGACAAACATGATGGTTTGAAGGACAGCACTTGGCACTGGTGGAACAACACCCGCAGACAAAGCTCCTGTGTTTAATGCACAAGTCCAAAGATCAAAGATGCACGAGATCAAAGGACTCCTGGGCCTTTGTCCTTTTTTCTTTATCAGCCACCTATGGTTGGCGCCTTGATGAGGGCTTCTCCGAGATGCTCTTTTTGCATGGTGCTGGAGGGGTGGCCTAGAACCTGATCTGAAGTGGCCACTGTGGTTAGCCAGGGGCCAGCTGTTGCCAGCCAGCTCGGCCTCAACTCGGACCTCACCGGGGACTCTTTCATCTGTCAGGCTGTCATCTCCCATGGCATCAGCCAGGAGCCCTTTGCTGCTCGCTGCTGATTCTCTCCTAGCAACTGTATCAAAATTTTATTCTGCCAAAGGAGGTTCTTTAATGATGTTGTTTATGCAGGCAAATAGTTAAAATTTCACATCTAAAAGATAAAATATTGTAATCGCATAATTAGAAAAAATGTTACATGATTTAACAAAGCATTTTTCTATTTATGTAAGTGACAACTAATGGTTTCTTTTTTCTCCTAGCTTTAGGAAAGATTCTTCAACTTTGTAATTTTAAAACATTTTCTCCTACACATGTCATTGTTCTTTTTAATAGGATCTGCCAGAACAACTCTGAGCAAAAGCTCTGCATTTTCACATTATTATCTCATTGTCTATCCCTAGTGTTATAGCCTTACTGTGACTTCCTAACTAATCAGCTATTTCAACTTTCATTCCATAAGCTTTATGTCTGAGTGTAATTAAATGAGCATTAAGTCCTTTTTTTACTAGCAAAGCCTGAAAGTTCTGATATTACAGTAATAAGTGTGAAGTGAATTTTGAATGGCATTTATATCCTTTCATGGGCTCTAAATGTTTGATTTGCATAACTAGTTAAAATGATATCAGAGCAGCATATTGATTTAATTCCATCTCAGAAAACTGTTAATTAATAATGATAATAAATGTGTCAGTCCTTTATTATCTGCTTTGAATTGGTGATGATGTCTATATTAATACTACTTCAGTAATAGACCTCTGCTGGCTATTGTTGGCAAAGCTGTGACGGCTTGAATAACTAGCAATCAGAATTTATAAAATTTATTGCAGATCAGATTTTTAAAAAATAGTAATTTTATCATGTGTGATTTTATTAGCACCTACTACTTAACTTTTTTTTTAAATAAATCACTAAGAACAGAAACTGGCAAGGCTTTTGAACAAAGGAGAGGTTTGAATTTCTTAAAATTTTTTGTCCTTGCAAGTTAGAGTGTAAAGAGTGAACACATTCCCTTCATCTAAAGGAGATAATGGAAAGAACTGCACATTTCATGTTCCTTAACACTTTTACAGCAATATCTTGAAAAAAATGCCTAAATATGCTAAGGGTACTGTGTGGAAAAGAGATTCTTGGTCAGTAGAGGTTTTCTTTTTATTGCTGTTGTTTTGTTATATAATAATTTTGTAATATGTGTTACTTTGACTCTTCCTTCTTATTTCATAATGGAATTAGACTATCACCTATTCATGTTTTTGCTATCACTGTTTAGTGTTAAAACAGAATTAGTTTAAGATCTTACTTTCCTTTTTCCCTTTTGGACACTGGCAAAAAAGTGCTTTGTCTGTGCTATTTAAGGCTGGATTTTGGTTCCTTTTTCAGCAAGGAACATTAACTGTCCCAATATTCAGCACCACACTACCTTACGGAACTGCATTACAAGTGTCTAGAAAGGAAAGCACTGAGCTTTTTTCAGCAGATAATGTTCTGTACATTCCCTTTTAGATGAGGAAGTATTTAGGAAACTGACTTTGGAGGCACTGGATTTAGTTTGCATGGACCCTTAACGTGTAGGTCTTGAATCAAATTTTTTGTTTTTTTAAAAAAAAAGTATCTTCTCTCTTAATGTTGTTTACTTTCCCTGCAACTGAAAACTTGGGCTCTTGACTTTTTATATATGTGTTGTTTGTGCTAAAAATCAGAGCAGCAATTCAGCTGCTGCTAAAACTTCATGTTACCAGTACCCAGCTGAAGACTCGCCTGCCAATTTAATGTTCTGATGGCAATTTTAATCAAACAATTAAATTTCTAAGTATATGAAATTTTTGTTTTCTTACAATCCCTTGGAAAAATCAGGCCCTTAAAATTAATGGCCTTTTCCTGTAGAGAAATACTGCTGATTAATATGAGTGACTCTAAGGACAGAAAAGAAGGGAGTGACAAAATACTGTCATTCTTCTTGTTTTCTAAGCACAATTCTTCTCTAAGTTACCTTCATGCAGTATTGCATGGACAACAATGAACTTGTCTGCTCTGATGTGAACAAACACCATATGAAAATGGCTCCATATTACCAAAACTGAGCTTAAAAATTCTGTTAGGAGGGAGTTAAAAGCACAGTACAGAAAACCAAACCTGAATATTGCAAGTAACATCAAACTTCTCTTTGCACAACTATGGTGATAACTGTGACAACAAAACTATATTTTTTTTGTTTTCTTACAGGGATAGTTTATCGTTACCAAAAATTCCATGTAAACAAATGAGGTGGTTGTTGTTGTTTTGGGGTTTTTTTTTTTTTTTTTTTNTGGGTTTTTTGTTTTTTTTTTTTTTTGTTTGTTTGTTTGTTTTTTCTGGGGTTTTTTTTTAATTAAAATTTTGAATTTAACCAGTGAAACTCTTTCTGTTTCTGGGAAAACACTACTGGAACTGCATTGCTTTTGGACAATTCTTGCTTGCCAATTGACCTACATTTAGCAAAGTTTTGTTCTGATTTTACATAATGTTAGAATAGGGCTCTAGTTCACACCTGTGCTATGATCTTTAACCAGCACCGTGGTGCATGGTGATGATGATTTAAATGAAAATACCAGCTCTCGCTTTAAAAGGATGGGCAGGAAAGCACAATTTGAGTGGTGAGTGTTCTAAGCACCTACTAATAATGTTTTACAGAATATCCACCAGTCTCCTACACTGTTTCAAATACTGAGATCCAAATTTAGCCCCACATCTGTGTTGGCAGATAGTGAGTATATCCTGCTGGGATGTCGTGTTCTCCCTCCTAAGAAGGTCTGGTCTGTTCTTGGGTGCTCCAGGAAGGGTGATATCGGATGTCCAGCTTGGTCAGGCCACAGTCACTCACCCCCAATGCACTCTGAGTCAAAGCTTCTTGCTCCCCAAAGAATGGGAATTAGGTCCACTTCCACTAAATGCTTTTGCCACCTGGTTTGTGTGGCACTGGTAATTTTAATTTATTTCCTTTTCTGAAAGCCTCCTTTGAAAGTCTGTTAGCCTTTAAAGCTGGGAGAGAGACAGTGTGGAAGTCTAAGAGTAGAGGCAAAATATATTATGTTTCCTTATTCAGCGGGTTGCCCTTTTATGTATTTTCTGAAGTTCCTGACAAGTTGATGTATGTTGAGATGAACAGCCAGCAGTTACATTTAAAAATGCCTTTTCTCTTTCTGTAGTGATTTTCTAAGTTACTGTGATCTTAAGCTATAGTGGGGTATCCATATAGAAATTCTAACTAGTTTTTAAGAATTCATCTTTGCTGTATTTGTTTGAGACAATATTAATCACGGGCTATTGCAGCAGCCTGTTAAGACAGACAACATTACTGGCCCTTGAAACTTTATAAAGGTAATTGAGGGGGGTTAACTCCTGCTGGAGTTGATCCAGAACTTTGGAGTTAAAATCCCTACTGGTGGTTTGTGTTGATTTGGTCTTGGTTTTGTTTGCTTGTTTTATTTCAGGATTTCTTTGTGGTTTTCTTTGTTTTGTTTTTTTTTTAATGCCAGCATTAGACATTTTGTAGATACAAGCATCAAGAATCTTGATTTATTAAATGTTTTGTTTGGATTTTTGTTTGGTGTGGTTTTTTTTTTTTTTTTTTTTTT
>WEKY01039884.1:210-31897 GCA_013390045.1 Picathartes gymnocephalus | reverse complement strand
TTGTTGTTGTTGTTTGTGCTTTTTTTTTTTCCCCTCTGCTAAATGTAATGGCTCCACTCTCACAATATTGGGTGAGGAGGCATAGCAAGACAATGTTGGTAAATGATTTTAACTTGCACTTTAAAAAAAAGAAAAACTGCATAAAACACATTCACCCCTCTGCCCCATGTCCCCCTCCTACCCCCAAGTTGTCTTCTGTCTCTCCCCCCTCATTTTATGTGAACGTGGAAATATATTTATGGTTTTCTCCACTGGCATAAATCAGATGTAGGTGAGAATATATCCAAATAACCTCTTTGATGCATGTTTTTTCTTAATAATTATGTGCTGCTAATAATTAACAGGTGTGTGAAAAAATGAATTAGTAATGAGGAGTGAGTTTGTAAGCCGTCTGTTATCATCCCTTGACAAATGCAAGAAAGGGCATAAGCTGAATACAAAGGCCCTTGATTATAGTTTAATGGTATTTGATAAGTTAACCCCCTTTGTCACATAATGATGCTGAGCTTTTGTTGTGGGAAGTTTGCTGTCTTATAGTGGCAACATCTTTGTCTTTAACCCAGCCTTTTTAACAAGAAAATAGTCAATTAAAAAATCCAGAATATCTAGGTCTTAAGATTTTGAACTCCTTTTTCAAAGTAACTTGAGAAGTTTTGAAAACTTTGTTCAGTATTTATTCAGTGGTTGTTGAAAAAGAAAATTTCATGGGCTCTTCCTCAAACTGTGGGAGCAAGTGGATCTATAAACTGTCCATATTCCCTGAATTTCAGTCCTTCTAACAATGCACTGTTTCAACCATCTGCAAGAGAGACTATTGTGCCGGGGAAGCACGAGGTTTTACAAGTGGCAATTTTGGTCTCTTAAGCATGAAAAATATGCTTAATAGTTTTCATGAAAGAAAGTGAGATTTTGGTTCTGGTGTGGCCTCCTAAAAATGCTCAGAAAATTCTTGTTTTCAATAGCTGAGGTCTTGGTTTAAGTGTGTGCTTCTAACCAGTTGCTGTTTGTGGGTGAAGTTAACAGAAAAATCATGGCAGTTGAATAATTTAAAATTTATCTCTAAAAAAAAAAAAGGCTGTTTGGTTTTGCTTGGATACTTTTGTCAAACCTTTGTATTGTTATGGTTTATCTGGTATTTGGTATTTATTTTTCTGATTGATTTATAATGGTTTAGTCCACTTTTTTTTCTGAGGTCTTTTTTCTGTTCTATTGGTTTCATTTTTCAGAAAGCATCTTTGTCTTTAAGCATGTGATGTGTCTGTAAATAGCTGTTTAACTTCAGAACTTAAGATATTAAATTTATGAGAGAAGAATATCTGAGAAGACATTATACTATGCTCATGACTATTGAATAGCTTGAAAAATATAGTATAATTTACCTAAAAAGATATCTGAATGTGCAAAGCAGGATGGCTGCAGGCATTTCTATTTAGTATCTGAAATATGTTTATTTTAGTGTTGAGAGACAATCAAAAAAAAAGCTTCTGCCTTGTTGCTGCCATTCCTATATTGTCGGCTTTGCTGGCAATAATAGATATGTAAAACATTGGGTATGTGATTTATTAAGAGAAGAAGAAGAGCTTAGAGAGTTTATCAATGGGAGATTTGCATATGTAGAGTCAGCTAAAGTCTACCAAAACTTAATTTGGTAGTGTTGGTTTTGAGACAGCTTTAGGAGAGATCAGTCAGTTTTCTGTGCAGTGCTTTGTGTTTAGTCAATAGTATCTTTCAAGAAGACTGTGGAGAAAAAAGATCTTGTATTATTAAATTCTTCAGAAGAAAACTGCTCTTGAAAACTCTCAAATGCTGGTAATTTTTTCGATATTTCATTGACATATTTTCCTATTTCCTTCATAAACTCTAGCAAAAGGTCTCCTGTGAATCGAAAGACAGACAATGTTATTGGGTCAGTGCTCATTCATGGCATTGCAGTCAATGGAATATTACTATTTTATTCTAAAGTATTCTAAAGATGTTTAGGTACTGCAGGATGTTAGACGAGATCAGCACAGTACCTGAAATCAGTGACTGCAGTACTTGAAGGAAGGAGCTGATACTTCTGCATGAGCTCTTGTGAACCTTGGGGAGCCTTGCAAGCTGATGAAGCTCACAGGTTTAGCATTGACCCATCCTGGCTTAAATACAGCCTTTGGAATCTTTTTGTAACATAGAAGTCATATTCTTTAATATATTATATTATATTAGCATTCCACTTTTTTTAAATAGATAACTTTTTGGAAAAGTAAGTGTTCTTAAATAGTCTGAGATTTGCAAGGATTTCTTCTTTGTTATTTAAAGGTGGGATCTGACTCTCTTGCAATTTGGTGTTTCTACATTCCTGTTAGTTAACGGAAATCCCAGCTGCTTACTTTGAAACTCATGCATGTGTGTCATCTTTGTTCCTTTTTCGGAGTACTGTTTTCAGTGATCCTTTTGGGGTAGTGGAATCAGCCTTACTCATTTGCCTCCCAGAACTGAGAGACATACCGTTGCCTAAGACTGCACTTGGAAACAGTCACTCGGTCTTTTTTTCATTCCAGTGGCCTGATCTCCAGGAAGTGTTAAAAGCTCATACTCTGACCTTTGGGAATTCAGTCAGTCTCCAGCGTGGCTTGCTGCATAGACAGCCATGGGTTTTTTTGCATCTGTCAACAAGTTAGTTTGGTTTGGTAACAGCCAGGTGACTCTTTCGGCTGGCAGGTCTATGAGGGGCTCATATTTTATAATTTTGAAATGGAGAAGGTAGTTGAGAAAGTGTGTGCTGCTAATCAATCTGGATGTCTCTGAGTGCTCTCTGCAAACTCGCCATATAGGTAACAAACCCAACGTGCTCAAACCTCTGTGAGATCAGTATCAAAGCAAATGCAGTTTGTTTGCTGTGTTTGTATAATATACGTGGTGAATGACTGGTCTTCAGACTTTTATTGCCACTGCTTTTACACAATGAACTAAAATATCCATCTCTTTATCTTCAATTCTTCATTTCCTTTTTTTATAAGCAACTTCCCGAAGGGGAGCCTTGCATTTGTTAACTAGTGTTCGGTGACTGGTGCATCAGCTCAGCTGTGCAACATGCCAACACTGACTGCTCCTAAATAACATCTATTTGCATAGTGCATTGAGAGCTGTGAACTCTCCTCTCATTAAGTGTGTGAGAACTCTCGATCAACCAGACACGCTAAAAATTGAGCTGCTCTCCTGTGGGGTTTTTCTACTGTGAGCCCTTCCAGTGTATTATTACACCACTGTGACACTTTGTGGGGTGACGTTGCATTGAAGGAGAGGAATAATGTACAGGGATTGCATGACTTGGCTTCCCATGTAAACTGTTTCCTATGCTCTTCTGCCTTATTCTGCCCTCTTACCCATTTCTAGATGTGGGAACTTAATGTTTTTGGTAATATTTCAACAATAGTCATTTAATGGTGGAGTGAGGAGGAAATTAATAATCTGTTGAAAACACCCCATTGCCAAATTCAGCACTCTTGAACTTCAGTTGTGCAGTTCTTTGTGTGAAATTATGTAGTGATGTCCAGCAATATTTTATTGCAAGTTATGTTTTGCAATACTTGAGCAATATATAACTGTGATCAATGTTGTGACCTCGGGGAAATTGCTTATATAATTACAGAAAGTTTACAGTAGTAAGACAAGGAATGGGGGAAAATATATCACTGTAAAATATAAATATGTTTAAATTACATTTAGGATTTGGAATAGTTCCTTGCTTGTGTTTTACAGAGTAATCTGTGATTTAAATCAGGTTTAGTTGTGGGGTTTTTTTCTAAATTGGGTATTATAAATCAAGAGTAGTTGCTGCATATAGCACACAAGAGGATTTCTTATACATTTTAATGTTGCATAAGTAAGAAATACCAGTAGTTCAGCAGTAAAATTGCAAATGTAAGCAAAAGCGAAGATTTTTCTAAATTTAACTAGGTTGCATTTGTTTAGTAAACTCTAGCAATAATTTACTGTTTTATTGCATTTGCTGTTGAGAACTTGCTAGCTTTAAGAAGGGGAGGAGGGATAAAGGAAGGAGCTATGTTATAATTGCTCTGGAGCTGGGGGGAGCAGATAGAAGAGGGGAAAATACTGAACAGTCTGCATACAATAGGTTAAAGTAGAGAAAATAAACCTTGGCAAGATAATATGTGTCTGCAGAAGACTAGGGAACTTTTGGTAATGTGCATTCTGTATTTGTGGGATAGAACAATTCCTCATAAAAACATCAAGCTCAAGATGTTGTAGTTATGCCTTCTTAAGTCTTTGGAGACATGAAAGATAATAGGCAGCTTTTCTTATTAGTGAGTTTCAATATGTAAAAAATAGAAACTGTAGTTATGCTTCAAAACAAAACAAGCACCTTTGTTTTGCAAATAAGAAGGTTTAAAACTTGATTTGAATTTGCTCTACAGTTCTGCCTATGCATGCTTTATCTCTGGGTAGATTTCTGTATCTCTCGGTCTGTTAATATAAAACCTGGCTTAGTTTAACTGTGGTTTGAAAGAAGTGAACACTGGGATTGGTCTGGATGATGTTGATTAATAGGTGTGTGAGGGTGAAAGACTCCAGGGCCAAGCAGTAGGTCCATCTTGGTGGCATCTGATGTTGATTGGCTTTGTCCTGCGCGGCTGCGCTGGAAGAGCGGACATTAAGATTAAGTGATGCTGTCGTGTTGAGGAGCACTGCACTGCATCATTCTGGGAAGAGACAGCTGTGGTGGTTAATCCTTCATCACCAAGGGAGTGCTGCCAGCAGAAAGATATACAGCCAAAGATAACCCTCCATAACTTGTGCTAAAGATCAGAAAACTTTGAATTCACATCCATCTGCTTAGTCTGGGGTGAAGATGAAAGATAGGCAGAGTAGGAAATAAAAAAACCTCCTGTGGGATTAATCTTAGACAGAACACTCAGCACACGCTGAAAAGGCAGCAGCTAAATTTTTACGTGTATCTTGAAAGAAATGGATCATTCCAAATCCAGAAATTTAATTTCATTTCAATTGCTTTAATGTTCCTACTCATGATGCTCATTTAATATGTACACCACATCCTTCCTGGAAGCAGTTTAAAGATGCCAGGGTTCATAGCGTAAGGTTTAAAAAAGACAAGCGTCTCTGCATTTCTAACTAAGTGATGCACAGGAATGGATGACAATGGAGCTTTTAGCATAATTTGTGGTGGAGAACTTTGTTATTTACTTTTATATTTAGCAGGTCAATTCCAAATTATTATACATCAGATGAGAATATATTCTGCCTTGAATGGTTGTGAACAGAGCTATATTGTTATGCATAATTTATTCATACAAAGTGAGAACTATTTCAAAGACTAGCTCAAGTTGTCATCTTTGGAAATTAATTGATATGAAAGAATAAGATAGCAAAAGGAAAGAGATATGAATATATTGCTTTGGAGGGAGTCTTTTAAGCAATAACTAAATTAATAAAATACAGTTCAAAAGTAGTAGTTAGTGGTAATAATTTGAGACATTAATCCATTATTTTAATGTAGGCTGTTGTTTTAACATGCATTTTAAACCTTAAAGTAATATCTTAAAAAGTTCTGTACTGAATAGTGGAGAAAAGGTGGAAATGCACATGTAGTTATTATCATGGTGATAGTTATTGCTGTGAGGAAAATGGAATATTTCTTTAAGCAGGCTGGTGGTTGGGTGGGGGTGGAAATAGAAATGCTCCCTGTTACAGCCTTGGTGCCCAGAGGAGTGGAATGTCAGTGATGGGCAGGAGCTGTGCTCGCTGGGTCTGCTGCAGCTGGGGTTGGGCAGTCGGTGGTTTGGTGAACCTCAAGATGTCTGTTCACTGCCTGTGTGCTACAGGGTGCCTGTAGAAACAACTGAAAGAGAAGTTAGTTATTTGAGGGATGTGAAGGCTTCGTTCTTGCCTTGGATCAAGAAAATCCAGAGTGAGGAGTGTAAATCTGCTGATGTCTTCTCAAATGAGAAACAAGATGGTGTTTTAGTTTTTCTATTGATCTTATTCACTTTCCTGTAATCATGAATCTGCCAATTAAAAGAGAAGAGCATTTCATCATTTGCAGAGAAAGTTTTACTTTTAGTTGTATCACCAGTGTCTCTCGAAAAAATCTGAACTTCCTGTCTCCCACACTTGTGGGCTCAAAAGTAAAAAATCTTGTTCCTGTTACTCTTTCAAATATTTTTTTTTCTAGAAATGCTTCTGTTAATATTAACAATTGGTGTTTCTAGATAAATTAATCCTATATTTAAATCTTAGATTATGACATCTCTCAGGTAAACATTTAATATCTATTAACATGTCATTTGAATTTAATTAGAAATAATGAACCCAAAAGATACTAGTCGATATCATATGGGACAAGTATTTCTAAGCAGGCTAAGTGTGTTAGTGAGTTAATTTAACTTTTTGGCAAAAATTCTAATTACTTCAGTATTAGAACATTACAGTATTATATTAGAAATTAAAATGGCATTTTTGGCTGCTAAAAGCAAATTGGAAAAAATTCAAATTAGGATAGATGTTGGGAGGCAGAAGTATATAAGCCTGCAAATATGTGAAAAATGGCCACTGCCTTTTCTTAGTAACCAGCTGTTCTGGAGAGCCATTAGAGGAAGAATAACAAATAATGCTCACATGGTAGCAGGAATACAGACTGAATATAAGGAGAAGTTTTCTCACAATAAGTACTGTCAAACATGAGACTGGGCAAATGAGCGCACACTCTGCAAGTTTATTTTTTTTAAATTTTGACTAAAAACTGATTATATCAACAAGTACGGAATGGGTGAGTTGATCTTTGAGCTCTGTTTTTAGTCTAGCTTTCCTCTGATTTTAGATTTGGTGATGGCTTAACATGTCATCTTAAAACTACTGGCAGTTCGGAGGTTAACAAAAATGAGCAATTCTTTGTATAATCGTATGTTTGTCCAAATCCAAATATTTAGTAGAACACAGGTCGAAGTGAGCAGACTTGCGTGTGATGAACACTAAAATGCCCACAGTTAGAAAGGAATGGGTTAATATGCTGACTAATGTTGTAGGTTTATAAGAACTGGCCCTTTTCTTTGTTCTTTTTTATCATACACATTTATCATGTTCAACCTGGCAACTGAAGCAAATAGCTATTTAAGTTGTAAAAAATGAATCACTGTGCAATTTCTTGAACTGTATGATATAACCAAGCTTAATAATATTATACAACAGAAGTTGTAAGCCTTGGGATATTTTTCCCCACTTTAATTTTTTTTTTTTTTTTTTTAAATGAGCCATGAGCATTTTCTTCTTTCTGTATGGAAAACCAAAGAGCATTGAGATGTGTTGAACAAAGCTGTTATTTCCTACCCACTGATAAGGACTAATGGTGAGTGCTTACCTTCTGCTGCTGCATAAATAAAGTATATTTAGAAATGGTTGAACTGTTGGATTGTGTGAAGATTTGGGATGCAGTCTCTGACTTTAAACCTTCTTTAAAAGTGACAGAGAAAAATAAAAGTGTGAACTTACTCATTAAAAGGAAAAAGATGCTGTGGGAAGAATGTTCCATCCTCTCTGCAATGTAGACCAAAAGGTAAAAACTAATATGTGTTTGTTGTGTCAGCATATTTTCACACTGCTGGATGTTGCATGTTTACAGCTGGTTCTGATGCAGCTGTCAGGGTACAATTGATGAGCATCATCATTTAAAGTGTAAAAGAAAATATCTTGGCATAGAGAGACATGATAAAGTGCCATCTACCAGGCATTGTGGACATACGTAGTCATCATTTCCTTCTTCTCCTCACTCTTTGCATGTCTTTGCTGCCCTTGCCAGAATGTGCAGAAGCCATTGGGAGCAGCTCAGCCCTGCCTCCAGCCTTCTAATATCACTTTGGTAGTTGTCAGATCATATGAAATGTCAAAATTCATGTGGCCTTCGTGAAGAGATATATTTAATACAGCTGCTGCATACCTACGTAGTATCTCTGACATTGACATATTAGTTATGCTGTCTTTTGCAATCTGATATCTTTAAATTTGCCACCTTGTTAAGTTTTGATTAATGTGATTCCATTTCACTAAAGTAATTGGCTTGGCCTGTTGTAGAAAATAATCAGCCTTTCTACGGAACAAATGCTAGAACATGCTAATGAGGGAGTGAGTTCGTTAAATTGATGGCGTGGAGTGACAGTTATTAATGATTGTTATGATAAACAGACGAGTGCGAATTGGGATGAGTTGGGCAAAAGTGACAGTTTAAAAATAACGTATATTGGAAAGTACTAACGAAGTAATATACTGTTAGGAAAACAATCATGCAAGTTGTCAAGGGAAGAAGTGTAATTATACAGCTGCACGAGCTGCCTGGGAGGACAGGGACCTGGCTGATAATGGACACGTTTTTTGTTGGCAAGGGGAAAATATGTTATGGCAGAGAGGAGTACAGATTGATAAATTAATTGGCCTTTCTCATTGTTCCAAGAGCAAACTTGGCCAGCAATAGCCAAGCAGATTAGGTAAATAAATGAAGTGACCAGCTCTTCCTCTGCATCTGACCCATTCCCTGCCCTTTCTTTTTAATCCACCTATGCATGAACTGCCAAGTCCCACTGTCTGTAGTAGTAGTGTTTGCATAAATATAACTCTCCTGGAAATATTTATTGCTTTTAAAAATGAGATGCTTTGTCTTATGAAGATTTTTGTCTTAAGATGAAGGTTAATTTTAATGCCATCAGCCTTATGCAGTGTGGTATGAAAGTATACTGATTTTTAAAGTGAAATTTAGAGCTGTCCATCGGAAAGCTTGCAAGGGAAAATAAAGATTGCTAGTAGGAATATTTGGGAGGTAGAGGTATGGCACTACTTCCGCTTATTGTTGCGTAAGCTTGGTGCTAAATGGCTTCAGGTTGTTGGCTGTAGGAGAAAGACATTTGTGTCTCTGAGACTGACAGCAGTGCCATACATAAGTCAGCTGTCGCATTGCCCATGTAGTAGACTTAGTGGAAAAGCAGAGGATAAATGTGGAATATTTTCCTAATAAGTGTAAGGAGATACAAAGTAAGTAGGCCATTATTTATTAAAAAAACAGAAAAAATTGTGAAACAGCTGTCAGAAAAATTCAGTGTGGACAGTGATAGTTCAACTGCTGTAGTTAATAAGAGTACTAGGTAGTGTATTGTGGATCACTTCAGCCTCTGTTCTAGTGCCGAAGACTGGGGATACACTTGGAACTGAGTGGTCAGTGCTATTGCCCTTCTTTTACTTGCTAGATTGCACTCCCTTGAATTTACTTACTTTCCTCCACGGAAACATTAGCAAATTACCATATTTTTCATAAAAATGGAGGAAGTGATTTTGAAAAAAGTTGGCTAAGAGAAAGCACTGTTATCACTGTCGAATGTCCATCTGCTCAGGACACACCAATGAATAGAAGATGGAGAAGAGTTTAGATTCTATATGACAGCTTACAGCCATATCAGCACTGAATGGAGCCTGTAAAATGCTTACTTAACCATTTTGCTGGATGTTTTACTGGGTTCAGCTTGGTCTTGGTTTTGCAAGGGCTCCAATAATCATGTTACCAATTCCTCCTGACAACCCTCAAGAAGGCAATCTGTTCACGAATCTTGCCATGTTTCCTTTGCTGCCCTAACTTTCCAGTTTTCTACCATAAACTCTTGTTTGTATAGTCTTAGACTTGTGAACACTGATTCACGGATACAATAACAAAAATGAGCAAGGCTAATTTCCCTTTTCCTAGTCTAAGCCTTTTTCCTAGTAGTGTTATGGGTGAAATCCCTCTAGTCCTTCGTTCTCGCTATTAACAAAAGGAAGAAATATAAAAATAAATTTTGGTTTTCACAGAACCTATCCTTTTCTTAATAGTGTCATAGATTCAATGTGTCAAGTATAGCTTAAGAAACTGCTAGTTAGTAGCTTAATGCAATTAACTCTTTGTAAATTTTATCATACTGAACTTCATTGTTCCATTCAGAACATATAAACCACTGACTAAAAAGCCTTTTTTAAAAACAAAAATGTACCAATTACCAGATGACTTTGTAACACAGTGAAAACAGGCAGCACTAAATTCTGAACTGTATTGCACTTCTCTGGATGAAGAAGTCCTGTTTTACCATCATATTAGTTCTTGAATGGCTTAATATATTAAACTGTTACCCAAGCCTAAATTAGATTATAAAAAGCAGCCTTAACAATATCTTAATTTCAGCATGCACAATTTTGGATCTGCCTCTCAACAAAGTATGTTGTTTATACTTTGCTTCCATTGCCAAACTCTTCATTTAGGTCCTTAGCCTTGTCCTGTCCAGAGAGATAGTATTCCTCCTGCTCTCTCTGACTTCTAGCATGTGTCTGCATTGCCCATTTAGTCTGCATTATGCTTGTGCCTTGGAGGCACCACTTTTGCTCTTCCAGGTGTTTGGATCTGCAGAATCTGCTTTTCCAACACAGTTGAACTGGAGGGTGTTCCTCAGAGGTGCATCTGATATGCTCCATCTGCTGCTGAGCATCCGGTCTTTGGAAACAGGTTACATCATAGAGCCATGAAAATCCTCTAAAAAGCATCTAATGTTGGACATTGGGTCTTTAGCATCCAGTGTTTTGCTCTGGAGGTCTGCTCAATTTGGACCTCACTGTTTGCTGGTATGGATATAGTCCTCATAGTACTTTAAGCTAAATCTGCTTATGACATTACTTTTCCTTTATCTTTTTACTTAATCCTATTTTTTTTCTCTTCATTTCTGCCTTGCTGCACTGCTCAGATCTGTCTGGTTCATGGCATTGCTACTATTTTACTTCAGGACTTGGGCCTAGCCTTTGTACTGTTTTTGACAGTTTTTTATTTTTCAATCACTTTTGAGAAATCTCTGTAGTAGTTTGGTAAATCCGACTTGACTTGACTTTCTTGGAGACAGCATTAACAACAACTATTTCCCTAAGCAGAGATGTTGAAAGAAAAGAATCTACAGCTGATCTAAAAGTTGTGAAGGGACAGGCATTTATTTTTACCTTATTCGGAACTGTATAGGTGTAGAAGAGCCTCATTTTGTCATGGCATAAGAAGGATTTAGATAGTGAATGGGAGGTTGTTTTGAGCTGTAGAGGGGGACATTAGGTGGCATATGGTTCACAAGATGAATCCAGCCTGTGTCCAAACGATATGTATAAATAATTTACAGTATTAGCAAGAGTCACACGTCCTTGAAGAACAGCACGTTGCTGCTCTGCACTGATTTCTGCTTCTGACAGTAGCTCTGCTTTGTGAACATAGACACCTATCGTACTAGCTCTTTTAAGGTAATTACGGTGTACTTCTCTGAGGCTTTTCCTTTTTCCTCATGGGGAAATAAAGCATGTATCTTTAGATTGTTACCTATGGAGATGAAGTGCCAGTGTATGTGTTGCATAATCTCTCCCCAAACAACTGTGGGTGAGTAAATTCCTGGGTGGAGGAATGGGTGGAGCTGGTGACCAGCTTTGGCCAGCAGGAAGGGCCTGCCAACCTCGTGGCTGTGGAGGGGCTGCTGCGTGATAACCCCATGCCACACTGGAGAGAGAATTGGCTCAAAGAACAGGCAAGGTGAAGGCTGGTGGTGTCAGAGAGAGGGAGGCTGAACTGCAAAGGAAAGCCTGCTGTTCTGTGGACATCAGGCAGGCATGGGTATGACTCCATAGGAAAACAGAAGTGATTAGTTCAGCTATTTGTAGTCACAGGACTGCAGTGAACTTGTCAGGACATATGGCCTCAGGGCAAACTGCTTCAAGGAAACAACATTTTGTGTTCCTCAGCTGCACAGAAAGATGGTCATACTTCCAGTTATCCTGTGTTCAGTATTCTTGTATCTCTGAATGTCTGCTTTAAGCCTAGCAAATGGTGGCCGTTATATGACAAGCCTTCATTAGGCTGGAGGAGAGGCTGCAGTTTGAGAGCTGGGATGGCTCTTGCAGCTTGCCAGCCTAAGTTCTACCAAAATAACCACATCAGACACAGTCTTGATCCATCTGCTTTGCCTCAATGCAATCACAGGTGTTTCTACTTTGCATTTTAAAATGAAGGTGCTAGTTGGAATTTGATCACTTGCTCCTTCTCACTGCTCCTCTGGTCTACTTTTATGCTGTCCAAAGCCAGAAGGTAGCTGTATTTACCAGTGTGGTGCTATAATGAATTATCAAAATAGTGAAAATTACCTACAATTAACTTAATTTTAAATGGTGATAAATACTGCGGAAAAACGGAAGTCAACCATTCCTCAGAAAGTGACCGTAGTGACTTTACAGGACAGGAGAAAAGCAAAGGTGGATGTGAGAGAGAAATGTCATCTTTTTGAGCTCATTGTCTTTTGGCTTTCTGTACGTAGCACCATTTTTAGAGAAACCAAATTACTGAAACAGATTGTCATCAATCCTTGCTTTTCAGTGGCAAAGAAGGACCCCTCTCCCCATCCCTCGGCCACAGCTGAAATCACCTGAAAAGGGTAAAAGATTTTTCTGTCCCAGGTGTTTCAGTTTCTAAGTCTTATATAGTTTCCACCTGGGCCTCTCTTTTTAAGTTCATGTGTGGACTCCATTTACTACTTTCAGTTGCGAGGACTTGGTGGAAAGAAGAAAGTTTCCTTGCTCTGAAGTTCACCATGTCCAAAAAAGAATTTAGAAAAAATATTTTTCAACCAAAACAGGGATGCTCTGCTGGTGGAAATAATCTTCAGTCCTTTAAAAGGAAAGAGGTTTTTATTTGACAGCGTGTGACTGTGTGCTGCTATCAGAGGAGGTAATGCTGTGCTTTCTTGCTTTAATGTTACTCAAGTGTGATTTCTTTTTGCTAGGTATAACCTTGCTACTTTGTTGTACCTGAAAAACAAATGTTTTGCATCAATCTTACTTGCTAGGAGTGTTGTACTGTGAGTATAAGAGATTCAAAATTTTTGTTTTACCTTTTGGATTCTTTTTGGAGACTGAACTTGCATGCATGGGGCTTTCTTGAAGTTTGTTAAGCCTTCGTGAAGGACACTACATGGGATTCATTGATGATGAACTAGTGGTCATTGCACAGGCAATGATTAAAATTACTCTACATTTTTTGTGTAAAGCTTGCAGGTTCTGGAGAAACATTTGTTTATTTGGCATATTTGAGAAAATTTGTCTTTCTATTGAGACTGAGTTTGTGAGAGCTTTAAGTAAAACTCATGTAGTTGTGGGCAGTAAGCTTCTTTGAGGCATTAAGATATAATCTAAGAAAAATGATTCTTTGCTTTTATTAGCTAACACAATTTTAACTTTTGCTGATATTTAAAGGTATATAATGGTGTACTTTGTGGAATTGAATAATTTAAGCTTTGTAGAGCGCTGGGGTCTCTTCGTGATCCACCCATACCAGTCCCTTTGCTTCATTATAGAATAAACACAGATAAAGTGACTGCAGAATTGTTCATGTGGTTGTTTCAAGGATGATATTATTAATCGTTTCTAGAAGTAAGGGTGTTAAGGCTGAAAAGAGAAACATACTTTGGGTTTGGGTGGTGGAAAGGAGTTCCATTTTCGTTACCAATCCAGGTGCAGATAAAAGAGCTTCCTATTGAGCATGACATGAGTTCAGAATTCATCAGATTAGACTGTTTTTCAGGCTTTGCATGGGACAGTGAAGGGAGGAAACCTGCAGTAGTTTCCCAGTGCTTTATTAGCTGTCCTTGCTGTATCATATAATCCTGGAAGTACTAATTGTCAGTCATATTGATTTGATATGGAGAATAAAACTTTGGGGAAAGTTCAATTCTCTTTGTAGCAAATACAAGGGAAAAAAACGTGAGTTACAAATCTTGGTGTTCTCTAGGGATGCTATATGTGAAAAGCAGAGTTATCTTAGAGAATTATATGGAGCAGTGCTTGATAATTTTTAATGAATAGTTTAATGCAATAATAAAATAAGGTAGTAAATTTAAATATTAAAAGTTTTAACAAAATATTTTATAATAATTATATCCTATGTAACTTGTGAAATAGATTCCAATACAGTCACAACTATTTAGCTGATAGAAATTTATAACTGTAATACTAAATCCATCTTTCACAATGTGGTATTATTGGTTACATCCTGTTTTTTAGGAATATGAAGCTTAAACTGTAAATGCCATTTGTTTACTGTTGTCCACTTCTGCTGTTTTTTTGCTACTGATGCTGAATGCTGGTTATAGAAGTCTATTTCTATCAGAGCTTCTAAAGGCAAATGTAAAATAGCTTGCAGACATGTAGAAATTTAAGGAACGTCCCAATACGACTAACTGATACTCTTTAATTTAGACTTAAAAAAGAATAGAAAGCTCCAGGCATTATTTATTCTAATAATAAATGTGAGCAATAGTACATGAAAGGGGTTTGTTGCTTTGCTATTTGTTGTCTCAGCAATTTAACAGATGTGACTATTCCTCTTTTCCAGATTGCAAAAGATTTTGATAGGATGCAATAAAGCCCTTTTTTTCCTAATAATAATGATAGTCTCATGGTGTGAATTTGAAATCTAATCTTTTCAGGAATATTTTTCTGTGCTTATTCTGAACATGTTAGCTCAAGTGAGTTAGATAAGGAACAGAGAATACGACTGTGAGTTGTTCTGTGTGTTACATGCACTTTGCTATATACTCATAGATATGAGGTACGTTATACATATATGGCTTAGAGAGAAAAAATCCACTATAACACAGATGAACTCAAGTTTTGCAAGCTTGAAAAAAATGCCTACTGAAAGCAAAATAGATGTAGAAAATTAATTTAGTATTGTTAAGTGACAGTAACACACCTAAGCTCAAGGTAACGTGCTATATGATAAAATAGTTTAAAGTTTATCTTGTTTGCAAGATTAGTATATTGATATTCACTTGACAACTTTTAGTATTAGAACCCTGCATACACACATTTTCACTTTGAGAATCTAGGTACTTCAGCAGGTACATGTAACTGATAAATCTTTTTGTAGTTGTCAAAACAACTTTGTACTTTTTCTTTTACAACTAAAAGCACTTTGACAGTCTGAAACCTGGTATATCAATAGGGAAAGCAAACAGACTATTAATTTTAGTACCACATTTCACTGAGTTTTGACATTTTTGAAATATATCACTTCAAAACACCGAGACACAGATGATTAAAGGTTGTTGCTGGCAAAAATGTTGTTGGTTATCGGTGTCACTGATATCACTCAGTGACATCTTTGCATACTGGTTGAGTCTTGTTTGAAAATCAGGGTGGTTTGACCATGTGGACATATCTGCATATCTCATTGTATTCTATGCACTAGTTTCTATGCCTTGAGGGCCTGCCACCCCTCAAAAAAACCCAAAAAACAACAAAACAAAAAACTTAAGCTAACCCAGTTGCTGGTTGGTGACTGTCACTGTTTGTAGTCTGTCAGTTCTCAATTTTGTTGATGTGTAGAACAGCATTGTCCTGATGTCTGAAGTCACTCACAATTAGCTGGAAAGAGAGATGCTGCCAAGGTAGGACTGGTGTAAAAAGATAACACAGGCTTGCAACAACCTAATATTTGTTTTTCAGTCTGGGGAAATTGCAGTGTTTTTGTCCATAGCATGCACTGTAGTCTGAAATAGGATCTTTGCAAAAACACTGTGTGGAGCCAGTTTCCCCAGTGCATTCATAATGGCTTTTGGTTTTTGATTGTTTCTGTGTTCAGCTGGATAGTTTTCTCCTTTTAAGCTGTTGAGAAATCACAGACGTTACTGAGGAGGTCATTTCAGACACCAAAACTAGATAGAAATATACAGTTGTCCTTGTAAAGTTTCACGGCTGATGCAATAGCACTCTCCTATGTGGTCTTGCAGAAAATACTTAAAAAACAATGGTGTATGCTTTTAATAGCATTGTCAATGTGGAGCTCAGTCCATTAAGGTAACATGAATACTCTGCTTTTTCTGCTGGAGAAAGAAAGAAATGAACAAGCATAAAATGAGCATAAGGGCTGTCTGACTTTAATTTGAGATGCTAAGGAGAAGACTTGCATGGTGTGCTCAGTGTGGAGTCTGGCTGCTCTGTCTCAGGGACAAGTTGTTAACTTGTCTGCATGTAATGTGGTTTTGCTTGTTGTGTGTCCTTGGATTAGTTAATATGGGACAGTTTAAATCTTTCTCAAATTTCCCTTGAAAGATGACTCATCCTAGGCTGTTTTAGAGTAAAGTTTAGGTTTAGTGTTGATTTACTTGTGTTCACATATGAATGTGTATCTGAAAACCTTTCTAAGTTGTAATGAAAATATATTCAAGTTTTTTTTTCTTTTTAAAAGAATTTATTTTTTAATTTTGATGTAGTTTTGCATTTCAGTGAAATGTTGGAGCCTTTTAGCTGAAATATTATGAAACAATAAAGTCTGTCTATTTATTACATTTTCTTTCAGTTTTTGTAACTCCAAGCCTTCTGTGTAGTATATAAATTGTTCATCATGCACTGTGGTTTACAAAAAAAAAAAAGGCAACTCAGGGAAAATGACTACTCTGTTGAATACGTACACTTGTTCTGAGAGATCAGTAATCAATCTGAAGCTCTCAATATGTAGAATGTATTAAGCACAAGTTTATTTATCCAGCTTTCTTTCCTGTTTACTCATCAGCACTGGTGAGTAACATCCATGCCAGTTTGCCTTCTTACTCTCTTTTTGTTGGTACAATAGACAGAAAAAACCCAGAAATACAATATGAGAACGATTGATTGTGGGATGGAGCTATAGCCTGACTCATCCCATATAAACTAATTACACAAATATTAATGGACACACATTTCACGTGGTTGTTTGGACTCCTGTTTTGAGCATAATCAATATTAATTTTTATTGTTTTTCAAACCAAATTTGAAAATTCTGTGAGACTAGGATGTCTGGAGATGAGTTGCTTTAATTGTTTTGCTGCCAAACTCTGGGCTGCTCAATAGGATGGCTTTAAAATAATCCCATTTCTTCGCTGTGGGTATCTGGGTCTAGAGGGGTGTCCTTAGCAGTGCTAGCCTACCAGTGGTCATTCTTAACTTACTAATGTTCTCCTTTTAACAACTTCAAAGTTAAGTTATGCTAGCAATCTATATGTTGACTTTGTTATAGAATTTCATGGTAACTGCCCGTTCAGGAAGCATTATTTAATGGGTGGTGGTAAAAGTCGGGACTGATAGAGGCTTGTCTTGCTAGAAGTTGAAAGATGTGCTCAGTGAGAAAGGGAAGGCAGTTACATGCCATGATGCTTCTTCAGGTGCCAAAATTTACTCACATGGAACTGAAAAGTGCTTTTCATTTGTCTGTGGTTAATTGATTGGAAGTTCCTGTACTCTTGTACCTCTAGATGAGTGCCCATCCTGTTCCTGGAATCACAATTCAGACATTAGGAAAACTTCTAAGTCACTTAATGCTTGAGTACTGTATTGAGTTTCTAATCAAAATGTGTATTTGAATGTGTTACTTTCTCGTAGAGGAAATATTTCTAGATTTGAGTTGCATAAACATCAAGCCCTGCTGCTGAACAACTGGATCATGGTATACTGAGGTCCTGATATAGGGCCTTTTTCATTTCACTTACCAAGTATTTCTTCTCTGTATAGAAGTCTGTGAAAGGATGTTCATTTATGTGGAGGAAAAGGATTATTTGCAAAACAGATGCTGTGTGCCTGTAACTTCTTGTGGGGGTGAAAATGAATTGCCTAAGAAATCTGTACTTAGTAGAAAACATGCTGGAGTTTAAGATGTCTCCTAACATTATACATAACACAAAAGCAAATTTCCCAATACTGGAGTCAGTAACACTACCACCAGTGAAGATTAGCTGAGGCTTTACCAGATTATATACTCAGACTCTAAGAGGATTTGTCAGTGGGGAATAGAGAGTTGTGGTTTTGGGTTTTAAAATTTTTTATAAACTAGATGAAGATGAGATAAAGTTTACCTATGGAGAATAAATATGTTGAACTGAGAGGAGTTTGAAATGTGCAAAATATTCCTTTTGTAATCTTTTATTATTATTTCTCAGAGATGAGCCTTATAAGTGTAGATACTTCCCAGAGTACTGATTCTGTTGTTCCCACTGTTGCCTTAATATCCATTCCTTTGATGTTGCCATGAGATTTTTTTTGTTTATTTTTCTTCTCTCAGCAAAGTCATTTGTATGTACCAGAGTTTCAGCTTGAGAGACAACCAACCAATATTTTCCTAGCGTATAAGAATGTAACTATACATTTAAATTTATTGTAAAACATTATGCTCATCTGTAATTATATTACTTTAAAATAAAGCCTTCATCTTCTCTAAGATCTTTTGATGTCCCTTGCCTGCTGACTCTTTTTTTCGTGTTCCCACTTACGTTAATGTGAAGAGACAGTTGAGTAAATGCACAATGAACTTCAAAACCTAGTAATTGTTTTTCAGAAAGAATGAAACTTGTGAATTAGATATGGATTGTAAAAGAACACCAGAGCTGATTAGTGTTCGTTCGGTTTGCCTGCTGGACCGTTCTGACACCTGTCTTCCCGCTTTCCCCATAAATGCCATTGCTGATCCCTCTATACTGCCAGTCACATGACAGCCAGGGAGAACTTGTGGGTGGGAGTTAAAAGACTCCCAGTGAACCTTGTCAGGCTTAGCAATTCATGAAACTCGACATAAAAGGCAACGTTAAACAAAGATGAGTTGAATCCATTTACATGCAAACTGTAGTTATCTGTATGAAAAAAGCCAGGAAAGGGGGAATGTTGAAGGGGTTACTATTTCTTTCTTCCCTTTAGGATGTGTAGATAATGAGTTGTGTAAGGCTTAGAGGGGGAAAAATAAGCCAACTTTCAAGGCATTGAAAAATTGCTTTTTAGGAAAAATCCTTTTCATCCTAACCATCTGGTTGCATCTTGTTTACAGCACAGTGTGCCAGTTTGTGCTTATTAATCATGCTTACACAAGTATCTTAATTACTCCCCGTGTAGCTGCTCTGTTTTGAACTCAGAAGTTGACCTTTCTCTTTTTATTCCTTTAAACCATTAATCATACATAATCAACGCCAATGGGGCAGTGCCATGGAGAAGGCTACCCAGATTCCAAAAGCACATGCTAGTCCTGAGAAACCGCGTAGACAGGAGTGACTGCACTGCTATCAGTCAGGCATATCTTAATTAATGACTGCTTTGTGAGTGTGTGTACTTACGTGACTGTAACCCAATTCTGTTCCCTGCTTTTGCTTCTGTCGAGATAACAGTTGCCTTATGATACTGGAGATCATTTAAAAAAGTCTCTGTATATATATATAAAAAAACTTTCAGAGACATCATGTGAATGAAAAGGATCTGCCTCTTTTGTCTATGCGCTCTCATTGCTTCTGTAATAATTAAAATTTAGAGAGGATGGTCAGGAAATGCTCTAGAATCTTCTAGAATAAATGTGTTGGAAGAAGGTGAATTTTTCCAAAATAGCTGGAGTAACAAATGTATTCATCTTCTTCCCTGCTTTCTCTATTAAAAAAAAAAAAAAAAAGGCAATGGGAGTGAGTAAAATTGTTTTGAAAAAGCATGGATTTGAGAAGACAGTGGAATTTCAGGAACAGCACTTTGGTTTCTAGTGTACTAGGCAAGTTGTAATATGCAAAAGTAATTTAGCCTGCCCTGAAACTCTTCAGTGTGATGAAAATTTTATCAGTAGTGTAAAAAAAGACAACTATCCAGCCTACTCATTTAGTCAGCTTACATGTTTATACACAAGGAAGAAAAAAATGGATTTCCAAGTATGACTTGCGTTTTCTCTCTACTGCTTTTGTTTTTCTGTTTCTTTTTTCCATAAATAGCGTATTTAGAATTTATGCTGTCTAATCTTGGTTCCACTGGAGATGCAATTTTCACTTACAGGAGCTTTAAGTACAGTTAAGGCTCTCTTAAAAGCCTTATGAGCCACTATTATAATAAGCAATTTGTTTATTTTTATTGTCAAGATGGAAAAAGAAAATATTTCCCAACAAACCACAACAGGAACAGAGAAATATTAAAAATCTGTACCAAAAAACTTGTATCATGAATATTATTAATATTTAATTCAGGTAAAAGCTTTGCTATTCCAAATGTAGACGAATGCACTGCTGTGTCTTATGTTTAAAAAATACTTATTCATGAACAGAGTACTTTGTGTGTGAGCTGAGCTGTTTCATCCAGTCTAGTGAACAATTGTGCTATTTTTCCATTGGACATTTTCTTTTATTTGAGCTGGAATTTTTTTTTCTGCCTTCCTGCATAGTTTGGGTGCCTTGGTGTCCTTGCACTTCTTGTATTTCCTAGAAAGTTCCTTGAGTGTTGTGAAGCAGTCTAGCACAAACAAGCAAACATTTATTCAGGGAAAGTTCTTTTGAGAACCTAAAAGGAAACACTTAGATTTTGAATAGGGGAACTCTTGCTGGCCTCTAACTATAGGTTTATCTCCCTTCCCATGTGGACAGCTGAAGGTTATCTCCAAGTATGGACTGTGGGTCCTGTGAAACAGAAGCGTGTTGCTGATGAGATGCAGCGTTGGCAAGCTGCAGTCACCCAGCAGGCTGCAGAGGAGCGGCCGAGCCCAGCCTCCCCCTGCCAGGCAGGAGCCATGGGCAGCTCCTGCCTGCTGCTGCACCGCCTGTGGGGCCTTGCCTTTTGCTAGGGCTGCAGCAACTAGCTCTCGTGCAAACATCCTTTTAGCTGGCAGTAGAAATGAAACATAGAGTTGTTTTCATTGATGAAAAGTCCAGTAGGGGCTGAAATGATCAAAATGGTGTCGCCTTTCTAAGGGTGGCATCTACACAGTGGGCTGTGCCCCCACTGGAAGCCCTGTGCTGTGCAGCAGAGCTTGGGGTTCCCAGCAGCTGAAGGGATATAAGATTATCTCTATGATTCTAGTTTTCTTACAGTGTTAGCTCCCGTACCCCAGTACACTGCTGCACAGAGTCCAAGGGCTTTTCTTTCTGGGATTGTACTGCGCCAACACCTCCTGGTGCAACATGCAAAGCTCTTGGCTGTCCTCAGAAGCTCACTGCTGTTTCCTTCCTGCGTGGTTCTGTTTTGCTGATTTGTGATTATATAGCATATCTTTCTTTTCTTTGAACATTTAAATTGTAACTCAGAGGACAGAGTCAGAAGATTCCGTGTGGGAGGCATGCATCTTCAGGTGTTTCTTGTACCACAGTGCTTGTAAAGGCATTATCCTCAGCCTGTGTAAGGAGCAGGCAGAATGACGAGGTGGAGGGAGACTGATGGTGGGCCAGAAAAGTTACCTTTCACCAGAAGCAGATTTTAATACCTGAGTATTTTTCTGGTACAAGCTTCTGTTCAGAAATTTCCACTGGTTCATTTGCCTGTTGAGGGATTTTAATTTCATGTCATCTGAAATGGTGATGTTATTCAGAAGGAATTCCTATGATTTGTATAAATGAAGAGAACATGGAAACAGTTGTTCCCATCAATGACTGTTAAAATGTGATGACTGACTATACCTCTCATTTTACATCTTCAGTCTGCCTGATTCTTCTGCTATATAGCTGATAACTTTGTTATTAGGTCTTCATGTACTTGACTGTTTTTCCTCCTCCAGATTATTTTATTGCCTAACATTGGAAATATATCTCCATAATCAGGAGTGAGGTTGTTTCCTGAAAAAATGCCACAGTTTTCATCCCACATGCTTCTAAGGGAAACATTTTGTTTCTAGTCCTTGTGTCACTGAAGACAGTAGTGCTTTAATGCTCTCTTTCGTCTTTAACGTGTTTTAATCATTGCTTTTACTTCATGTTTATATTTGGCTTTCTATTATGTAGTTAATTCTTTAATTCTAGTGTCAAATCCAGAGAAATGTTGCGTATTTTGCCCTCTTGAAGTTGAAATAAATACATGACTATCTCAAATGAATTTTGTCTTCTGTAAAGCTTTTCATTAGTGTGTTTGATGTTATGAGTCCACAGCAGATCTAAAAGGGGAAAATGCCTATGTGAAACCAACGTTATAGAACTATAATTAATCATAGAACTCTTTGATAAGAAAAACGTAATCTAGGGAGATACTATTTCTTGGAACACAGGCTGCTGAAAAATGGCCTATGTGCTCAATTTAAACTTTGTGGAACTGTGCATCTGTGGTGACTGTGCAACTGTAGTGACAAGTAGTTGTTGACTTCTGTATGTGAACACAAGGACATTCTTCACCTGGAAAGTGGTGTGGGTTTTTTCCCCTTCTGTCAAATACAACTATTTGGGTATTCATACTGTGGATAAAAAAGTGACCCTCAGCTTCATGCAAAAGGTTAGTTTTACCATTGTGAAAGTGTCTGTTCTTTTGGTGGAGGAAGGATAAATAAAATCACTCTTCTATTAATGTTTAAAGATTTCCCTTAGAGTTAGTTAAATAAACTGTTTCTGTGTTAAAATTTAAGTTTGATATAAACATTGAGCTTCACCTATGAAAGCTGGATTGCCTGTGCATGCTGTTGCCTCTGAAAGAGATGCTTAAGCCTGAATTCTATAAAACTCACAGACAAAACTTGGGAAGGTGATGTTTTATGTATTATTTTCTTGGCAGCAGTATTCATTGAAAATATTCCCTCTATCAGTGCTGACTGTTTGTTTCCAGTTTGTGTCACCTCCTTAGCTGTCCTAGGTGACAGGCAGTGTGCTGTGCAAGCAGGCCCAAAAACAATTGGAGGGAAGTGGAGTGTCTTAAGCTGGAGTCATGGCTGAGGGCAGCATGGAGCCTCTGTTCTGGGGGAATTTCTTATTCTGTTCATGGGGTAGAAAGGCAGAGATGTGTTGCATATTTGTTTTTGTTTTTTTTTTTTTTTTCTTCCCAGCTCTTTTGGGCTTTGTGGTAGAAGAACCCTTTGGATAGTTTAGTCCTGTTTGTTTCTGTTTTTCCCATGTCACCCAGAAACCCTCAGTATAAGCTTCATATGTGTATCCATTTACATAACACCTGTACTGAAGGATGGATGAAGGGATAGTGTGTTAGAATGGAGTACAGGATGTTTTGTATAATCACTTTGATATGCTTGGAAAACATTGTTTAAGGGCTTGAATTCTAGCATAACAAATTATTAGTAAAAGAAACAAAATGGACGAAAATATTTTAATGAGCATAAAGGAGTTACACTATAGCTAGCGTTTCATATTGTATGTTGAGATATGGATTGGTCTTAAAATGGATTCCTACTTCTCCATAGTTACAATACTCTGTTAATAAAAAGCACATTTTCTAATGTTATTTTGCATTCCTATGTTACTTTCCACCAATAAGGTCAGTAACACATTGGGGCTGGGAAGAAGCCCCTTAGAGTTTAAATATGTACAAATTTTGTAAGTACTGTTGAGCATGACGAAAGGGGTATTTTAACAGGTAGTCTAATGAGCTCCTTTATATTTTGCTTTTCCTTTCTGTTTTTACTGTGCAGGTATTAACTTGTTTGTAATACGTATACTATATTTTTGCCTAGTAGCTGTATATGTGTCTTTGAACGTTTCAGGAATTATTCCTCTCAGAAATAAGAAAACAAACAGAACCAGCCCCAAAATACTTACTTGTGTTCTAAATTAGGGATTATAAATATTTGCAGAGTCTATCAGTCCTTGATATTATGCTGTGGGGTAGATTAGAATCACCTGAGTTTCTTATTACCTCACTTGCAGTTGGGTTGGTGTGATTTCTCTAAGCGTCATTCTGGTTCCTTCCTTTATACTATGATATTAATTGGAATAAATTTTTCAGTATGTTTTGAATGTATTGTTAACATTGCAGAGTAGAATTAATACAAGTGGTCACATTAATGCTATCCTTTACATAGTGTGAAGCTGAATGCAAATCAGGCAGTTATACCTGTTTATATACTCTGAATCATATTCTGGATTATCTCAAATGTTGATCTGTCCTTGACATCACTTTGGAGCCTGAGCTAAACCCTTGGAGATGATAGTATTAGTGCAGTGTCAGTTTTGTCATTTGGAAGCCTTCCTCAAATTGCAGCCTGAAGACAGTCCAATTTAACTGTACACAGATGTATTTTAAAATTGGCTTTACCCTTCAAAGATGATTGAAGGATAACAGAGTAATATTTTTTTTAATTCAAAAATCAATTTAGATATTGATATATTTTTAAGGACAGTTTGAAAGTATGGACTATAGTGGCAAAGTACTTCTGTAGTTGTCGATCTCAGCACAGTTCCTATTTCCCTCTCCTTTATATTATAGTAGCTAATTTAAGTATTGCAGGTTAAAATATCTTGTTAGGACTCACTTGAGCATGAAGCAGCACAATATTTTAGAAATAAAATATAATCATGTTTTTTGCACTTAGGATCACTTAACAACAAACAGAATTTCATTAATTTAGAGTGTCTACTTCTAGAATTAGGAAAATATTTTCACTTTCTGATAGTGAAAAAATTTCTGCAGTGGAAAAATTGTGATAATGATTCAGGAGACGGAAAACATTTGTATATTTATACTGTATAACCTAGTTTCGGTGTTAATTTTTGAAAATCTGAAGCGTACTTCGTGCCAAAACTACAGCCTGTGTTTTTTTGGCTATCAGATAATGTTTTTTCTGGATCTTGAAATTATTAATTTAACATGAGAATTCTTTCTTTTCTGTTCTTTCCCCCCAGTTTATTAGCAGTGACCTTTTTAAAGATGAAATGATCACAAATAGTTCCTGTACAGCCAGCCCTTTAACTGGAAGTAATAGCAGTATTTTTGCTGTGATAAATACAGTGAAGTCAAGCCACTGCAGCAGGGAAACCTGCCTTCCTCCAGTCTCCTTATCCTGCCTCCACCTAGGGTAGTGGGATGATAGTTATGACATAATGAGCGAAATACATAGCGGATTTGTAAAAATGTGTTTCAGTGGTAAAATACGCATTCATTCTTATGACCAGTACCAGATGGACTTGTATATTTCTGTTCCCAGTTGTACTGAACAATGTCATCATGCTGATTGACTGTGCACGTGCCAAAGCAAAATTTCTCAAAGCTTTGGAAGAAACTCTACATTATTTTTCTATCATTTTCTGCTCTTAAGCAAAACAAAAAGGAATGATTGTTTCTTACTTCCAAGGGTATTTGCATTAAACAGAAGAATGAAGATGAGGGAGGAGTAGGAAGGAAAAAGATAATTTTGGCATGATAATATTGAGATGTGTTATTTCTGATTAAAAGTATCAGAAAACAATTCTTGTTTAAATCCTTGCCAGACTAAGGAATCTCAGTGAATGAATTAGCATGTTTGTTCCACTATGGCCTGCAAAGGACAAAAGGGGATAGAGGGTTAGCAATTAAAACTTCCCATTTGCTACAGCACAGAAACTTGTCAAGTTTCATGGGAAAAGTCTGAGTTGCACTATTCTGTGGCATCAGTTCCTGGTTTTATTCCATTTAATAACACAGCTGAAAAGGCCACACATGTTAATCTAGAAGGTAATTAATATAATCAGTCACTATTGATGTATTGTTGACTCTGCAAAATCTGTGAGCTGGTTTAACATAAAGACAGCATGATTTACTTTAGTTAAATCATGTAGTGCCTTGTACATGCACCGTTATTTTTCCTAGGTTCTTTGCTGAGTACAAAACTGTTACAAAACTAAAGCACCAAAAAACAACTGTATGCTTGGACTTGTCTCTTTGCTCTGCATAGCCTTTCTGGAAATCCTTTATTTGAAACGACCTTGCCTATTGCTGGCTCTAAATTGTGACTCCGTGAGCTCTTCAGTTAAAGGTATAATCAGATAGTCAGCAGTGTTATTCTGGCCTATTTTATTAAGGATATCTGTTCTTGGCTCCCACTGTCCACACTGGAAGACAAGACTACATCGTGCTCTGTGGCACAGAGTGAGAGGAAAGCAAAGAGAGAATGGGACTAGGCAGAACTGTGGTTCCAATTCTAGCTCATTAATTCATTGTAGGTTTTTATATTTCTTTGCAGCAGTGCTTCTGTAGTTTGGCTTTCCTTTGTTGTGCTGAGTATTTAGCTGTACTTTTATAGGTTTGCCTTTGGGAATAAGAATCATTAAAGAACAGAGACCTCCAAAAAGGACTAACCCTCTGGTTTTCTTCCAATGATTTTTTTTTTCTTTGCTTGCTCTTGTGTTAATGGGAGTTGTTTTGGTTTTTTTCTTAAACTTGTAAAGTATTTAGGTTATTTTAAAATAGACATTGGCCATACTGAATGCTGACTTAATCTTCTAAAATATGTAGTAGCTGTGGCTTTCGTTTTGTCACTGAAAGTCCGTGGCAGCCATTGACTTTATTAAGAGCAGAAAAATGATATGTTACAGAGCCATTTCACCTCCATGCTGTCTCCTCTAATACATATATCTATGGAATTGTGGTAATTAAAGGCTCTTTATGTTTTATGATTTCAGTTGCATGAGTTGAGTCTTAGCCTAATTGTTTAATGAACAGCTGGAAAGTTCTCTTGATCTTAAGCCATTACTGTAGGCTGACCTAATTTTGAGTCTAAGCAGAAAGACCAGTTCACATTCTGTTTTGTGTAGTTGACACTTCAGAAGTATGTGGCAGAAATATATGGTACAGGGCTGCCCTACTACTGATACGCCCATCCTGAGAACAGAAAGCAATGTTTTTTAGGTTGTTGAGGGATTTAATTTACTATTCCCCCTGCTGGAATCCCTTCTATGTCTGAAGGAACAATCCACCTGCATTTAACTGATGCTGTATCTTCAGCTCTTGCTGGAAGGAGCCATCTTTTAATAGTCAAGAAAAGAACAGCAACAAGCTTGAGTAGTACTTAGTGAGAAATAAAATCCATGTCAAATTTATGTGAGTTCATATAATGATAAAACAATTTCTTTTTTAATGAGTTGCTTGTAAAATGATGAGTTTGCTTTTTAACATTGCACAATTTTGAAGCATCAGCTCTATAGGAAGAATTGATCTGTTCTGAAAAATATCTTTGAGCATCTCTGGGTTCTTAAAATAAGGCATTTAAAAAAAGAATCTTTATTTTTCTTTTCTGAATGACAATGGAAAGTTACATAAACTTCTGGAAGAGAAATCTAAAATTCTTTTTTTGGTCATATTTTGCATAGCTTTCTATGTATTTTCTGCTTTTTTCTTCTACGTAATACATTATTCAGTACATAGTTATCTACAAAATTCTTGTAACTGAGATGACTTCAGCGAGTCTGAAGTACTGGCTGTTGTCTAACATTTGGGGAAATTCTTAAGTGGGCTATTCTCTCGTGATTTCAAATGCTTCCCATTTGTCAGTGCCAGCTTGGTTCTTTGCTCCTTGCGCTGCAGTTTTCTCCTTTGATGTGCTTGCCTAATAAAGACACATGATGGTTTCTGGTTGGAGTTCAGGTCATATTTTGGTGTACGTGGTCCAGTTCCCAGGCTGTAGGTGCTGTGTAAGGAATAACCCGAGTTTGGTAGTTGGGATTATTCAGATATAGTTTGGCCGCGTATGATGCAGTGCTTGAAATAGTACTTTAGAGGAACCTACCTCAGCTTTATTTTAAAAAGTGTGTATAGCCCAGGTCCACACTTGAGACATGCTGATTTAGGTTCTGACAAGCTCACTAGGCCCCAGTTGCATGTGTTGTGTCTGAACTCCTCCCATGGGTATGTGAAGAGAGGATATTACATGTATGGCACCTTACATGGAACATGCATGTATAAAGTACATACCTGGAGTAAAATATAAAAATGGAGTCTTCTTTTTTACAAGTTCATTCCTTTGCTTTTTTTTCTTAAAATGAATTTTCCCAACCCCATGACTGCTTAGCTGAGTAATATGATGAAGAAAACCTGAAATGATCATATGTGCTGTCACTGTAACATTAAGGTTGCTGTTAACATTTTGTCAATCCATAATTTGGTTATTTGGAATATCTCCTATTTACAAGGGAAATATCCTTCCATATTCTCCTTTGACGTAGAGTGTGATTGTAAGTATACGTTTCTAGTAGTATTAATAAATATTTGCTTGACATTTAATCTCATTGATCTTTAATCAGTTGTTAGTAATTGTGATAACTGAAGTTACAAAGTTAAAATAACTTCCTTTCTGTATGAAAACAGGAATGATGATTTCTTTTATTTGTATATGTTTTAAAGATACTATGCTATGTCATCTATTTCATTTGACTTAATCATTAGAGAAGATTAAAGGTGGCTTATTTCTTAGACATATGCTTAACAAAGAAGGATTTTACAAGCATCTGTGCAAAAACATACAACATCTTCCTGCTTTCTTATCAGTAAATGCAGCTGTTCCTGTTTTTAAAAATCAGATGTGTGATAATGTGGAGTAGCAATGTTTGAAGGCTTCATTTCTGATATCAAGACATGTTTCTTTTTCCTGAGCTTGGACAGGTATAAATAGGAAAGATAAATTTACAGCTAATGTTGATTTTTTTATTTTTTTTTTTTTTTCCCATTTCCCCCTGACACCATCAGAAACTGTTGCCAATGTCATCTGCTAAGTGAATTGCAGGTTCTTATCACATATATGCTGGGTCAAGGATAATTAGTCTATACACCGGAGTAGTGATAAATTATGCACAATAATAAGATTTTATATGATTTAAAATTTCGATCAAATCTATAAATTATAAAGAAGTTGCTGATAAAAGAACACGAGTAACTTATGTCCTTTGCACAAGGGACAAAAAATCCAAACCCAAGGAGTCCTTTCAGTGGTTTTATTTTTGGTTTAAAAGTATGGTTTGCTGTTTGTATTCACAGGTCCATACAAGTGAAATCACAGTTGCTGAGATAAATAGATGTGCAAATTTGTTTGTAAGTCATTAAGTTATTATTTTCAGTAACTAAATGGGAATTCTACCATTGTCATTTTACCAGCTAACTTCAGTTTTGTTTTGTTTGTTTTAGAACCAAGTGGGAGGCTATGCCCGTTAGTCTTTCACAATGGCTACATGTAGTCAACCAGAACAGCCACAAACCATGTTTCATGGCCATCTCTCTGGCCAAAGCCCCATAAAAAACCTAAAATGTACATCTTTTCATCTAGAAACCCTCCCATATGTGTTGGTGGTAAAATGTAGTAGGGCATCTTTAACAGTAGGGCAGAATCTTAACTGAGTTGTGCATTCCTCATCACCATACCCATGAGTACGTCTGTTGTATGAATTTTTTTCTTTTTAAACTTAGAGCTTCCTAAAATTTTTGAGGATCACAGGTGAACACTGCTTTTTAGAACCACACTCTTTCAGGCTATACTGAGATATTGAATCACTTCTGTTGTTCTATTAATGCCAGTACAGAGCAATCGTCATGATTTCTGGGTTCCTTTATTTGTTTATTGCTTGGTCTCCCACTGAAGTCTCAAGTAAATCTGATACTGCTTAGTGTGAGATCTGGTTGGATCACACCTGGCAATTTGTTGCCTGTCTCTAAACGGCCAATAAATTTTTCACAATCATATGGTGTTATAAGGAAATCTGGGAAATTGTGAACTGAAAACTGAGAAAGAAAATATGTGTTTTGTTTTACTAGTTGGAAAGGTCTTTAAATAGCTACTGCCAAACCATGAATAGATAATCTTAGTGGAGGGGAAGTTTAGTCTATTATGAGTTGATTAGAAAATCGACCTAAGCTGAATTGGTTTGCATTGCCTTCAAATGAAGTAAGAATGTAAGTACAGATGTTTGATTTTTCTAGATAAATGGTTGCAGAACCTCATATCATTTTGGTAGTGTGGTGGTGAGACTTTTGTATAAAGTCAGTCTCATTCTTCAGCTGCTGAAATTTTTTAGAAAACTTTGGATATTCTAGCAACAAACAGTAGCTACCACGTCCTGCAATTGCAGGAAGTCTGTTTTAAAAATATGGTGATATTAATCACAAGATATAACATATTCTTGCTTCCTTCTAGGATCTTGTATATGATCTCCTTTACTGTTTCTTGTAGGAGCTCATTTTTTTTTTTTTTTTATTTTATATCTTGGAAAAATGATGTCTTACTCTGGTGATTCACCTTGAGGTTTGATGAGAAGCAGGCTTGCTGCTTCTTTTCTATCACCTCTAAAATCTTGCTTTACAAAAGTCTGCTTGGTATTATGGGTCCAAAATCAGGGGCAAAATGAAAAAGTGCATTAACAGATAATGATTTTTGATTTTAGCAGCTTTCTGACCGCTGTGTCAGATTTCATCACTATTAAAATATTACTGAAAAATTGGATTTGCCTTCATATTCCCCAAAACAGATTTAACTCTTGGTTGTATAGCTGGAGTTCAGTGTATGAAAATGAAGACACTTTTCTTCTAGTCTTTGTATTTGCTATAATCTGATTTTTCAAAACTTCTATTATTCTTTTCAGTACAAAAGAAATTTTCTGTTTTGCTTCGTCTTGGGGTATTTAGTGGCAGATGTATTTTCATGGTTTGCGTAGAACTTAGTCCTGTAAGCCAGATGAAAATCCTAGATAGAACAGCTGTATTTCAGATTTTCCTTTGGAGTAGGGTCTTTTATGCAAAACTTGTAAAGCTGGATATAAAATGGGGTAAGTCAACCTCAGACTCTAAAGAAGTGTTCTGTTTTTCCTGCAGGGAGAGAGGAGGAAGGCATACGCTTTTGTCAGCACCTATAAACTGACAGCTAAATAAAAATAGACTGACAATACATGTGCAAGAAAAGGGATGAAAATTGCCTCAGTCAAAATGTCTTTACAGCCAGTCCTTGAGATGCTTTTTTGCAGAAAGTATGCAACACTGGAAACTGAACAAGCTCCTCCTTCAGGAGCTGAAATGATTTAAACTACTGCTGAATCACTAAAATATGTAAAGAATAAAACTTGTTTAGATATAGGAAGCTAAATATTTGATAAGTTGTAACTTGGTTATGCTTTCTAAGGCTTCCTATGTTGTTGGTTCATAAATAGTTATACTAACTTCAGTAAATGCTGGCTACTACAATAATTATGGACTTACTGAAGAGGCCTACATTCCATTTTTTAGCAATGTTTTCTATGGATGTGTTTCACCAGTACTAATATGTTTACTTACATCAGTTTATTTCAGAAGTCCTTGTTGTTTATCTTATTTTTATGAAGTAGTTTTATTATTATTAATAAAAGTAATAGGAGATTTTGGCAACTGGATGCACAACAGACATGCTGTCTATTTTCTCTCTTCGTTTATTTTTCTCTTGTTAAAGTCATCAAAATGTTGACAGCTGCATAACTCTCTTTAAAGCTTTCATATCTTGACAGATATTACAGATATTTGTCATTTTACTTACAGTTAGTGACAGCTAAATTAGCTTTATGCTGTATTGGAGGATATCTCAGATGTAGTGAGTCCAGTCAAATTTATATTGCATTTCTTTAATGTGCAGCTGATTTTCGAGTGGTTATTAAGGAGTGAACAGTGAAGTGATACATGAAGAATGTGAAAATCTTGAGCTAGCAGATATTCAAGGTTAACAGATGAGAAATATGTTCCCCTTTTATTACTTCTATCACATTGGGTAGTCTAGTTTTTCCTTCATTTTCACTTCTTATTTCAGCTAGATGTGGGGTTGAAGATCTATACATTAATCCTGCTTTAATAGATACCCTGTTCCCAGCTGAGTGTTTAAGGCTGCCAGGAGATACTGTAGGTGTTTGTAGGTCACAGTGGAAGCTACTCATGGAACCACGTTGGTTCAATATCACTGCACCTACCCACGGCATGTTTAGTTAAG
>WEKY01039878.1:7431-21748 GCA_013390045.1 Picathartes gymnocephalus | reverse complement strand
AAAAAAAATTTTTTTTTTCACATTTTCTGAGAAGGAAACAATCCTTTTCAGTTTCTCCTTGAAAAAAAACCTGACATAAACTGTACTGAAATAAACACAATTTTTCCTCTATGCCTACTGAAGAAAATCTGTTGCAAGCTGATCTGTCCCTTCAGCAAACTGAAACCAGTTATTTATCCAGCAATTTCCCTCATTTCAGTGATCTGTGGCACTTCTAAAACTTCAGCAAAAGCATTTAAGCAATACATACTCACACTATTTATTATTAAAGCTATTTTATTTCAATTTGACAGCTTTAATGAAAGGTTAAATTTACTACAATAGACTAAGGCAAAAAGTCCTACTTAAAAATAGTATCTTTTTATATCCATTTTTAGCCACCCTGTAATTGCTCTTGAACAGAGCGTAGTAAAAAAAGATTTGGCAATGGTATTGCCAAGGCTGCTCTTCCATTACAGACCCACATCTGTACTTCCACCACAACACAAAAAGGTCCCAAATCTGAGTTTAAAAGCTAATAATGAAGATAAACCAATCTAAAAAGTCAAATTCTAACGTAAATTGCATAAGATACAGGCACACATTCTCTTCATTCCACAGTAGACCTTTGATAGTTTCTACCAGGTACAGGAGAAGACATATTAAGAGGACAAAGCCAGACTTCAACACATTTTGTCTGCTTTACAGACAAAAAAAACCCATCCCTTTGGATCTATTAGCTTTATTTGCTTAAAGCTTCAGGAAAAAAGAGTCTTCATAATTCCATTCTCAACATCCACAATACTTCAGACAGCTTAACAATGCATATATCCAGTCCCTAACAGAGGCACTATGCAGAAATGTATACTTCTACTTCCCCTCACTCAAGGCCACCTACACATGCACAGGACAAGACAAACTGCAATGGTTATTTGCCAAGCCGTGCAGTGGCATACGGCAGCAGTGAGTCAATCTTTAGAAGCTGGCTCCAACCTGACCGGTGGCTGACCTGCTCCCCTCCAGCTGTGACATCAGGTCACAACAAGCATTATCCCAGTCATGCAGCTGATGGCAGAGCTGGAGGGAACCCCTCTAAGAGGATAACAAAGACAAAAAGGAACAAGTGTCCTTCTGGGAAAATGGGATTAATTAAGGCCATACTGAAAAGAGGCAGGTGGTTCATAGGGTAAAAAGAGCACTAGATCAACATGTGGAAGTCATGCAGTTTTATTTTGAAGCCAGGATGCTAAAGTTCTTGGCCAAAAGGCCCAAATCAGACTTCAGGCACGGTATCAATTACCTGGACTGAGTAAACAGGCCAAGAGTCTGTACACACATATTAGAGCATCATCAGCCATCTAGTACAAGGGATGTTTAATTAGCCAAGTAGGGATACCGGGTTTGGGGGGGAAGGGAAGTGGAAGAATCTGTGTCCTTCAGATTAGTAATAATGTTTGTAAGGCATTTTTACACTCAGGAAAAAAACAAAACAAAAAGCCCCAACCCACCAAACAAAAAAAACCTAAACAAAACCAAAGTTACTGATGCACTTTTTTATTAGCACGCTAATGAAATGCTACACTGACATGAGAAATTGCATGTTCATAAAACCCACTATGCAAGACAATCCTGTCTCCATAAATTAGACACTAAGTCCACATAGGGAGATAGGAGTGTTTTATTCAAAACACAATGTGCAATCATCAATTAAGCAAAAGAGAGGAAAATTCTGAAGGAAAATTTAGGAGGGCAATGATTCCCTTCATATTATTCTCTTAAAGACTCAGCTGATAGAAACATATAATAGTTGTTTACCTTAAAAAATTATACAGATTGCAAACTCCTGAGAGAAGAGTGTTATCCTCATGCTGGATTCTTTCCAGACATACTTTTGGCTACCACTGTAACAACAAAACATGGCTGGGGGAACAGGATAGGACACGCAAAAATACCTCTTTGACAACCAACACATCTGTGTCAACCCAAAACCTGTGTACCTTTGTTTCATTCTCATTTCTGCATGACGCAAACATGCAACAAAAAAAAGCAACAGTAGAAAGCAGGAAGCAGTCTTTCTAGCTGATCAAGCCCTAGGTTCAGCAAAAGATGTCTTTATATTCTCAAGCTATGAACACACTATGATATCTTGCTGATTGTGGGTATCACCACAAAGAGTCAGGGCATTTGACCGAAGGATGTCACGACTATGCTATACACAAAGAATTTCTATGATACAAAGGATCTAACAAGCCCCTGATAATAAACAATGCTTTTCTAGCTGAGAAAGCAAGCTGCTGTGTGGCAGTATTTTCAGGCTTTCCACTGACATCGTGCTAAGAAAGAGGCAATTGTCCCAAGGCAGATTTAGACTTATCACCAGCATGAGAGAATGTCTTGTTTATAATCAGTAAAGATTTTGAATCTAGAGCAGGACAAAAAAAACAAACTAAACACAGACTAAACAAACCTACCTGAGGAAAATCTGTCCACTTAGTTACTACATACCAGAAAAATTCTGCAGAAGATACTTCATGTGAACAAGTACTAGAGCAAATAATGTGCAATTTGAAGTTTCACATTTATTAAGCCTTTGATCCTTCAAATAGTAGAGAGCATCGGACATCTCTATGCTGAGTCTGAAAACCTCAACATAAGAAGGGAGACTATGGCTTTCAGAGCAGTGCCTATACACCATTTTTTGTCTAAATACTGTTTTGGCCAGAGTTCTGGTACTGAAATTTTCTAAAACAGTGAACAAAACGTCTCTAGCTCTCAGTTCACAGCAAGTGTGCTGCAAAGTGCACTAGAGAACATAATGCTGCCAAACAAGCTGTGCACTTCTTTGAGTTTTATTTGGTATGGTATCCAGCATCTCCCTCAACTTCTCCCTCCCTGTTATCACTTATTCTACTTTAAAACAGACAGCTTTGAAATATCCTGCAAGAAAAGGTTGAAAGAGAAGACCTGAGTACCATGGTACAAGCCATCTAACAAACATCACAGTCTAGAGAGCAAAAACTTTAACAGTCTCAGTTTGAGGATCTGTGCACACTATAATCCCCATAGCCACAGGAGCCTGTCCTGAAAGAAAAACTCAAAAATGCAGAGGGAAAAAGGAAGAAAAGTGACAGTGCTATCATCTTCTGATGAATTCAAATCCCTGAATTTACTCAGCTACTCAAAGAAGACAAGTAAACCTGCAAAGACAAAGTCTCTCAAAAAACAGAAAGAAAAAAGGACAGATGAACAAGACATGTGAACAAAGAGAGGTGACAAGTAGCTCAAGGTGAGACACAGAGGAAGCTTTGCACCACAATTTGAGAAATGTAGCAAAGAAAATTATCACGAAAGAATGTGATTTTGTTCACGGCATATTTCATTTGTTCAGGTGAATTTCTGAATAAATATTTGCACCAAAACACCCATAAGCCACAAAACAAGGCCCTTCTTGACTTTCCTTACTCTTCTCCGTGACCTGACTCCTCTTTGCCTGGAGTACAATTCTCTTCTTCACAAGGTTCCTGCCTATATCCACATACAAGAAAACAGCAGGCCTATTAAAAGTTGAATTCACGTGTGAGAACAAGCTTCATAACTGTATCATTAATTTACATGTTACTTCCTCTGAAAAGAACGCTAGTTTAATGTAAGCACTCAACGTATAATCCTATGACAGTGTGGAACTTCAGACTACCTAACCCTAATATTTTATTTTCATCTTAACACTGACATTGATAAATTATATTTTACATATTGTATACTACACTGTCAAAAAATAAATCTGGGGCATAATAGCTGATTTAAGCACTAAAGAAAATGGTAACAGGAATTAGCAGTCTGTTCTCCAGAAACAATCTCAAACAGGTAGGCTAAGACTTTCCAACAAAAGAGCACTCCTGCTTTATTTGTACTCCTTGAGTAAATACAAACATTGCTAAAGGACTGTGAAAATGAAAACTCCCACAACCTTACCTAAGTATCTGCAGCCAAAAAGCGTCTCTATGAATAAAGCGGAATTCTCTATAGACATATTTTCTATTACACAGGGGAGAATAAAATGCACTAACCTTTTTTCACAAACACGCCCTTACCAATGAATGAATGATAAAGACTTGTCATTGCTAATTCCCAGAACTCCCAACACACCATACTCTAAGCAACCCTGTGGACCCATTCTGTGATTCACTATCTGCTACAGACGTGGAGGAATTTTTCAGTAGAAGTGTGCTTTAGTGGGTATGTTCAAATACATACCCTATG
Organism: Picathartes gymnocephalus; assembly: GCA_013390045.1. Lineage (NCBI taxonomy): Eukaryota > Metazoa > Chordata > Aves > Passeriformes > Picathartidae > Picathartes > Picathartes gymnocephalus. The sequence continues at coordinate 17,509 of WEKY01039878.1, read as the reverse complement.
TGGGTACCTCATCCAGCCATGCACTTTTGCTATATTCATAATATTCTGAAGTATTGCAACTTCAGCAGCGTTGCTGTGTCTGATGGTTTACAGACATTAAGTGATAAGCCAACAGTTCACAGTCTCAAGAATCAACAAGAACACCAGGAAATAAGGAGTTGCATAACAGTATTTATAGTTTCACCTGTCCCATTTCAGACCCCTCTCTTTCTGCAACCTTTTTAGTTTAAGGTGTACCTAGTCTAGTCATCTTCAGTTGAGTGAACATTTGGCTCAATTCCAACTATACTGTGATTTCTTTTAATATGACCCTGATATTTTGAACCCTTTATCCAGTGTCCTAGGAGTGCTCTATTAGTGTCAGTGATTCTCAGAAAAGTAGTAAAATAGCATTATTGCCATTATACTGCTAAGTAAAAGACAATTTAAGCATCTCAAGGCAATACAGAAGCTTTTGGTAGAATTGGAAGAGAAGTATAGGGGTTCTGTCTTCTAGTCTGCTGCTGTAATCTTCAACTAGCACACAAAAGAAAAGGAAAATCAAAATTTAGGTGTTACTTCAGACTGATATGAGTTGGCTTTGGTTTTTTTCTAAATCATTGTTTCATCAGAACACCCATTTGCATGAGGTTGCAATTGCATTTTAATTTGTAGTCACATGGCAGCAGCCTCCAACAACCCACTTCACCTTTCCAATTACAAGACCCACTAGTAAACACCAAACAAGGTGAGGCAGAACCTCAAACACACTAGGAATTACTGGAATATCTGAGGTTCTCTGAAGGTAAGTATGGCTTCCCTTACAAAAACAGTTCTGAAATCTGATCCAGAGGATACATTCACTTATCTGTGATGGACTGGAAAAGATGCCAAAATTCCTTAAAATATCTCAAATGAAGGTAAAACTCTGAATCTAAAATGAAGCAAAAACAGGGCAGAAACCTTCTCTAAAAATAGATCTTGCTGTGCAGCCAAGTATGCCTGCATGCAATTGTTATTTATTTTTAAATTGGAGTTATTTTCCATGTAGGTTTTTAGATCAGCTAACAGAATGAGGTGCTTCAAAACTAAACAAAAGAAACCCCCAATATTTCTTTCCTGATCACATTTGCTATAAAGGTACAGAGGAAATGAGGAAGCAATAACAAAATGCAGTCTCTTGCCTGGCATTCCACAAAATCACAAAAATGTAAATTTCAATGAAGGCAAAGACAGTAACAATATCAGCATCCAGGAAATACAGTCCTAACTCTTAAACAGAAAGACTGGAAGAAACTATCCTAAACAATGAAAAATAATTTGAAATCAAAAACATAACAATCAAAAGCAAACACACACAAACAATACACCACACATGCCCCAAGCCGACAGCCCATTCAAGAGCACAAACTGAAAGAACTCATGTACTCCTTAGTAGGTTCTCCAGTTCTTTCTCCATTAAACCTGCATTACCTCAAGCCTATTCTTATCAAGTGTTATCACCCCACACTCAAAAATGCACTCAAAAATGTCATTAGGGACAATCAAAACAGAAAGAAATCTGAGCAATGTCAGCACTAAGGATTTTCCATTCAGTCCTTCAATGCTAGTCCTGCCAGCGAAGAAGGCAACAACCCAAACCTCTTAAGATACTCACTCCAATGCAGGAAAGTTGTTCCACAGCTTGAGCAAGGGTTAGGCTCAGAAAGCCATGAGATCTTAAGTCTCCACACCAACACAACAAAGCAGAAGTAAATGTAAGTGAAAACAGACAGTTGCACATCACTATGGACACTCAGTCATCAGCCATGGTATTTGTCAAAGCTGTGACAACGCTGCTGGGGCAAATCAGTATGATCCAAATCCTCACAACACATCTGTCCCATTATATCTTTCTTAACAAAAAATGGACAACTAGTAGCAAACCTCCTCCTGAAGGCACTATAAAAACTGTATTACCATTTCCTATGCAAAGGTCATTTGATTGTTCTAGGAGAATTTCCATTAAAACAAATGCTGGCTATTCCTTGGTTTCCCCGTGCATCCTTGGATGATAAGGATGGACACAAATTCAAATTCAAAGACAGGAACAAAGCTTTCCTAGTATTTCTGGAGCTTTATCAAGCAATACTATTTTAAAACTGCAAGAGCTTGTTCTGGCACCACAGCACCAGACAATCAAATCACAAATATTTTCTCTCCAAGCCACCAGAAATATCTAAAGCAAACTCCAAAGGGAGGAGGGGAAGACAACTATCCAACCTTTGGAACATAAACTTCTTATGATAGAGACAAAAGACTTTACTGTTGTATCTCATGGGAATAGGAGATCTTGCAGCATTAATGGCCACTTTTCGCCCAGAACAACCACCATTCAGGTCATCTGCTTTCTGTATCAATAATAACAGCAAAACCAATCAATACAGTACTGAAAATTAAGTTGTATTATAAGAATTTTCTATACATCTTCTTCCTCAACTCCCAAGCTACAACATCACTCTCTATTCAGTGGTCTCTCATTTAAATCCTTGGAAGAAAGGGCCATTTCATATTCCTTTATTAATAAAAGTAAGTACTAGTTTGTGGGGGGGGGTTCTTTTATTGACTTCTAATTCATAAAAACTAAGGAAACAATGTCGTCTATAACTCCTTAATAGGATTTGAAAGATACCATGCAAAAGTCACAGCAGACAGACTCTAAAATCCTTCCTTTAAAAAGTCATCATGAATCCTACCTGTAGGAGTCAATATGGTTATTAAATTCTCATACTGCTTCACTTCATCCCTGTTCCTGTGCCTTCATCATCTCTCTGTCATCCAGGTATTGGTTATTTATCCATCGGATATGGGTATTTTTTGACAGAGTATGTTTCCATAAAAGACACACTCAGCAATTTGCTACTACAAAGTATGTAATACTCAGTCCTTGTGATATTATGTGGATGAAATGTGACTGTAGATGTCATCTTTGCTCTGTTTTACTGATGTCTTCTCTCCACGTCCATCTCCTCTGTAGAAGAGCAGATCAACACCTTTCTAATCAGACTTGAGCATGTAGGATGAGGTGTTTTTCAGGAGATGCTGCCACTGCATTTACCCAGCCAAGCCTCCAACGCCTTTGGGAAGGCATACTCCTAGCACAAGTACTGAGCTCAAATTATACTTTTTTTTTTAATATAGTATACTTTCCTCAATCTTATTACAGGTCCAGTGAACAGACTTTCAAATTCAAAAATTCTCTTTGCAACACTGCAAAATAACTTATATTGTATTTAATACATGTTCCACAGGGTTATTCTACTGGTATAAAGGAAGAGAGAATGTCTCCTCAGTGGGCTGGCAAAATCTGGAAGGAATCCACCTCTACAAGGTCTGTAACTCAGAGAAGGAAGACTTAATCCTACGATTTGTATTTGCTTTTAATGGAACCCTATTGCTGCATCAAAGCTTTTGCGGTTGAGAGAAATAGAATAATTCTTGCTCATAGTGCTGTGTTACAATTTACAGTAAGACTTCGTATAGGTATCTTTAAAGAACCATGTCCCTTCCTCCACTGCTCTGATCTTTTAGAAATCTTTATTATATCTTCATCTCCATTTTGGAAAAACAGCAAATGGTTCCAAACTGCATACCTGTAACATGAGCTGGTTTAATTTTATCCCTTGATCATTTATGCAAGTTAGCAGATTTTCACTGCATAGCTTCTTCCCGTGTCATTATAAAATTCAAATGCATTTATTTAAATCTCTCCTAGAATTCAAACACTTTAATTGCTTTAGCCAATTGAATTCATAAACAGTTACTGGACAATGGAAGCTGTAGCCCCATTTTCTGATCTGACAAATTAAGAAACATAAATATATATATACATATATATATATGTGCCATAAAGGATTCTTCACCTTAAGAACCAAACATCATTAAAGATCTGCTAACAAACCCTAGCAGATAAGAGAAGGAAGCAGAAATCCAAACCAGGGATAAGTCCAAATCAAACTGGAAAAGTCCTCAACAGACTCCATTGTAATCCAAGTCTGAAAATGCAAATCAAACCCATTTGATTTATATCATTATTTCTTTACAGATTAAGTGAAAGTTCATGGACTGATCATAGAAAAGAGCCATAGGTAAGAGTCATTTCATTTACATACTGCTGTTTCCAAATGATTCAGGAATGTCTTACTTTTTTTTGATTGACTAATGTGACACACATGGGTAAAATACCGAGTGGTCTTCTGCTGTGCAACTACAGAAAGCTCACACTGAAACCTCAACTAAAACCTTCTTCAATCTTATAAACTAGGCAACTACTTTCCACAGGCCAGCTTTTTATGTTCACAATGTTTCTACAGATAAAATTCACATACAGCAGATATGAACACCATCTTCACAAAAAGATACACTGCTAAGAGCAAAACTCGCTATACGCATTTCTCAGGTTCGATGTTAAGATGAACGCAAAGCATAAATAAACCAGACTTCACTGAAAGTGAAAAGAACTTTTACGAAAAGTCCTTTCTTTATATTTCTCAGTAAACAAGAGTTTGCATACAAGGCCTGACTTTCCATGTGTTCCACATCGAGCACTCAGCTTTATCCACAATGGTTTGTTACCAAATTTTACAAATAAAAAATAACAGGGTTTTACACCAAGCAAATTAAAGGACTGGAGGATTGTAACTCTTAAGCTGGCAACAGACAAACTAAAAATGGACATTTTGCCATTCTTGTGTCACAGGATGCTGCAGATGCTAAAGCTATCAAGGGTTCAAAAACAAGACAGCATAAATTCACCACAATTATTAAAACCCAAATGATTAAACACCATCTGCCCAGAGACCCCTAAACTGCACCACCCTGCTAGAACCCAGTGACACTTCCCTTCAGACACTCAGCTATCTGCACACCCTGTCATATTTTGTCCAGGGCATCTGCTATCATTCACTGTTCAAAACAAGATACTGATGTAGAAACACCTCTGGACTGAGCTGATATGCCATTCATAGGTCCACATTTTTGTGCCTGGGAAAAAGGAAGGTACAATATCTAAAGCTGGTTCAACACCTACACCGTTCAAGTCCCTCATTTCCAAACGCTATGTAGGGCACTTGTATGGCAGCCAAGATATTTATATAGTAACAGTTCTTAATATACTTACATGACTCGTGAGAGCTGGGGAAGACACCACAAATACCTCTCTTCCTCCTTCTCCCTTAGCTGAATTCACTCCCCCTTAAAAGTTTTGCTTAACACTTAAAATAGCTTTATGAGTAACATTTTTTCTATTTTTATACAACAGTAACTATTACCCATATTCTCTATGATCTGCAAGACAGGATTTATGTTAGTCAATCTACCTTCTGTATATTTTAATCAGATTTTAGACAGGTAGATCTCCAGGGCTGTGTTTCATTTTTTAGTTATTTACAGCTGAAAGGATTTCATAAAATTCATCCCACCATTCCATTAGAATAGAGAGAGCTGTTCTTTATAAAACAGAGACAGCAATACCATTGCTACTGATGTTTGGACATCCAAAAGACCAGGGTTCCCATTGTACTAGATACTGTATCCAAAAGAGAATAAAAGTGAGAGTGCTTTCTCCCTCATTTAAGAATTTTGTTAGTTATGGTCCTTCTCCAACTAAAGAGTCTCCTGTGGACTGTGATCCATCACAATCACAGCAGGCAGTCAACCTTTGCTTTTCCCAATAACTTTATTTGCTACTTATCTTCAAAAACACTGCTCTTCTATCATATTCTTGCTATACGTGCAGATGGAGTCTTTCCTTGCATATCATGTCCAACATTTATGGCTCCTTTTCATCTCTTTTGTCTGCTTAAGTGGTGCCAGAGACCACTGGTAAAGTATTTGCACTAATTCTCCTTAAATGACTATATGAATGGATTTGGCCACCTTTGAAATTTACTGTACAAACTAATGAACAAACAAGAGATATACGAGGATTTTATTTAGAAAACAGTTCAGCTGCTAGGTATTTGCTTCAACAAATATTTCACAAAAAGAGTGCCCTCAAAGGAGAGAAATCTATTCCATGGCACATACAAAGCAGAGGAAGAACAGACAGGATGGACTGATGTGAGTATTGAGCAATGCTAGATCTTTCTATTCTAATGGGAGAGTCAGTCTTCAAGTGAATGTTCCGTAAAGAGTATTTTGCACTAGACAAGGATGTTGGAGACCATTCAAACCCAGGGCACCAGGAACGTGTATGACTACCAGCTGGGTGTGTTAGCTCTCAAAATAAGCAGAAGGCAACAAAGCAGCTCCACACTACACAAACACCCCAGCTTTCCAGTGGGAGGTTCTCCAGACCAGCTTTGATACATTACAACTACCAAGGATATGGCACACAGCAGAGTAACCTAAGGCCTTTCACGGCTGTGAGCGCAAAGCGAAAACTATTATTGGGCACCATTTAAAAGATACTAAAGTTTTAAATACTGTAAAATGATGTAAACAAAGGCATTAGTTAAAAATTACACAACAGAGAAACAATGGATCACATAATAACAGCATGCATCAAAACAAGAGCCACACAAAAACAATGAGCACAGCAACAGGCACTTGCTTGAAACTGGACTTCTCAAAACATTTCCTCTTGGATCTTTTTCCAAATAATCTGAAACCACACAAATCTAAGTGAAATCTAGATGCAAGTCTGCCAACAAGAAGGCATTGTTTCTACAGAGAGCCAGCTGCAATCACTGACTACACCTGCCCAACTTCTCACAAACATTTCATTACAGTAGCTAAGCCTTTGTTCCCTTTAATAAAAGGTTCATAACTTAGATCTAAGTTACACAAGCCTGTATTTCTTGATAGCATTACACTGTCTAGGAATACAGTTCCCATATTACTTAGCATATAGTACACTATGCAGTTTTCAAATTATAATCTTTCCATTATCAAATTTACCATACATTTCCTAATTTGTATTTTATCCTTTAATAACAATGATTTAATGTATTATCTTGAATTTAAAAAAAAGAAAAAAAAACCTTTTTGTTCTATTTTGCCAACTATTAACCCAGCATAAGACCTCAAGTCCTAAGTTGCTATGAAAATGCACCATTAATATAATTAGTAATAATTAGCTGCACACCCTAACTGATAGAGACAGCTGGAAAACAACTTAAAGATGTGTACTTGACATCCCTAGCATCAGAAGTTGTTCTGCTACCAGATGCATTACAAAAATGAGACACTGATAGTGACTTAAAAAAATGAAAGATTCTGTACCATTTCTACCAGCTTTACCATAGTAGAGATGAAGGATAACACATAAGATATGAGGATGCTGGCCATGTAACTCGCTCATTCACACACACTTTTTTAAATCTTGATCGGTATCAAGAGACATATGGACAAACTCTCTGAGCAGTCAAGCTCCCTGGTAACTGAACTAGAGACCTGCACCACCAGTACTTGGATCACCTTAACAGGAACTGTCCTGAATCATATTCTAACTCATCAGTGAATTTAGTTAAGCCTTCAGCAAGGTTTCCTCTGACACTAGGAAGGGAAGTCTGTTCTCCATAAAGCACAGGCTTAGCTTCCAATACTGGCATGGAATGTATGGTCTGAAATTACCTCAGTCAACATTAAACGAAATAAAAATGTTACAAGAGAAACAGAAGGTGAGTTTGTTGGGGTTTTATTGTAAAAAAAGAATTAAATCAGGAAGTCTGATTTTATTATTAGACCTTCTTATAGCAATCACAGGCAGACAATGATCTCTTTATGAGCACTAGATAACATGGTAATAATTACCCTAAGATAAGAAGAGAATAATTACACTGAATTCTTCTGCAAGGTGCTTTGAGACCTACTAATGAAAAGCAATGCTAAAAGCTGTGTATTGTAAGTATGCTTAATAATTACATAAAACAAGTACAACTTTTTCTAGAGGCTAGCTATAAACAAGACTGATTTTATTTGAAAGTTCAGCTGAATCAATTTTTTGCAATAAAAATGAATCAGCTGCACTACAACAGCTTTCTTGGTGCAAGCTTACAATAGAACCATTTAAACCTATTCATTGCCTTACTGAAGGAAATATACTGAATATTTTAAACTGTCCATCACAGCTCACTATAGTTCAACATGAGTAAGGTTTTCATAGAATAAAGAAGTATGTTAAGGTTTTTACAATAAACATTTGTTGACTGGGTGAGAAATCCAGTCTGTTGCCAGAAGCAGTGATGCAATGTACAAAACAAATAATTGTCTTTCTATGAAAATCATTCATAACAGTTATAGTTGTCAGTTTTCTAAGCTATTTTTAGTCTTATAAATAGCTATCTATATATACTATAAACCCACTACCTCCTTTCAGCCCCCAAGAAACTGCTAATAACCTTCTTATAAAATTCCATTGGGGGCGTGGGAGAATATGCAGTTTTTTGAAATAGCTCTACTTTCCCTGACATTCACACTGCCTGTGAAAAATGAGGCCCACTCGTGCAAATGTTGCTTATAAGAGCAATCAGGTTAGGAACTACTGGCATAAAGCTATTGCTTGAATTAGGATTACAGGATCATATTGATAGCTAGCATTCCCAGGGATCACCATGATTTTGCCGTTATTGAAAAATCTGTGACGGTAGCCTCAAAATAATTTTACCAGAAATCTTGATGCAATGAGACAACAATTTAAGTCTTTAAGTATAAACAGTTAAATGTTAGTGGTTCATATAATCATCTCCAAAGCTGTCAATATTGTATTATGGTAAAATAATTACTATTTTAACACAGCTCTTATGTTATATGCTCATTTCATTAAACAGTTACTTTAAGACTTAAATTTTGCAAATAATTTGTCAAAACAAACATTAATAAACAATTTTTTTTATTTTTTACAGTTTTCATAGGTGTAGAAAATATCCACTGCAAGTATCCCTTTCCTATTCAAAACACATGATGCTGCTCATGAATCAGTAATTCTTGGACAGGCAAATTTAATCCTGGCAAAATGAAGCTACCTATGACTATAATATGAGTGTAATAATATTTTTTTAAAGATAGAATTTTCTATTAAGAGGCCTTTGTTTTGTTCTTGTTTGAAAACCACGTATATCTAAGCCATGGGCGAAAAAGGACTCTTAAATACAAAAATCACATTTGACTCAGGCAGTCGCTTAACCTCAAATTGCTGGAGGCCTGGCTGGTTTCCCAAAGAATCACAGCACGCTCACCCTGTTGTTATGGTGTTTCCTAAGCATCTGCTATGTGCCACTTGCAGAAACGGGAATACAAACAAGACAGACCTTTGATCTCACCCCATACAGCTGGTTTTAATTGTTTGTTCTAATATCTCAGTCAAATTTAAGCACTGAATTGGTAAACGATTCCTGCACTTTTTCGGAAACCTTTAAGAAGCCAAGGTGCTGGAACACGTTCGCACACAGACGCTTACTGAAAGGCACGACGAGAAGACATAACACAAAGAATGCGAAGGAGTTGCGCTCCTTAGGCGGATCTCTGCACATCGCGGGGCACGACTCCGAACCGTGCGCCCCCCGTCACCCCCCACCCCGCTAATGCACAGGGGGAACGTGGCGGAAGGGGGAAAAAAATACAAGAAAAAGACAAAAATATTTGCAAATAGCAGCGCTACGGGCGGTGCACGGAGAGTCACAGGTGATGCCGGAGTCAGCGCTTCCCTCCCCGCCGCCGCCCGGGGCTTCCGGACCCCCCGGCCGCTCCCGGACCTCCGGAGGCAGGCGGGCACCACTCCCGCCCCACGGCCCGGAGCCGCGGGTGTAAGGGAAGAACGGGGGCTCCGGGCAGCCTCCCGCCCGCGTTCCCGAGGCTCATCCCGGCCGGCGCCAGCCGGGTGCGGGGGAACTGCCGCGGGAAGGACGCCGCACACGGCGGACGCGCACGTCCCGGTGGCGCATGGGGACCCCTCCGCCCCCAGGGAGCGGGACCGCCCTGCCGGCCGCCGGCGCCCACCGGGACAAAAGGAAAACAGCCCCGGAGCCGCCCGCGGCCCCGCACAGCGCCCGGCCCATCCCGCCCCACCTCCCGCACTCACCTCGGCGCGGCAGCAGAGCGGGCGGCGGCCACTCGCGCC
>WEKY01039827.1:0-27196 GCA_013390045.1 Picathartes gymnocephalus | reverse complement strand
ATAGGCATACAGTTTCAGATTTAAAAATGTATAAGTCTGTGTGACTTCTAATGCTTGTGATTCACAGGCAGTTACCACTAGTTCCCATTAATGGAAAATGACGATGATTTACATAATGCTAATATCTATTCATTATTTAAATCCTTAATTATGTGTGCAGCCATGTGGTGCAGTAAAATAATAAAAGGATAAAAAATGCAGGAAGTAATGGTTCTTTCAAGCAACTGGGAAGTCAGGTGGCCATTACATTAGAAAGAAAGAAGATAAAAATCATATTTGGTACCATCTTTTGGTAGTTTTTCAAAAAGGAAAGGCTTCAGTTAATATTGTCTTAATATTTGGGTCCTAGTTCTACATTTGACTTTTGCAATATAGCTTCATACCTCAATTTTTTTTCTCTTACTTGAAATGAAAACTTTTTCAATACCATATGAAAATTGATTGTTTCTCAGAAAATCAAATCCCAACTTGTTCTTCCCCTGATAGAAGTGCCTCCTTGGGGAGTTCAAAAGTTCACTTGTAGGTTTTGTTTGCCTATGGTTCTTCTTTGCTGCTTCAGATCTCTGAATGAACCTCACAGGCTACTGGGTACTCATTGCTGGTGTGTTGTGACCTTTTCCATGAGGTTTATATAAGGTTGATCCCACAAACACCCACTCAAGACTGATTTGCTATTTTCCTGTTAACTGATTCTTCATTAATACAAATCTATGTGGTACTGAATTTTTATCGCAGTTCATATCAATGCTGAATTTGCATGTCAGCTGGAGCTTGAAAATTGGATTGTGTTCATCCTAGGTGTATTTTTTGATAGGAGAGTTCAACTGACCCACTGTTGCTTTGTTGTGGGTTGTTTGGGGTTTTCCTTCTTGGGTTGACTAGTTGGCTGGTTTTGGGTTTTTCTGGAGTGGAGGGTCAGGTGATAAGCAAGAATATTTCTGAGATTGAATGCTGGAATATTGATCTTGCACTAGATTAATATAGGGGTGCTGTTCCAGGATAAGAGCTGGGAGATAGGATGTTAGGATTGGAGGGTAAAAAAGAGATCACTTAGGCAACTAGAGAGATGCCTTATGAGTTGCCCATCAATTCTCAACATTTCCATTTGACTCCAAAACATAATAATGGACAAGTCTGTGCTTGTCAAATATTAACAATCAAAGTCCTGTCCTCAGACACCAAGCTATGATTGCAATTAAGTAGACTAATAACTTCCAGGTTGTTAATGATGCATGGAAGGGGTCTGCAATTGGTGCTGCCTTTTAAATTCAAGAGTCTGATATGTCACTGATGTCAAATGCACAATTCCTGCCGGTATTCCTGAAGTGGGATCATTACCTTCTTACTCTGCTGCACAGCTGAGAAAGGGTGGTGGGTGCCATTTTCTATGTTGTTTAGGCAGCTTCTTCTACTGGGCTTGTCCGACCAGTAGATGTTGCTGGGTCTGTTTCCTTCCAGTTTTGGGGGAAGGGGAGGCAGGCCTATGGCATCCTTTTTGTACCAGGGTCTTTTTATGCAGGCACTGCTCTCTCCAGGACTCTTCGTTGGGCACTGAAATAGCACATGAGAATGATCTAGCAAAGAGTTTCTCTGACAACTCTCCCTGACGACGTGCCTGTGCATGGTTTAGCTGGCACTGTTACGCACAGCAGAGGCACTCATGCTTTCCAGTAACCTCAGTGGGTCTGGAGTAGGTTTCAGGAGAGAGGGATGGGTCACTTGAGTTTGATTTTGCATTGCAGTAGGCTGCAATGAGCGTCCTGAGGACAGTCCTTCTTTGGCTCAGGGTGAGAAAGCAAGATTTGGCCCCATCTTTTGACTGCTTCTGGCCTCCTCCATTGCAAACACACCCCCCTATTCAAAAGTGCTAATTCCTAGCAGCTACAGAGTCACAGCTGTTGGAGCAGGATTTCCCACAGGCCCTGCAGAGACGTCTCTAGGAATCTGCCCCACTCTGACAGCTTTCTTGGTCTGTGCTTTCAGTGGGGATGGATGAATAACCCACAAACTGACCCTAAAGCTGGGTAAAGTACAGTATAAAGGACATATGCAATGGGTGTGCAATGCTTCTGCACAACAGATAATGCAGATGCCTGTAGCTGAAAGGTTGTTGAATGCTGGAGCAGAGCTGCAAATATTTCAGCCATAGATCTTTCTGTGCCATAATTGTTATATATTACGTATTTTTTGAGCCCCCCCAGAGCTACTTGGAGAAATAGATACTATAGGAAACTTCTGTTGGTTTCATCACATCTCAATAGGAAATTGAAAGGGCCAGACAGCTCTCAGTAGAAAATGGTCTCAGAGACTCTGAGCTTGCCTGTTAGAAATGGAGCTTTACAGTGACAAAGGGAACATAGTCTACCTTGCTGCAATAATGCTCTGAAACTGTCCTCTGTAAGGTGAAAAAGAAACCCGAGGCATTGTTGGAGAGCACTGCTTACAAATGGCTTGGCTGCAGAAAATTTCCAGTGTACTTTGACATAACCCCCAGCTTTATTGTGGTTGCACTGGCCTCAAGAAACCTTGACAGCAGATTTGATGACTGATATTTCTGTTTTATTCAGACATTTTATTTTATGCTTGCTCCAATCATCCGTTGAGGAATGGATTAAAATTCAAGCACCATAGGATTGCTTGGACGGAAATAGGAGTTCCATAAATGTCATCTTTCATGGCACTAAATTGACTGTTTATAGGGCTAGGCCTTTGATTCAACCCTTTATTGAACCTTGGTTTATGCTGATTGAAACCTTTGCTGGGGACTTAGTATAGAGAACATATGTAATGGCTAAAGCTTTCTGATTGCCCAGGGCTATTTATAGAAGCCTCTATCCTATTTTGAAAAGAGATCTCTGCACCAAGCACTCTGAAGTCCTAATGTCCTTCACGGAGCCTTGAGCTGCCTTGTGTCACAGAAACAGCCTCTTAATATGTTTAGGTGCTGAAGGCAAAACTTCACAGTAATTCAGGGATCAGAGCCCAAAAACTTCATTACAAAAAGCTGCCAGCTGAATGCAAGCATCAAAGATGCCTCTTAAAGTATTGGCTTTCTTTTTCCCTGAGGACTTCAGGGAAGTATAGCTGTTCCTCTGATGTCCAGGACTGACCCAGTTCAAGAAACTGTCCTGGCTTCACACTTAGTCCTCTTAGATCCTTTCTAGCTTCCCTCAGGGTTTCCTGTGCATAGCACTTGCTAGGCTGCTGGGAGATACGATCAGTCCATCTTCAGTTTGAGGGGGATTTAAATCCCTGGGTGTGACACTCTGGAATATGCTTTGGTGAACAAACAGACGTTCTGTCTGAAGTTTCTTAACCTTCTGTGAAGGAAGTTATATTCTCAACCCTAGCCCAGTCAAAATATTTCCCCCACTGTATTTTATATTGTAGTGGGGAGCCCATCTCAAACAACCTGACAGATCAGTTGATTTGTCCCAGTTTCCCTGAGAATTTCTGCATTCTTTCTTCCCCTCTATTCCCTCTGCCACGGTGAACTTTTAGAGGTTGAGCCAGAGGATTCTCAGCTTTGCCTTGAGGCATCTTGTCTCTTTCCACTGCAGCATAAGATGATTTTAAAGGTCATTTCACCAAGATGCTGTGGCCTGCATTCTCCTCCAGGCATAAAGATAAGGAGTAAACAGTGAAGTCCATTTGCAATGCATTTAGAAGTTGTAGGGGCTCTTTATCTTGTGAATGAGGGAAAAAGATGCTAACACTTCTGGCTGTGGATGTCAGAGTGGCTTCCTTTTCATAAGAAGATATGGCCTTCCAGAGAGTTAAGCCCTGAAGAGGAACTTACCATTTGAGCTTAATTTTTTCACAACCATTTACTGCAGCAGTGGAGAAAATGAGAAGGGATAGTCTAATGGGATCCTTTCCCGAGACTCAGCTCCTGAGTTGTGGAAAAGAAAAGTACATTGAACCTTCATCATATACTGAGGTTAGTCTAAGAATATAAGTCTTTCCACGAATATCCTGATCCTTTATTTTTCCCCTGAGCTCTGAAGCTGATGCTGTTGAGTCATATAGACCCTGCTGCTTAAGTCCTCTGTGCCTGTGCGGTAAATATGACGTCGATGCCTTGAGGTAACCAGGCTGCAGCAGTGCATTATCTCTCACCGAGGAGTCCCTGGAGGACTGGGCAGTGAGCTGAGGCTTATCTCATCCACTGCTGCACACTTAACTGGGAGTGCTTTAGCTAGCAGTGGGAGCGCTTCTGCATTGCTCTTCTCATCCTTCCATTAACAGAGAGAAATCTGAACAGCTCTGCGTGTCCTGTTTCTCTCTGGCCATTTCAGAGGGTGATTTGGCACACCATTTTTTGCTCTTTATCCACATTGATTCTCATTTAAGTGTTTTAAACTAAGCACCTGAAGTTTTACAAGTTTCAGGTCCCCTTTTCAGGTGACCTCTGCACAGGCTGCTTGCACTGTAACGGCCCTCTGCACACAACCCTGCAGAGCCCCATCCCCCTCCCAAGTCCTAGACATTCTGTTGTTAGTCAGGCTTATATTTCTTGCTGAATACATGTTCTACTGAGCACTGCTCCTTTTACCTGTTGGCACAGGGATCAACCAAAATTGCCTAAAAAGCATTTGGCATCCTAATGATCAAAACTTGTAATATTATTGCTGCTTCCAAAGACAAGCTGCTGTTAGATCAGCTCCCAAGTATTCACACAATATTCACAGAATAGCATAGACGGGGCAGCCAACAAGAATAACAGAACTGCATGTGTGAATATTCCATTCCATTGGCAAGTTTGAAGCTCCCATCAGGATTAGAGCCTTTTATCAAAGCACCAAGAAGGGAAACATATTGCGTATAGTAGAGAAGCAGAAGTAGGAACCTTAAGCATTGAAAAATTTCAGGTAGTATTTTTGCAAACCTTTATTTTTGCAAATATTTTTAGCAAGTGAAATGAGGTCACCTCCACAAGCTCCTCTTACTGTTCAGGCTGGAATCTGGGGAGCAGAGCCAGTGGGATTCACTGTTGGGTACTTTCAGATGCTGCTAACTCCATCTACAGCAGTATATCATCAACAAACCCACCTTCTACTCATTCCTGCTTGTTCATTGTTCATTACTTGCTCAAACAGAAGACAGTTCAGTTCTTGAGACCAGGCTACAGAATTGCACAGGTGCCATACCCTATGTAATACTGTTGATTATTCAATTGTGTCTTGACCCTTGATATCAGAAAAAGTTTCATGAAGGAGACAGTAGCATCACTCCTTGTTAAATTTCTCCCTTCTAAGAGAGGCTGAGATGTTTGTAAAGCAATGTTGGGTTTTTATGCCATTACGTGTAACAACCAGAGGATCCAGGGATCTTTCCTGTTATGCTAAGTGTAGGAAAAGCTTCCTTGTTCCTTCTCCTGATCTGCTGCCCCCAGCCAGCACGGGAACCTATGCATCAAAAACTGTGTTTGCCTGTTGTAGTTCAGCGGCAGAAATGGCATTATTCATCAGCACTTTTATAGTTCCTTAAATATTTCATTATAATCAGGTTCATCCAGCTACTTGCAAACAGAATACAACAACTGGGAAAAGTGTGTGTTCTAGGAAGTCTGGTCCTGATGTGAAAGTTACAGCTATGGAATAGGCAGACATTGGTTTAGGAAATAGAGCATGGTTTTTTTCTATGTCACAGTTTCTGATAAATACTTGAAATGGGACTCCCAGTATTTAGTCTGAACACAAGTATGAAGATATGCTACATTTGAAAAAAATAGAATATGACTTAAAAACCAAACACATTAAAATCTGGAGGAAGTAGATCCTCAAATGTAAAGTATTCACTATATTCAAAGCTGTGCCTAAAAAACAGTGTCAAAAGCTTCTGTGCTAGCTAATAAAACACAGTGAGTAAACATTGGAAAATGTGGAGAGATGTATTTGTAGGGTGAGAAATGCACCGCAGTACAGTACAGCGAAAGGCTTAAGTCAAGTCACACATAATGCAGGATTTTTCACTAATTACAATTACCTAAAGATAAACCTTGTTCAATTTCCCTAATAGCAGGTTCCTTTTAAGTTCTCATTTAAGTACTTAAATATGTACCATGAAATCGGTGAAAAATTGGAGAAGATGCAGGAAACAACCAAAATAAATTGGGCCCAATGCTAGAGACAAGTTCTGGTGGTGAGAATTTTAAAGAACTCCATCTCTTCAGCTTACAAAAATGAGTTGGAGGTAATCTGATTTCCATCAAAGGACCTTTATAGGAAGAAAAAACTAGGCATTAAGTGGACTCTTTAATCTTACATAATTGATTTCAGTAATGTCCTACATCATGTCTTCCTGGCACTATAAGGTAGTAGAATTAAAACTGACTGGAAAATTTCTGATGAGATGGTTTTGAATTGACTCCTGGAAGGTACTGGCTTTGAAAAGTCTTTTGATGAGAAGTTTCTCAAGCTCCACAGAGTGTTCCAAGCCCAAACTAACAAGTCCTCTGGAGTGCCAAAAGAAATAAGGTAATTGTATGGGGTATGGAAAGGAAAGTTACATGCTGTCATAGCACAAAATTCATAGGAGTTTTCCTACTGCCTTATGAAAGGGAATATGTCATCAGCTAAGCTACCTGCTGCTCTGGGGAGTAACTCTTGACCCTTTACTTTTACTCTTATTTTCTCCTCCTCCTTTGCTATATTGACCTTCCCCTCCCCCACTTTGCCATCATTAACACCTTCTCACACAAAAAACTTTTCCCAAAATAAAAAAGACCCTTTCAAGAACCTCCGTGCTGTCCAGATATAGGACAGAAGATACCTAAATTCAAGAGGATCCCATGGTAGGGAGGCTGTTTCTTGCAGAGATTTAGGGAAAATGACAAGGTAGCTGTTCATGCTGATTTTTGCATGGTTTTAGTTGGAGCAGATGGATTTTCACTGCTTATGATACAGGCTGTGAGGCCCCTAAGGCAGATGCAGCAATGTGATATCATGCAGTGAATTTGGTTACAACACCAGTTGCACTCCTCATGGAACAGTGTTCTATAGAGAAAAAATTCCTATTCAGGTGGCTTTTTCAGCAGTTCATTTATGCACCAACGTTTCAGCAAACATCTTGCTTCTGCCACATTCTAAATAAGGCATCTTCCTTGTAAATAAAGTATTGATTGATCTAACAAGAAAGGCTTGAATATATATTGCGTAGCAGCTCTAATAGAGAAAAGAATGTCTGTGAAAACAAAAATAAATAAAAATTACATGGTATTTATATAAAAAGGAAGGTGTGATATTCGGTGAACAGCAAAGACCATCCTTGGGAGAAGACTGGCAGCAAAACTTGTTATTTAATGTATAAAACAGTGCATGTAAAACAGGACAGATTTGGGTCTAAATATCAACTTGATACCTCATTTCAGGAGGGTTTTGAACTATAAGGCTTGTCATCTGTAAGCTAAAAGCTATCATGGGATGATAATATTTTGAGAATTCATTAATTATGAATTTTCCCTTTTGACATTGAGTTAGAACACATTAATCCTGCTTCTTCCTACAGTAAACAAGGAATGTTTCTTTCTCAGTTTAACTGATGTATTGTAGCTTTCTTCTTCCCATGCAAAGGCTTTATAAAGGGATTTTTTTTTTGCTTGTTAGGGCATCCCACGCACAAACTCACCCTCAGTTCCCAGTAGGTTTTGCAGTTTGTTGAAGAACTTCCAGTTCAGGCAGTTTTGCTGCTAGAAGGGAGGAGTTGCCACTTCCTGCAGGTCTATATTTTGCCCATCTGCAATCAATCACGGAGCTTCTCACATTCTGAAGGAACAAAAGAGTAAGATAAGGATTTTAGCAGAGCTGCAGCATTATGATGAGATATGCCGATTGATCTGGTACAAGCAATGTCTTCTGGAATTTTTCATGCTGCTTTGGAGAGCAGTTAAAATAGGATACCTGTGATCAAGAATTTTCAAAAAAATTTTGTGATTTGTCTTTTCATTGAACATGGCGCACCTGTCTGACTTTCTCTTTGTTGATGATCCTGAGACTTTATTGTCCAGAGTGCGAGCTTGGGCTGCTCAGTCCAAGACAGATGTGTTGACATTACAGATAAAAAAAAAAAAACAAACAGTGGTTTTGTCTCGAGAATTGACTCTGTCATTACTGAGAGGAGCATCACAGGAGACTTAGTTTGACAACAGAGTGACCAGAGCTGCTTACAGAGTCAGTTTGCTTCCTACCAAAATATTCTGGGAAAAACTTGCCCCCAGCAGCAGCCAATTGGCTCAACAACTAAAAATTCAGGCTCCTCATTGGGCTGTGACACTTATGTACTTAAACCAGAGCAAAGTGAAGCCTTCACCATCAAGGATGATGAAGCTGTGTTTTATCTTGCACTTCCTACAACCTATTGTCCTGCTACAGTTTCCCCAGTTCAGCTTGTACATGGCAAATTGGTGGATCTGAATGCTCAGTTTTCTGTGTTTGGAAATGGAATTATATGGGAAAAATGTTTCTGTTTGGTGGCATCTGTAAACTTTGGTGCTTTAAAACTCCCTTTCCAAATGCCCTGAGTTCCTTGATGCCCTGAAATGTTTATGTTTCAGGAAAAGGGCTGGCCTAATTTGTAAAGGTTACCTTGTGTCTTGGAATGGTCTGAGAATCCTCACCACTTCTTTCAAAGTAGTGTTAATCAGGAATTTTACTTCCTTGTCCTGGTTGGCTTTACCAGAGAAATGTGCTTCCTGTTT
The DNA here is from genome assembly GCA_013390045.1 of Picathartes gymnocephalus. NCBI lineage: Eukaryota > Metazoa > Chordata > Aves > Passeriformes > Picathartidae > Picathartes > Picathartes gymnocephalus. Next base: position 18,498 of record WEKY01039827.1, on the reverse strand, counting down.
AGTGCTGCTTTGAAACATTCACTTAGAATTTCACTGGAAAAGGTGTGTATGAGGAAGTGAGTTATATCACTGTAAACAAGTTCAGCTCCACTGCCTTGCTAAGTTTGTGCCTGCTTATCTTAAGTAAGAATCCAGTTCTTGGATTGTAGCAAAACCATAGGATATTTTTTTTTCCTTGTTTGCTTTTTGTTTTTACTGTGAAACAGTATTGGAAAATAATCTGAAATTAATACCTTCTGCATTTTGAACATGCATTAAAATAAACCTACTGGGAGATCACAGACCAGTTTAAAGAGAGCTTTGCAAATTAACAAAATCTCTGGAGAGCTTTTCCCTTTTTTTTTTTTAATTGATCTCCACTTTTACTTACCCATCACAAAAAAGGGATATACCACAAAGAGGATGAGTACCTGGGGTTTAATTGTAGTGGAATCACCCCTGGCATTTTTCCTTCTTTGATTAAGATATTTTTCCCTTTTTTTGTATATACGTTGAAAGAATTTAAAGAAGATTTCTCTTGGGATTGTTTAATTGACTTTTTTTTTTCTTTGGGTGCATATCTTAAAAACATGGTAGTAAAGTTTCTTTACATCTTAGCAATGCCCAGCTGCCTGCAGCCCTTTCTTTTATTCCTGTCTTGCTGTGGGAAGTGGCTGGTTTGGTTTTGGTTGCTTGCAAATATCCTTACTTCTGAATGTCCAAACTAATCTCCTACCAAAGATGACATGCTGACATCTTGTCTTTAAAGAAGTAGTCCTTGGAATTTCAGTGTTACTACGTAAGTAAAAAAAGAAAAAAAAAAAAGTTCTCATGAAACTATTTCAAAGAATTTTGAAAAACAGTGCAGTGGGGATCTTTGTGCTTCTCTAGCAGTTTTCTTTCATCTTCTGTATCAGCCTCATTTCCAGAGCTGATGATAATTGATTACAGTCTCCATTTCTTAAATAGCCTTAAGGAAACATACTGGCATTCGTGTGCTTCATTACAGGATTCACATCAGGGCCTGGGTGACCTTGTCAGTTTTATCTGTGTTACAGAGACACTCGAAACTCTCAGGGATATGAAAGCTGCACTATAGAGAAGGACGATTCCTGGAGGCAATGCTTCCATGAGATGCTTTAGCATCTCTGAACAGGAGTGGCATCCTGGAAGGTCTGGACGTGTGCTTGTGACCAGTGCATGTGTCTGTGTGATTTTGGACAAGAGATTTAGGCAATGTGTGAGTGCCTTGTGACTGGGCTTATTTCTTTCCACGGGAGATCAGAATGTCTCTTAAGTGTGTATTCTGTGCTGCATCACCCCATAAATCAGGAGATACAATACCATTTTATCAGCCTTTTACAGTATATAGATTTAAAAGTGATTCTGAAGTGCTGCTGCAGTGGTCAATGTGTAGGACAGAGGGTTGCATTGCATTTGCATTTCAAACCCCTTCTTGGAAAGGAAGGTGGAAGGAGCCATCACAAATCTAAAGCCCTGGTATGTGGGGTAAAACCTGCATCTCTGGAAATGAGACTTAGAGATTTAAACCAGCCTGGGACTAGCAGCACTGAGGTATTTTGCAAAGCATATGTACTATTCATACTATCAGCAAGGTAGGCTTTCTCTGAAGGTAATCTCGTGTGGGATGGGTGACACAATGAAATGTACGATGTGGCAGTTACTCCAGAAGGATATTAGAAGTCTCTGCTTTAAAATAATATTGGGACTATATCTGATTTAGTGCTGTAGAGCACTCTGGTTCTCTGGTGATGAGGAGCATGTGGCTAGAAAAGCTAAATAGTGCTTTAAAGCTCAGCTCACAAAGGTCTTGCAGCATTAGAAATGGCTATGCATCCTGACTGATAATGTCCTAAAGGGAGGCCAGATGTTTAACTTCCTTCTCTGTTAGCTGTATTTATACTCCTGTTTGGAACAGGATAAATGTTAAGAACAAAGACAATGACAATGTTCACATTGCAGGGAGCAGTTAGAGAAATACTTAAATATAGTCAATGTGGCTTTTATGAGAGAGATTTTTTGGTTTTTTTTTTTTTTTTGCTCTTAAATGTCCTGTTTTCCTGCTTTCTCTGTAAGATGTCTTCTCTAGGAGTCACCTTTTGTAACATTTTATTGCATCACAGCCCTGAGACGCACAGAATCCTGTGTCCCCACTCTCCCAAGGTGGCTTGCATGTTGTCCAGGGCTGTACATTCCTGAGTGACATAGTTCCTTAGGCTGGGACATTGCTGTGGCATACATTTCGCGCAGGTAGCTCAGTGTGCAGCTGGAGTGCAAGCTGCAGGTTGTCCTGAGGATGTCAGGGAGTGGCTGGAGCCCATAGCAAGGAGCCATGACGTGTCACTGACCCTTTTATCAAGGAGTAAGGAAACCTGTCTGACTGTGTGAGTGTGAGGAGTGCAGGGAGTCAAGCCGGGCACCCATCGGGTCCCTGGAGCCTCCCGTGGTGAAGGCGCCTCGGTCCCAGCATTGACACTCTCTGGAGGTGGGAAGGTGACTGCCAGAGTGGATCCTGAATGCCCAGAGAGGAAACTTCCCTTAACAGGCAGGTTGTGATATAACAGGTGTGGAAACAGACTGCTTTATATTGTGAGAAAATGGCTCTGAAGTGACCACAGGGTAGACATGCCTCCTTAGCTGGCGCTGCTTTACTTCCACTAATTTGTGTTCAGAATTCACAGCTTTTTAAAAACAAAAGCAGCTTGAGTTTTCAAAGGTTAATACCTACTTCATATGTTCATGGCTTTCCATCCAGTCTCACTTTCTCTCCTCCTCTGTTACCGTTTTCAAACACAAAAGTAAATTGATGAATTATATTCTGGTTTTTCATGGTGAGAGAAAGGGAAATCAACAGTTATACATTTAGGGCTAGTGGATGCTGCCTGTATGAGTCTTATTTCTTTGCTGGTGGACAATTACCTTTATTCCACAAGACTGCTCTCCAGCTGTGAAGCACAATCCAAGCAGCTACAATGGAGTATGATTCTTTATGGTATGTTAGCTGTTTGTTTCCTTTCCAGTAGCATGCTGTTTTCTATGAAGAATTCTGTATTCATGCAGACTTGGTTTTAACACTACACCAAAGCTGCATGGTCTCAAAGCTCTTTTCTTCATAAGCCAATTTAATCACTATTTTGATTGTTGGCAATTACGCATTGTGTATTTGGAACACATCTAACCCTTTAGAGTGGCAGCATTGCTGAAGGCCAGCTTGAGAAACTCTGAACAGTCTTTTTACATGATCTGAAGGTTTTGGAATGCACTGTGAAGCTTTATGAATAAAGCATTTGAATATAATAAGAGTTTTAGTGTAGATTTACTTATGTTATATCTTCTCTGATTTCCAGGTGCTGGTGATAGTTCAAGGCATAAAGCCTGGCTTATAAAAGTACTTGCTTGGCATTTCAGAGATTCAGTGAGACCTGGATGGAAGGGTCTAAGGAACATTCAGCTTAGTCACAGTAGGAGGGCTTGGACATGGATAACATCCATGACAAGAAACAGTGAATATTTTGAATGTGGTCTTTAATGTATGTATCAAAGTTTTCTTAACAGTGTTCTGTCTCAAATTCTGTATTCTGTCTCAAACTCTGAATATCTGAATGTTTCATCTACCCTGTGACTGTGCCATATCAGTAGCTGAATATCAGTGTTTCTGTGTTTTTAATGAACATCCTGTCATACCTATAGATAAATGAGAATAAAAAAAAGAAAAAAAGGGCCACTCAGGGTGGACAGATTTAGCTTGGTTAACATTCAAAGTAGTCAGCCTCTTGTTATTTGTATGGGATCTTGGGTTACTATAGATATTATTTTGGTTTCTTTATTCATGGAAATACTTTTTCTGTCTCTCTGTAAAGCGTGGCTTTGAGTCCTTATCTTTTAAAACATGAAGGTATCAGATACCTAATGAAACAGGAGGAATGTGTCAAGGGTAGAGGGTGAGGTGAATTGGATAAAAACTTGTTAATGAGGAGATAATATTCTGGGAAAGGTTGGAAAAAAATTGGGAAATCAAAGCTTCTTTCAAATTATGTAGTAACTTGTAAGTATTATAGAATTTCTTTTTCAAAGTGTTAATTTAGACTTTCCAACCCAAGGCTTATAAATATGGCACAGTGAGTTCCTAACTTAGTGCAGTTTAGACTTATCACAACATGAGCAGACAAGAAATGGGATTACTCTGAGCAAGGAAAATGTGCCTTCAATACTGGAATTCTGAAAAGCTTTATGTATTTAAAACATTACTGAGATATTTGAAGTATGGGAATTATAACATATCTTTTGTCTCTTAGAAATATATATTGTTTAGGAAGTGGAATGATTTGTTTTCAACAGCATGTTAAATATTTTTTAGCTGAAACATTGGATTTAAGAATGACTCTGCAAAATCAGTTAGGGTGCAGCAGAACCCTTGCACTGCCACATGCCTACCTCATCAAGAGTTCTCCATGAGAGAACATTTTTACATAAGTCTTACAGAGAATGAAATGTGACCAAAGCCCTACCTTCCCAGATTGTGAGTTAAAGCATGTTTAAAGCACCAGTGGTTTCCAGAGGATTTATTTTTAAACTTATGCTTTTTGTTGGTGTTTTTCTCTAAACTTCATGCATTTAAGGCAAAGCAATAAATCCTTGACTTTCAAAAGTATTTTCAATAAAGAAAAAATTCTGAATTTAGCTGCTAGATAAAAAAATTGTAAAAGTAGAAGCAGAAAATTAAAAACCACTAGGCTGGAATCATTTTAATACCAAGTTTGATCAGTTTTTTCCCTCCCATACTTTCATTAAGTATACAAGGCCCCTTTTCCAATTTAATAATTGTCTAGTGAAGCAGAGGCTGTTCTGCAATGAGAAGTGTGCAAAATCTTTAGTGTGTAACATGCCTATCATGTAGCCATTGTTAGGTAAACAGTAGATAATTGTTAGGTTTATTTAAGATCTGCATTTAAAGTGTCACTGTAATAACTAGGGAAGAGGAGACCAGGCTGAGTTAGCATAACTTTTTGGCTCTACCACTGCAGAAAAATTTAGTTATATTAGTCCCACTCATGTACGGCTAGTAGATGAAGAATGTTATTAGGTCCTGTCATTCATTCAGAAGTGTTTCTGTAATGAGTTCTTTAACAAAGGTTGCAGAAGTGACTAAAGGAAAATAAAAGCACTCTTTGTTCCACTGAGGAAATTGCAGACAGTTATTTTTGTGATGCTTGTGAAACAATAATACTGTATTAGAAAAAAGAATTGGATTTCAGACAAGAGGTTTAATTAAAAAAACAAACAAACCCAAATAAAAAGGAGATGAATTGCAAGGGTATAGTTTTCTAAGTCTTCAGCTTGCAGAGGGAATCTCCTAGATGCAAGATTAAGCCTGTGTGGATGTTGGCCTTGTGGTGGTAGGCAGTATGCTCTCTGCCCATTCTGGTTTTTCCACAACAAGCCTGAAGACACTGCAGCAGCAAGTTAGCAATCAAAAGATTATGGGGTGGGTCAGTCTCTCACTGGGCCTTATGAGCAGCGTGACATTCTCTGACAGGTATCATCCCTTCTCCCAAAACACCCTGTGCTGGCAAGGGCAAACAATGACAGGGGAGATAGCAGTAACTGAAAACATGTCTCAGAAGCATCTGTTTCAGCTGGAGACCCTCTGTATGCAGAATGACACTGACATTCCAATGCCTTCAGCCCATTTATTGTAACTGGGCAGGCACTGTGCATTGGCTATTTGGACTGTTTTGGGAACTGCTCAGGTTGCTTGAGTGAAAGTTGTTATGGAGAGTGGCAGGGCACATCTGCACTTGTAATGTACGGGTATTACACTTGTCTCGCTGTCCCTGGCTATTATGCCTCCCAGCCTGAGGTTGCTGTGCTGCTGCAGATCTGGTGAATTCACCTGAAAAGCTTAGATTTTACCATTTAGTGCATCAAGGCAGATCAGCACTGATTTGTTTTACCATAACTGTTCACACAACACAGGGAAGGGTCAGGGAGACCTCAAGACCTCAAGATGTGGGCCCACAAGAACCTCAAGAAGTTCAATAGTGCTGCACCTGGGTTGGGGCAATCCCAGCTATGAGTACAGACTAAGAGAAGGAGTAATTGAGGTAGATGTGTGGTCTTACTTCAGTGGAAGTAAAAATGAATTTCAGTGGAAACAAGCATAAATTTCAGTGGAAACAAAGTTAATTCATTACTGTGTGTTTTGAGAGTGCTGTGTAAAAATGACAGTGTAGTAGCTGGACACCAAAGCTAAATAAATGTAGAAATTTTATGTGCAAAATTCCTAACTATTGGAAAAACTTACCTTAGGAACACTGTTAATTTGCTATCACCCATATGATTTGATCAGGACGAAGGGAGTTTTAAAAAGCATGTTGTTGTCTAGCAACAAAAACAAAGGATTATTGAGTCAGCTCCAGTGTTTAAGAGACCAAATGTAGTGGCCATAAATGTATTTTCTATGCTTATCTCCCTTAAAAATGTGATTATTTGGCTGGAGATTGAAATGGAAGACATTAAGGGAAAACCTTTCCAAAGGAAAAAATATCAGGTTTGCTTTATTCATAAGGTCTGTGTACCTCCAAATGTAAGATGTACCCAGCAGATGTGACACCCTTCCAGAAGCTGGCAGGCAAAACAGGCCAGGTGATCCTGCCAGGGCTGGGCTGCTTGATTGGTTGTGCGTGAACAGGCTTCCCTTCATCCAAGAGCTTTTCTCCTGCAGGCTCAGTGATACGCTGCTGCTCTCCCTGCAGGGAAGAGCTTACAGTGACAGTGCTGTCACCTCCCCCAGCCCAAGGCTTTTGCTCGGGTTGGTCACGGCAAACTGAACCAGGGAAGAAGACCTTCAGATAGGAAGCACTTGACAGACCTGTACTGGAGAGAGGCTCCCAGTCATCCCCGTGCTGAATGGGGAGCTGCAGGACAAACGCAGGTCTGTAACCTTCTGCCGGCTGGCTCAGAGACTGCTGTTCTCTCCCAGAGGGAGCTTTCCTGCACGCTGCTCTGTCCCCTGTTGTGACCCTCCCCAAGTTCAGCTGGCAGGCACTGAGATGCGGCTGCTGATGCAGTGAGTTGTAGGAACCTCCCTGGCAGTAGCTCAAAAGCAGCGTTTCTCTGCAACAGGCAGCCTCAGATCTGTCATTTTGCATCAACCGTGGTTTTCTCAAGGTTTTATTCTTTGAAGGAAATGTTGAAAAAAAACTTCCAGCACTCAGTAAAATTACTGCTCTCTTTTTTGATAAGCCCAGTGGGCATAAATTAGAGACAATGTCTGCCCCATGCTTCAGAGAGCTTCCTGAGCATGCCCTGTGAGACAGGACGATGGTTCTCAGCTGGCATTTGGGAGGGCAGGAGGAGTTTAACACAGACTTTGTGTAATGATTTGGCCCTATCAAGTAGACTCATATTTAGCAATTTGTTCTGTGAAGTATAACAACGCTGTCTGCAGCACTTCAGTGTTTCTAGATGATGTTTGGACTGTGCAATCAGGCTGTGATTAGGTGGTTTACAGTTCAGAACTGCTCTGACAGCTGCAATTTTGTGGCTGTAGTGGCAGCAGAAACGTAGTTCTCAGCAACACCTTTTCTGACAGTGTCATCTTGCAATTAGTATTTGAACTTTGGCTAAAGGCTTCACAGGAAGAATTTGTGTATCTGGCTGTGTGCCTTGGTAGTCTGTCAGTGACTGAAGGTGTTTGTCAGACCTGCATCTCTATAGTGGCTCCTTACCTGCTGTATCACTGCGAACTTGAGCCCTCTTTCCTTGCATACCCTCTTTATGAACCAAAATATGGTTTCCTTGGCCTGAGAGCAGGATAAGTAAAGCCCTGTCACACCCCTTGTGCTGAAAACACCAGCAGATTCCTACTAAAAACCACAGTAATTCTCACTTGGAAGAGTACCACTTGGTAATGTAGTCACTTTTGTCCTGCTATCAGCAGCATCAAGGGTGATGTAATATCAGCCTGTCTGCTTTCTTCATGTCATGCAATAAAAGAATATCCTCAAAATTTTAACCTTGTAACATCAAAAAGGAAGTATGTGATTTCTGTTCATGGACTCTGGAGACACCTGATTAAATGTTACTATTATAATTTTCTCTTTATAATTGTTTTTACTGTAGCTGGACAGTGGTGCTGACTCTCAAGGCATCAAAAATTATTTTCTTTTTCATTGGAATTTGGGTAGAGCCTTTGAAAAGACTTTTTGGGGGAAAGAATTCTGGCCAAAATTTCCTTTTTGGAATGAAGTTTGGTTTTGGTGAGTTTTTTTTGGTGGGGTTGGTTTTTTTTTGGTGTTTTTTTTGGTGTTTTTTTCTTTTTGGTGGGTGTTTTTTTTTTTTGGTGGGGTTTTTTTGTTTGTTTGTTTGGGTTTTTTTTGGGTTTTTTTGTTTTGTTTTTTTGGTCAGATGGTGATCAGATAGGCTGAGGGAAGCACCCTGGACCCCCTAAGGCTTTTCAGGGTCTTATTTGCCAAACATTTGGCTTTTCTGGAAACTTGATTTAGCTTTACATGCATATTTAATTTAAAAAAAATTTTTTTTTTTCTGATGATTGCCCCAAAATTAAATAAAAATTCATGGTTTAAAGCCAGTTCTTACTGTAACCTGACCAAAGAGAGTTCATAGAAATCCTTTGACAATTTTATGCAATGTATTCATTTCCAGTTTTCGTCATGGAAGAAACCTCTTAAACCAGTTAGACTCCTTGTACAATGGCTCTAACTCACAGCAATAAATGGGTTGTTTTATTGCACACACTGTGGAAAAATGGACTCAGTGCTCAGTTGTATTATTCCACTAATGCAGAACTACTGAAGATGCAAAGCAAGAAAAACGTGATTTAAAGAAAAGCCGTTTATTAACACTCTGCAAGTTTCTGTTAAGAAAATGATAAGAACATTCTCTTGCATTTGCCACAGTTTAAAAGTAACACAGTTGCATTTGATAATAAGAGCCCATTTATAAATATTTTATTGTGGCTCAATAATTGATAAAGTGATTTACAACCACCTTGGTATTACATTAGTGCTTGCAAAGTATATTGTGCTAACCATATTAGCTGAAAATATGTTTTGTAATTGCAGTGGCTTGTTGGTGCATCATCTTTTAAGCTTTTATTGCCTAAGCCTTTTAATTGTTTCTTTGGTTTGTTCTTTGAAATTACTAGCTATTTATCTGAAGAGTGCCTGGCCTTTCTGCCTTTTTTTCATTAGTGTGTGTATGATAAAAGTGCTCCTAATAAATGCAAAGTAGTTGGTTCTCACAACCTTTTTGTTGTCCAGCATCACAGGGTTGGTTCTGCATGAACACACCTTGCTTTCCCATTTTTGGAAATATCTACCTCAAAAAAGCCTGGTCAATTCAGAAACTGCTCAGTCTCAGGCTTTTGCTTTCCAAGATTAAAAGGCCCCCAAAATTAGTATCTCAGACTGATTTCTTCTTGTTATAGGCTTGTCATGGTGCCAGGAAAGGGATATGTGCAGCCTAAGAGCTGACTGCTGAAAAGCCTCCAGGATCTTCCCAGAGAGGATTCACCTACTCCAGGAAACATTTTTCTTCTGTGTTGTAAAGCTGTTGATAGGCCAGCAGGATTTTTGACGCAGGAAGCCATTGTAAAAAACATGGCAGAACCCTGTAAAAAGGCAGTCATTTCTTTTTATTTTACCTATGAAACTCATTTCTTCAAAAAGCTGATAGGTGACATTTTAAACAGAATTAAAGACAAACTGGGTTTTTGTGGGCATGACTAGGTTGTGCACTGGTAAGAGAAAACAGTAAACAATGGAAGTTTTTGGAAGAGGGAAAGAACTTCTACAACAGGAACCATCATCTGTTTATTCACAGTTGGGAGGCTGCAATCCTTTACGTCCATCCAAAACTTTTCCTTGCATTTTGTTCTGAGATGCCTGGCATTAGCTGCTGCCAGAGGTTGGGCATGGGACTCAGCACTCATTGTTTAACCCTCTCCTGATGTTTTTGTCAAACTTTTGAGAGAGTTTGCTATAATAATATTCTGTCTTGTGTTCCTTTGCCTCTGTGTGGACAGCCACAAAGGCAATGACTGATGCATCTGAACAACTCACTGAGAAAGTGCACCTTTGGGGTCACCATTGGTTTAAACCATTAAATAACAGGTATACATACTCACAGGGCTGGCTGCTATAGAGATGATATTTTCAGTAATAATAGTGCTTTCAGTGCAATGTAACTATCTAATTCATCATTATCATGTTCAAACTGAGCAGGTTTTTGCAAAGTCAGTCTAAAACTACAGCAACTGTTTTTTCTCCCTCACACACAATTTTAATATTCTTAATCAACCTTAGTCAACATCTTGATGGGAAAAAAGAAACAGCGCCATCACACAATTCACTGAGTGTTTTGGTTTTCTTTTTAGGGGTCAAACACTGTCTGGAGAAGTCAGTTTTTTGTGGGCTGGATAGGTATATTTAGGGGCAGCCTGCACACTGCAGTCCCTGCTGAGAGTAAATAAACCATGCCAGCATTTTCATACTTGGCTTTTGTGGCTTTCCAGAAGATTGGCTGGGAGCTCTTGGGTGCTGAGCTTGTCTGGGGAGACGATCCTTTGTAAAGTTTGATCTGGTCTAATTTTAGGTGTGCCAGTAAGGAAACTTGTTTCTTGTTTCCTTTATGAAATTATTACATAGTATTAATTTTCAATTGATATTAAGCCTATATTTTCACTACTGTAGTATGACCCATTATTTGTAGTGAAAGCCTTTATATTAACCTTTAGCTGTGTGGTTTCACACCTTGGAAGAGTGCTGTGGATTATCATCCCTCTCTTCCTTTTTTATGCTTCATCTCCTATTCCAGGTGGAGGTGCTCAGTTCTACATCTTATTTGGTGACTGACTGCCCAGGTTGCTAATTCTTGGGGCTCTTTGGAGAGCTCCTGCAGCTTGCTTATTTTTTTGGGAATGGTTTGTTTCCTATCCATGCTTGAGTGAACTTGCTTTGGATTCTTACAGAGATAGTTTGAAACAAATCAAGAGAGGTGAACGTTCTGTATACTGAGATGTCCTCAGGCTCATTTTAATGTCCACCCCAGTCACACCTCTCAGTCCAAAGCATGAGGGAGTCTTGTCATGACTGTTTGCAGACCGTTCTAGAAACTCCTTTTCTGTATATGAGGTACTCGGAATATGAGGTAAAGCTTGAAGTTTCTGATTTTGTAAGATTGGTAAGGTTGTTTCTTGTCTCCTAAAGCTTTCATCAAAATGCCTGCCTTTTCATATGTTCATTTGAGAAATGTGTGTCATGAACTGTTCCTCATGGCCTCCACGGAGGAACCCTGGCTTTTTTCACTAATCTTAGATTTGACATAGACCTAAAAGGGTCTTGTGTCCACTCTGTACTGCCCAGTGTTGACCTGTGAGACAGCTCTGAGTAGCTGGGGGCTTTCTGTGTCACAGAATGTCTGAAGAGGTAGGGGAAATGAGCTTTTGGAAGAGACTTCTAAAAAACTGAAGGGTGAAAACTAAACTTAAAAAAATCCCCAACAAAGCAACCGAGACACGTCCTAATTGCTTTCTCAGATTATGTGAAAACACCTTCTGAGGCAGTGTGAGACAACATCCTCAGTTTCCACTAAAGGCTGTCAGAAACACTCAGCCTAGAAACCTACAGAAAGAAATAGTTTATCCTAAAATGCTCAGAAGCGCTGGAGCACACCAGGACTCAGCCTGTAAGAAGTCTGGAAATTGTAACATTTTTTTTTGTCTGCCAAAAATATGCCCCTGCCATTGTACTGAGGTTTCAGCTTCTTGTAACTTGAAGAATTAATATGATTCAGCCTTATGATTATCCAAGATTCCAGAGAAGCTTTTGCTATATGTAACAGAGAGAGTTTAATTTATCTGAATAGGTTTGTTATCCAGAAAGGGGCAGATCTCCCAGATCTATGCTGTATTTGTCAGTCGTGAGTAGATCTTTTTGGTACCTAGGTTGTGTTGTGATGATGGTCACCTGCCTTAAGGAACCTCAGTCACCCCAACAATTAACACTGAAGACTGAAGTTTATTTTAGAGCTCTGTGTGTAATATTTTTGGGTTAAAATTATCAGTAGATTTTAAAATAGGGAGGTGAAGAAAACCAGAACCCTGCTTAGGGCGTTAAAATGACATTATCATAGCACAGAAGTGTTCAGTTCACAAACATGCATCTCTGAAGGTGTCAATGAACATCTGGTGCTAATTGCAGTGATCTAAAGTAGGTGACTGATTTTGGGAATGAGAGATTAGCAAGGCCCTGCAGTAGTGATATTGATGCCTGAAAGAGGTAATTTTAGAACTGTTCCTCCTTGCATGCAAAGACTTTTGATGTCTATTAACTTTTAAATATACCAACTTACTTGCACACTATGCCTGCTCTCCTACTATTGACATGGCTTTGGTGTTTAAGATCAGTGTTGCTAGAAGGACTATTGATTTTTGAGTCCCTTTGTTTTGTTTTTTTCATTGGCCACCCTGAGAAGCCATAACGGCAATAATTCCAAATTTCTGAAGGCTGGGTTGCCCTCTTAGGTAAATTATATCAATTGCATCTATCCATCTAAAGTCTCTTCCAATATGGCCAAAATAGTTCCTTTTTCAGACCCCTATGTTCTGATTCCATCTATCACTTTAGCTAATATCTCAAGTTTAATGATCATCTATATATACATTTTTTTTATGCTCATTCTTCTGAAGAACAGTTAATTTTATGCTTTTAGCAGATAAGGTAAAAAATTCATCAAACACCTCCCTGGTGAAAACTGATATTTTTCTGCCATGAGAACCCCAGCCACACTTCCTTCCAAAGTTGTTCTTTTAATTTAACCTTACTCATTATGTCATTTCTGATATAATATCTAATTCTACTTGTTTTGTGTGTTTGAAAATATTAGCAAAAATGAGCCCAACTTCTAAAGCTCGCTCTTCTTTGGAGAATTCTGACCAATTTACAAGGGTCCTATTTTAATTGTGCATGTTATGATTTACAGAATAATACCATTCATACCTGAGAGTCTGAAGAGAGCATTTAAACCAAAGAGGCAAAAGAAGGAAGTCGAGTTTTTGGTATTATCATTGGTAAGACTAATTATCTTGAAGAAAGGCAGCAGAGTGACTATTGATTTCAAGCTAAATGGATGTGTGGTGGGTTCTTCTACAGCCTCGTATTATTCAAGCAATATTTGTGTCCTTTTGAAATACCGCAGGGGGCACTGATTTGATTACTCTGTTGCTGTGGAGACCATAAATCTATGCATCTCAGAAATTTTCACTTCATTTCTGTTTTTAAGGCCATGTGACATCCCCTCAAAGTGACAGTCTCAGAAAGGGCAGCAGCACCCTTACAGGAACAAAATCCTGTGACCAGGAAACAAGGCTGATGGCACATGGGGAAGGAACATGTTCTCCATTAGGAGATGAGAAGTAATACCTTACAAGGACATCTAATGAAAGATGAAGTGGATAAATAGAACTTTCCCACGTACCTAGTTGCAGTAAAGCTACTTGACAAAGAAATAGCTATGAGTTTGGTCCATTCAGGTCATTGGGCAACTGCTACAATCCTGAATGGCACCCACCTTGTTGGTAGATGGGATTTACATCAAGTAGGTGCTCAGCAGGTCATGGCCTTCAGAGTATTTCTGACTTAGCTGAGGTGAACAAGAGAAATGGAAGAACATGTAGAGGAGATCCGAAGTGGAGCAATGCAACCATCACATGACACGAATTTCCTGTGTTGGTGGCAATGAATAAACTCTCCAGAAAAGAAGGCAGCCAGGTGAACAGGGAGAAAGACTGCCCAAGTAACCACAGCTGTCCCCTTCCTTCAGCTTGGGATGATGGTCTGGCATTCCCATGGAATACAGGCACACACCCAGGGACACACCTGAGTTGGAAGGAAATAAGTTATTGCACTGGGAATTTATGAGGGGTGCAGGTATCAGGATGTTAATTGCCACTGTGAACTGTGCAAGGAATGACTTGATATCTGTTTAACATGGCAGGCACAGCCTTTGGGTCACTTTGTAGTGGAGTTACAAGTTGTTCTTCCTGCTTCCTATGTGTTCCTACCGTATGGAAGGAAATGATGATGAATTATTGCACGTAATAGATGGTAGATTTGAAACAGGAGTCTGAGACAGCATTCTCTGACATGTTGCCAATGTCGTGTGCAGGGACAGATAAAGCTAGGGAATCTCAGGTCATGGCTCAAAGGAAAATTGTATAGGGGAAAGATATCATATCCATTAGAAAACTAGGGAAAATTGGAATGGATAGGGGCCACATGGGGGGAGAGAACCAATGCAGAACCAGGCAGGCAGTGCTTGAAATGGAAATTTAAAAAAAAAATCTAAGAGTTTTAAAACCAAAGGCAGGGAAAAGCTAAGAAATGTATGCTTGTTGAGGGAAGAAAACATCTTTTCAAGGAGAAGTTAAGAAAGTATAATTCTGGACAAAACTAGGACACAAGTTGGCAAGAATAAGAGAAAGAATAACAAAAAGGAAGTTTGAAAAGGTGAAGTGTCTATTTATCAGGACATGGAGACACAATCAACAGGATCTCAAATATGTGGCCTTCCTGAGGAGACTAGGAAGTATCTGTTATAATTAAAGAAACTGATATAACAGCTATTTTAGAAAGTTGGTGTAATATTTAGAAAATGGGACACTGCTGTCTTTAGGTATAAGGTGTATAGGAATGACAGAGCAGATAATTGTCTGGAAGCGAAGTTGCATGTTAAGGAAAACTTGCAGTGAAGGAAGCAAGGAATTAAATTTCTCCTGAGAGTGGAGAGAAGTCCCTGCAAAGCCACTGTACCAGCTAGTCTGAGCAGCTGTGAGAAACATAGATCAATGAGCCTGTGGGGGAAGAAATTCCACTATAATGGGAACCTACGTGGAATATGCAGGGAATGATAGCAAGACAGCTTTTTTTGTCTCGGTTAATAAGTATAGGAAGCAACTACTCTGCTGAGTGTCAAGGGAGAAAATTCTTGATAAAGCCCCATGTAAAGCACGGATTCTACTTCAAACTATAAGCTTCCAGTATCTGGAGGCAGAATTATTCAGTGGCCATTTTTCCACAGAAACTCCCCTGCAACACCCTCCCCCCACAAACTAACACAGGGGGAAAAAAAAAATCACCAATCTAGAGTCTAGCTTTCAAATAGAAATGAGAAAGCTCATCAAAAAGGGGTTTTCAGATAATGTCTCAAAACAGGTGCTTTGTCTAGGTAGGGGACCGAGGAATAGCACCAAATGTAAAGTACAAGGCTTTTACTGCTTGTCTTTTTGTACTGTAAAGGAGATGTGTGACAAGGATGCCTTTTAGCAGGCACTATATCTAAATATACAACAAAAATACAGTCTTCATCCTGAAATATTGATGGTTTGAGGGGAGAGTACTAGGGAAAGAAGAATATTTCAAAATGAAACTGTTTTTTAATGAAATGAACACATGAACTTGGTAAAACTGGAGTTGGCACAGGGTTCAGTTAAGGTAGAATAGATATATCACAGAAAATATATTCTTTAAAAATAGCAGAGTTGCTATCCATGGTGATGCTTTTCACCTTTGCTTTCTGAAGTATGAGTTCCAGAAAACTTTGTTAAATTGTGTATACATTATAAATTGTACCAGTATGAGAAAGGTCATGTTCAGAAGTGGTTGTTATGCTGCACTTGCTGTCTCATGATATAGCTCATAATGCTCTATTTGGCATGAAACAAACCTGATAAATTGCCTCTTGCAAGGAAAGGACAAAAGACTTGAGGAAAAGGAACCCGTGAAATGAAAGGGACCAACTCTCATTTTGCAGATGTTAGTTCTTCCTGTGCTGTTTGG
Organism: Picathartes gymnocephalus; assembly: GCA_013390045.1. NCBI lineage: Eukaryota > Metazoa > Chordata > Aves > Passeriformes > Picathartidae > Picathartes > Picathartes gymnocephalus. The sequence goes on along the minus strand of WEKY01039827.1, from coordinate 2,638 downwards.
GATGACAGCTATTCTGATCAGGTCTGTCCATTTGTGACTCCACACAGCTGCCTTTTAGCTAAATAACCCAGATGCAGAGTTCTGAGCTACAAGCTGTGACGCTCGTTATAGCAGTTTGGAGTTCTTCCATCTGACTACTTTCTCAAACAAAATGTGTTTGGTATGGTTACGTATCTTGTTTTTCAAAGGATTTGTTTGTGCATCCTTACTGCCGTCCTGAAAAAGGAATTCATACATCCATTGAAATGGATGTTACTGTGCAGGTGTCTCACCCTCCTGTTTTCTTCCTCAAATCCACTCCCCCCACACCCCTGCAGAGTGCTGCCAGGTGAGAAAGGGTCATGGTTCCTCAAAGAACCTGTGCTGTTGGTGAGGATGGAGGCTTGATGGTCTGAACCCACAGCCGGGCACACACCGTGCTTTCAACTGAAATGATTTGTGTTTGGCTTTTAGGTTTGATTCTGTGTGTGTGTATGTTTGCCAGAGGTCAACTTGCCTCTAAAAAAGTGTTTCTAAAATGAAATTAAAGAGTTTAATGTGGAAAAAGGTCAAGAATTGCTTTTTGGGCTGAGCTGAGGGAAAGTAACTCATAGAAATAGGCTGAAAGAGAATTAAAGAAAATGTCAAGTAAGATTTCCTAACAATGAGGTTCATTAGTCTCTCCAAGGAATGATAGGAACCTGTGTTAAATCCTTCAGGCTAAAAATGAGGGAGATATTCAGTCAGTCCTGATTTTATATCATTTGGCCCCTTTTGCTGGAGTTAATTCGGTTTGTAAAGAAAAAGCCTCCAGCCTGCTCTTCATACTAAGGACATTTTCGAGGTTGAAATTATGCAGCTGTGGATAACAGGAAATAATGCTACCCTATCTGTGTGGGGTGGCATCTGTATTCTGTCCCTGGTCATCATTTGAAAGTATAATATATCTTTCCCATGTGGAGGAACAGAACTCCTTGGAGGCAGTAAAACAGCAAATAAGGGTAAGATTACACATAGGCAGTTTAGCACTGAATATTACAAAAATGCTTACAGACTGTGCAAACACAGTTAACAGGTGTACAAAGTGAAAATGATTTTTGGTATTGCCAGTCTACCTGGATGTGACACTTTAGTTTCCACAGGTCTCTGACGTAGCAGTGTTCACCCTGTTGGTGAAATCTTAAGTCTTGTGGTCAGTTGGGGAACCAGATTTTTGAGGGTGTGAAACAAAAAAATGAAGCAAAAATTCAAACAGTATGGCCAGTGGTGATTTTTTTTTTTTATTGTTCAGTAATCTGTGACTTGCATGTAAATTCTTCACTTGAAATCCAAACACCAACATTACCAACTGTGCTCACATTTAAGATGTTTTTCCTCTCCGTATTTCTCTAATGTCCTTATGTTTGAAGGTGAGTTTTACACTAAACACGTGAAGAAGACAGCATAAGGATTATAGTAAATCCAGCAAGAAAGTAGCCATGGCTTCATCCAGAGTTCATTTGTCAGGATTTATGTATGAAATGATCACATAGAACACTATTCCATTGAGACCTTCTGACCCCAGCTAATAATGGGTAAATTCTGCTTGATCATTAATGAATCTGTCAAGAGAAGTGGAAAAGAAGTAAAGGAGTGGCTTCTTAGGAAAGAGGTAGTTTCCTGTTGTGTTTGCATAGAGGATGTTTAAATAGGTGAAGAGAGAATATAGTAGAATGGGTAAATACAGGTAGCATACAATTCTCTTATCTGGCTCAGACATGGAGCAGATATAAATTGTCATGACTCTCTTAAAAGTCAGTAAAAACAAGTTATTTATGTTTATGGAGAGTGTAATCCAAAATGTACACCCAGATTCCATATGGATTTTGTGAGAGGCAGGAAAGGAATGCTGAAGGTCACTGTTTCTGTATGACTTTTCTACTTCTACATGTCTTACAAAATGATTATGCCTTTGTTTTATGCTACTCCCTAGTGTATGGCATAGCCTGACTCCCTGATGATTGAAAGAAGTACTACAAATTCTGTTCCAAATTGCCAAACGGGGGGTTACAAATCCATAATAATTAAGCCGTCACCCCTCAACAAAATAAAGCAATTAACATCTTGTTATAAAAGAGCTTTAGCAGCTGAGGATTTTACCCAGCTGTGATTTTTCTGAACATGATGAAGTTGGAGTAGGCAATTAATACACTTCGTGTGTAAAGGAATGACCCTTAAACAATAAATGTTACCAGACTTCTGAGAAGTCTCTTAGTAAAAGTAACACCCCTATATAATGATGCCATGATTGAATTGTTTCTCCAGGCATGATTGTGTGTAAGGAAAAAATAACAGCTGAAAGTAAAGCCCCGTGTTTTTTAATACATCTCTCAATGGGAAAAAAATATGTTAATGAAGAAAAGACATCTGGCTTGTAAGCATAGTTCTTAATTCAGTAAAAGGCTTATTTAAAGAGCAAGCAAGGAAAACAAATAATATCTTGAAATATCATACCCGATGTTACATGAAGCTCCTGAGTTTTCACTATGTCACTTTTTCTCATCACCAAGTGAGAAAGAGTGACAAGGCTTGAAATCTGGGGAGAGTACTTAGGTGATGTGACCACTTTGGCATTGTCAGTGAACCACAGAACCATAGCATGGTTGGGGCTGGAAGGGAC